>OY482671.1:78221608-78583355 GCA_960531455.1 Urophora cardui | reverse complement strand
CACTCGACAGCCCATTTCTTTGATGAGTTGACCCGTTTTTCGCGGTGTATTCCTCTTCGTCCATTAGCAACGTTGTATTTCCTTTGTCTGCTTTTGTTGCTATCACCTTATTATCGATTAGTTTCTTCCTTAATACTTTTGCCGTTTTTATTGTCGTCCGTTGCCATTTCATTTCCAGCAGCTTTTATACTCTTTTTCGATTATGCGTCTGCATAGATGCCTTGCGTGCTCCTGTTCTTCATTTGGTACTAGTGATATGGCCATCTCCGTGTCTGCAATAGTGTTCTCTACGTCTTTTTTTCTATCGTAGCTTTCGATATTGTACTTCAAGTACAAAAAAGTCAACAAAAAACTGGAGGACCTTGACACAAAACAAAACAACGACAAAAAAGGCTCACAACAGAACAAAACATCATTCCATCCAAGATTTGTTAACTTAACAAATCTCTCAATCAGCGCCAAAGAAACAGAGCTACTACAAAAAGGTTTGAAGTACAATATCAAAAGCTACGATAGAAAAAAAGACGTAGAGAACACTATTACAGACACGGAGATGGCCATATCACTAGTACCAAACGAAGAACAGGAGCACGCAAGGCATCTATGCAGACGCATAATCGAAAAGAGTATAAAAGCTGCTGGAAATGAAATGGCAACGGACGACAATAAAACGGCAAAAGTATTAAGGAAGAAACTAATCGATAATAAGGTGATAGCAACAAAAGCAGACAAAGGAAATACAACGGTGCTAATGGACGAAGAGGAATACACCGCGAAAACGGGCCAACTCATCAAAGAAATGGGCTGTCGAGTGATAAGGAAAGACCCAACGGAAGAATACCAAATGGCAATAAAGCGTGCAAAAAAACAAGCAAAGAATATAATAGACAACAAGATGACCTACACTCTCACGGCAATGAATCCATCGGCCCCGTCACTGATCGCACTACCTAAAATCCACAAAGCAGGAACACCTATGCGACCAATAGTAAACCATAAGTCGGCACCAGGATATAGACTATCAAAACATCTAAACAAGCTACTAACCGAGAAACTAGACCTATCCAATAAATACACAATCAAAAACACGACGGAACTAGTCAACAAACTGAACAACCTGAACGTACCCAAGGACTCAAAACTGGTATCATTTGACGTGAAAGATCTATACCCTTCGTTACCAACGACAGAAACACTAAAAACTTTAACTAAAATACTGACAGAGAAAACGAACAAAGACATTGCTACAGAGATAGTAAATACGCTGAGAGTAACCCTGGACCAGAACTATTTTAAATTTGACAATAAAATATACAGACAAACTCACGGACTAGGCATGGGTAGCCCCACATCAGCTATCCTTATGGAAGTATTTATGCAACATTTGGAAGAAATTTATATGGAAGAACTGACGGCAAATTTGGGAGTCAATTTTTATGCCAGGTATGTAGATGACATCATCTGCCTAATATCGGGAAATAAAGAAGAACAAATTTTGGAGCACCTCAACAGCCAACACAAAAATATTAAATTCACTATGGATACAGAGAAAAATGGAAAAATCAACTACCTGGACCTAACAATTAAAATAAACAAAGAGACAAACAAATTTACTTACGAAATATACAGAAAACCCACAGCAACAGATACAATAATACACAATAAATCTAACCATCCTCAACAGCACAAGAACGCCGCTTTCAGACATTTATTAACACGACTTGAACGAACCCCGTTAGAAAAAGAAGCTTACAACAGGGAACTGAGCACAATATACACAATCGCAGAGAACAACGGATATCAAAAAAGTTTAGTGAAGAAAATACAAAAAAACATAAATTCAAGAAAGTCAGAAACCAAAGAAAAAGAAGAGAAGAAATGGGCAGTACTATCATATACCGGAGCAACATCTTACAAGTTGGCTAAAGTTTTCCAAAAATATAACATTAATGCAGCATTTAAAACGAGGAACAATATGGGAAAACTTCTACGAAACAACATTAACAAGGAAGACCTCTTTGACAAACAAGGCGTATACAAATTGACTTGCGAATGCCAAAACAGTTATATAGGACAAACAGGACGCCAAATCAAGACGAGATATCGAGAACACATAAGGGATTACAATAAGAAAATAAGAAAATCATCAACGACAGTGGAATCAAATTTCGCCAACCACATGGCAGAAAACAAGTGTACACCCATGAAAATAGGAAAAACAGCTAAAATTCTCCACATACATCATAAAGGAAGACGGCTTAACATATTAGAAAATATGGAGATATACAAACACAAAACATTCGTAGGTAAAATAATAAATGAACAAATAAACACCGCATCGGATACATTATTTGAACCGCTTAAGCTACTATACCCGAAAGAGGACAAAAGACCTAAAATCGACATAAACAAAACAACACACAAACGGACAATAACGGACTTTTACCTACTTGGTTAATGAGGGTACAATAATGAAAATATGACAAAAAATAGATTTGCATACCTAAACACACAACACAGACTCACACACACACACACGTCACCCGAACGCACGAATGCACGAACACATCACATGAACACGAAGTACCTGAACAAAACGACGGAAGTTAGTTACTATAAATACTATCGAACTTACAAAAAATAACTCAGAACGAAAGAAGACACTGAAGATGGCGCATATTAGCCGAAACCGGTTTGTCTCCAAACCAAACTTGACAAGGGATGACGGAAAATCGTTCCACAATACATCATATTCCTACCCTGTCGGAAAAACAAGCAACCAAAAAGTTATTAATAATGCCAGTCAGGCACATCAAATCCGGACAAATATTCTACTGACAGCATACAAAAGGCGGCTACAGAAAATACACAACACAAAAGCCAACATATGGTTTAATAAGGAATGTCTAAAGACCAAAGTCATTCCAAAATACGCGCAAATAGGGCACAAAGTGAACAGCGAGGATAAGCGCAAAATTATACGGAAAGCGGAGAACAGCTTCCTCAGATGCGAGATCAGGAACCAACACGCAAAGAAGGAGCGCATAAATGAGGAACTACTACGCATCCACCTGGAGCTGATGGAAAACAACCTAGTTAGTTGCCTTATGGAAACGTTAGACACTATAAAGGAGGAGATCAAAAAGGCCATGGAACACAAATACAAAAAACTCAACAAAAAACTGGAGGACCTTGACACAAAACAACAACAAAAAAGGCTCACAACAGAACAAAACATCATTCCATCCAAGATTTGTTAACTTAACAAATCTCTCAATCAGCGCCAAAGAAATAGAGCTACTACAAAAAGGTTCGAAGTACAATATCGAAAGCTACGATAGAAAAAAAGACGTAGAGAACACTATTGCAGACACGGAGATGGCCATATCACTAGTACCAAACGAAGAACAGGAGCACGCAAGGCATCTATGCAGACGCATAATCGAAAATAGTATAAAAGCTGCTGGAAATGAAATGGCAACGGACGACAATAAAACGGCAAAAGTATTAAGGAAGAAACTAATCGATAATAAGGTGATAGCAACAAAAGCAGTGTGGTCCGCTGTGGTGCAGTGGGTAGAGTGCTCGCCTGCTAAACCAGAGGTCTCGGGTTCAAACCACGGTCCGAGCCAAACACCAAAAAATTTTTCTAATTAGTAAAAATCCGATTATTGGATTTTTTAAGAGCAGCGGTCACCTCTCGGCAGTGGGCGGCATACCCTTCGAGAGTATTTCTGCCATGAAAAAGCTTCTCACAAAAAATGCATTCGCCGTTCGGAGCCGGCATAAAACTGTAGGTCCGCCCAATTAGTAGGAAAAACAAAAAGGAGCACACCTCGAATTGGGAGAGAAGCTCGGCCATAAAACTCGTCAGAGTTATAATAGCGCCATTGTATTATTATTAACAAAAGCAGACAAAGGAAATACAACGGTGCTAATGGACGAAGAGGAATACACCGCGAAAACGGGTCAACTCATCAAAGAAATGGGCTGTCGAGTGATAAGGAAAGACCCAACGGAAGAATACCAAATGGCAATAAAGCGTGCAATAAAACAAGCAAAGAATATAATAGACAACAAGATGACCTACACTCTCACGGCAATGAATCCATCGGCCCCGTCACTGATCGCACTACCTAAAATCCACAAAGCAGGAACACCTATGCGACCAATAGTAAACCATAAGTTGGCACCAGGATATAGACTATCAAAACATCTAAACAAGCTACTAACCGAGAAACTAGACCTATCCAATAAATACACAATCAAAAACACGACGGAACTAGTCAACAAACTGAACAACCTGAACGTACCCAAGGACTCAAAACTGGTATCATTTGACGTGAAGGATCTATACCCTTCGATACCAACGACAGAAACACTAAAAACTTTAACTAAAATACTGACAGAGAAAACGAACAAAGACATTGCTACAGAGATAGTAAATACGCTGAGAGTAACCCTGGACCAGAATTATTTTAAATTTGACAATAAAATATACAGACAAACTCACGGACTAGGCATGGGTAGCCCCACATCAGCTATCCTTATGGAAGTATTTATGCAACATTTGGAAGAAATTTATATGGAAGAACTGACGGCAAATTTGGGAGTCAATTTTTATGCCAGGTATGTAGATGACATCATCTGCCTAATATCGGGAAATAAAGAAGAACAAATTTTGGAGCACCTCAACAGCCAACACAAAAATATTAAATTCACTATGGATACAGAGAAAAATGGAAAAATCAACTACCTGGACCTAACAATTAAAATAAACAAAGAGACAAACAAATTTACTTACGAAATATACAGAAAACCCACAGCAACAGATACAATAATACACAATAAATCTAACCATCCTCAACAGCACAAGAACGCCGCTTTCAGACATTTATTAACACGACTTGAACGAACCCCGTTAGAAAAAGAAGCTTACAACAGGGAACTGAGCACAATATACACAATCGCAGAGAACAACGGATATCAAAAAAGTTTAGTGAAGAAAATACAAAAAAACATAAATTCAAGAAAGTCAGAAACCAAAGAAAAAGAAGAGAAGAAATGGGCAGTCCTATCATATACCGGAGCAACATCTTACAAGTTGGCTAAAGTTTTCCAAAAATATAACATTAATGCAGCATTTAAAACGAGGAACAATATGGGAAAACTTCTACGAAACAACATTAACAAGGAAGACCTCTTTGACAAACAAGGCGTATACAAATTGACTTGCGAATGCCAAAACAGTTATATAGGACAAACAGGACGCCAAATCAAGACGAGATATCGAGAACACATAAGGGATTACAATAAGAAAATAAGAAAATCATCAACGACAGTGGAATCAAATTTCGCCAACCACATGGCAGAAAACAAGTGTACACCCATGAAAATAGGAAAAACAGCTAAAATTCTCCACATACATCATAAAGGAAGACGGCTTAACATATTAGAAAATATGGAGATATACAAACACAAAACATTCGTAGGTAAAATAATAAATGAACAAATAAACACCGCATCGGATACATTATTTGAACCGCTTAAGCTACTATACCCGAAAGAGGACAAAAGACCTAAAATCGACATAAACAAAACAACACACAAACGGACAATAACGGACTTTTACCTACTTGGTTAATGAGGGTACAATAATGAAAATATGACAAAAAATAGATTTGCATACCTAAACACACAACACAGACTCACACACACACACACGTCACCCGAACGCACGAATGCACGAACACATCACATGAACACGAAGTACCTGAACAAAACGACGGAAGTTAGTTACTATAAATACTATCGAACTTACAAAAAATAACTCAGAACGAAAGAAGACACTGAAGATGGCGCATATTAGCCGAAACCGGTTTGTCTCCAAACCAAACTTGACAAGGGATGACGGAAAATCGTTCCACAATACATCATATTCCTACCCTGTCGGAAAAACAAGCAACCAAAAAGTTACTAAATTTTTAGCCTTGTTTGTAAAAGAGAGCACACTTTTCCCTACAAATAGTTCAGGGATATCGTCGACATGGACAGAACTGTTACAAATAGGTAAGACGTATGATTTTTCAGCATTAAGACAAAGATAATTATCACTAGCCCATTTGGAAATTGCATACAAATCACTATTTACTTTACAACATAAATCATCGACAAGGCCAATACGGTTAGATAAGTACAGCTGAATGTCATCGGCATAAGCATGAATAGTTACATGTTGACAAACAGAGAATACATCATTTAAAAAAAGGCTAAACAAAAGAGGACCAAGCACAGAACCTTGCGGCACACCGGATCTAACAAAACAGGGTTTAGACGTAGAACCACCACATGAGACTATCTGGGATCTATCAGCAAGATAGCTGGATATAAGTTTAACGGAACTGGCAGAAAATCCAAAATAATACCCAAGTTTGCCTTTACCCCAAATGCTAATACCCCAAATGCCTTTGTAAAATCAGGAAGGCAAAGAAGGGTCAGATCACCATTATCAAAATATTCTCTTATGTCGTCCAGAACTTTTAACATAGCGGTAGAACAGCTATGCTTTGGTCTGAATCCGGATTGAAGTGGGGATAATAGATTATTTTCCTTCACAAACAATGAGATTTGTGCAGCCATTAACGACTCGCATAATTTTGCAAAACACGGTAAAATACTAACGGGTCTAAAATCTCCTGGTTCTTTAACAATATTTTTTTTGGCGACAGGAATTATCCTTGCTCTTTTCTACACCGTTGGGAAACACGATGTTGTAAGGCAGTGATTTAGAATGTGGGTCAGAGTTCCTATAATAAATGGCAACACAATTTTTACAAATTTCAAGGACACTCCATCTTCTCCAATAGCATCCGACTTTATGCCCATAAGAGATCGAATAACTTCATCTTCTGTCACTGCCCTAAACTGAAAAGATTCCATTGTTGCAGCAGGGCCCGTTAATACACTGTGTATGGAGTTATTGCCAACCTGACCTGACCTAACGAAATAGTTGTTGAGAATGTTTGGATCAACCTGGCACTCAGATTTACTCCTTCCATGCACATTAAGCTTTCTCAAGTTGCACCATAACACTTTTGACGGTAATGATGGATTTAGCTTTTTGTCACAATACCGTTGGTTTTCTTTTCGGATAGTCAAGGTGGCACTATTTCGCGCACGCTTGTACTGATCCCAAGCATACTCTGTGTTAGTCCTTTTCCATTTCATGTATAATTTATTACGCAATTTTATCACAGATCTAACTTTATTATTATACCAGGGACAAGACTTATTCACAATTCGAACTTTACGTAACGGAACGTGCTTATCATATAGGGTTCTAAGATTATCATTCAAAAAATTAATTTTTTCATCCACGGAAGCAAATAACCAACATGAGCTCCACTGCACATTTGCCAAGTCAACACATAGTTCATTCATATCCAAACATTTGAAGTCACGATACACAGTAGTTATAGTCATAGGACGATTAAACATAACATCTAATGTGCAGAACATCAAATCATGGTCAGATATAAAGCTAATTTGGTCAAGTTTTAGAATGTGACATGGACTAGAGGTAATTATCAAGCCTAGCAGGCTAGGGGTACAATTAACAGAAAATCTTGTTGGCAAGTACTTATTTACAACAATAAGACCTGCAGCTGAAACATGATCAAACAATTTATTTGTATAAGAGTCATTAACAAAAATATTAACATTGAACTCCCCACATATGACATAACGCTCATAATCAATCACTAACAAAGATAACTCTGCAAAGAACGAATCTAACAATAAGTACTTATGGGGGTTATACACACACGATACTAATACTCTTGTTAGATTATCAGAAACTTCTGCAAAGATGAACTCCGTACCACTATTTTCAGATGTAGCTAAGACTCTTATTTTTAAATTTACTTTGCAATAGATAGCAACACCACCTCCTCTTTTTGCTGTTCGGTCAAGACGTGTATGACTATAGTTTGGGATACTATAAAAAAAAATCATTTATATCGGAAGCAAACCAGGTTTCGGAGACGCAAATAATATCAACACTTGAGTTTAGAAAAACATCATATATATATATATATATATAAGAATTGCTCGTTTAAAGTTATTAGATTTAAGTAAATGCTTCACATACAACAACTTTATTTCTGTCCTTCTACAGAGTTTCTAAATAGGGGTATTCGCTATCCCTAGCAAGATAGCACGGATTGCAAATATCCTAGACCAAAATATGCTACACATAGAGAGCACCCCATTGCACAGTCGTAGGAAATTTTAAGAAGCAGCTTTTCTTTTTAGCCAAAGGGACGCGTTCATCACTCACTTTTTAATAAATAAATCATTTTATTTTAGTAAATTTAATAATTACACATAAAAAATAACATTTTAAGCAATATTCGAATGCTCAAATTGAAATTGAAATTAGCAATTGGCGAATGTCAGCTGACGCAGGGTCGCAATTAATTTCCTACACTTCATAGCAAATAAATATACATAGGTTTTGGTGTAGTATATTTTTGAGGTCTAGCATATTTCTGTGCGCCTGTATTTTGTTGTTGTGCGTTGTAAAACTTTTCAATCCGTGCAATCCGTGCTACGTGCTAGGGTTATGCTATGGATAGCGAATACCCCTAATGATACATATTTATGTACCTAATCACATACATACATAAAATTACATTTTTAATAGTATATATGTGCTCGCGTCACATAAATACGTAAAATTTATAAATAAACTTTTATTATCTGAGCAAAAAAATAAAACTCAAAAAATAACTTATTTTCTGATCGAAAAATAAAACTCAAAAAATAACTTTTATTTTCTGAGGGAAAAATAAAACTCAAAAATTAACTTTTATATTCTGATCGAAAAATAAAACTAAAAAAATAACTTATTTTCTGAGAGAAAAATAAAACTCAAAAAATAACTTTTATTTTCTGAGCGAAATATAAAAATCAAAAAATAACTTTTATTTGCTGAGGGAAAAATAAAACTCAGAAAATAACGATTAAAAATCAATTTTTTTTATAAACATCGAAAAAATAAAAGTTAATGCACCTAGAAGTAGTCTGCGTTACGGTGATTACATCTGTGTACTTCTTTTGCGTTTAGCGTTTCTCCTTCAGTATGATTTTTTTAATCAAAATTTAAAAAATAACGATTATTTGCAATCCCTGGTTTTTTGGGTACATATCACACATACCTTATAATAGTGATGGGCGAGTCCGAGATGTTTTATTCGATTCTCTCGATTGTTGAAACATCTCGAATGCTCTAGATAGTTTTCATTCGTATTCGAGTCGTCGTAAATGGCCGTCAGTCAAAATAATCGCTAAAACATCTCGGACTCGCTGCAAAAAATACATAACATTTGTTGTTTCCGCTTGAATATCAAAATTTGTTTAAAAAACATACAGAGTGGTACAAATCTATTGCCGTTTCTGCTGCTCGTAAAATTCATTTGTTTCGTAAGCGTTTCACTTCAGATAATTTATTAATGTTTAAATAATTAATTATTATTATGCACGACACTCTTTGGTTGTGATTGCAAAAATACAGCGTCTATGTATAGCATAATTTTCAATTTGGTTCATTTATTTATGTATTTGCCTCACTTCCATTAAAAATACTACTTTCTTCATCAACAATACTCATTTAGTTTATTTTATCGACTAAAACATATTAAAACAACAGCCGGCCCGCCGACTCGGAACAATCGCAAAACATCTCGCTTGTGTAGTCGAGGAGAGAGTCAACTTTTGACTCGATTGTGATTTTGCAACGATGGCAATTCTCTCGATTGTCTAAACATCTCGGACTCGCCCAGCACTACCTTATATTTACTAAATAACACACAAAAAGTTGCAATCATGGTTCAATTATAGAAGGTTTTCGCAGTACGAAATACGTACATACATACATACACACCATGTAAATTGTTTGTTTATTCTGTGGTGCTTCTGTCAAAATCAGCCCGCCATTGTGAAATCATATTTCGTCAAGATCAAAATTGACATAAGTTTGACATAAGCACCACAGTATGAATAAAAAAAGTAGAAAAAAGTTAGCAATCAGCTGTTTAGTAGGTTAAACTTCTATAAATTAGCCTTGGTTGCAATATTTTACAATTAAATACTAGCCGTGTTTTTATTCAAGCGCATATACATCTGCGCTTAAATTTTGTATGGACAACTAAGCGCGGATAGAGATGTGCGCTTAGAAATCCATACAAAATTTAAGCGCAGATGTATATGCGCTTGAATAAAAACACGGCTACTATATTTTAAGAAAATTGAAGTAAACAATTTGCCTTTTTTCACTTTTTCCGACCGATTATTGAACTGTCAAAATGAGTAGCGTTGCCACTCAATTCGGTGTAATTTACATCGCCTCACAGTGGTCGGAATGAAAATTCTAGGTGGACTAAATTATTTCTTATGCCGCCCATTAACCATAGGCACATGCCAGACTGTCAATATATCGCACCCTAAATCATAAAGTGAGACAACTCAAAATTCAAAAATTTTCAGGAGAGCCAAAAAACTTTTTTTCATTACAAGCAATCGTATGACAAAGGGCCAGGTATAATCGTTATTTTTCGGTCGAAAGAGACAGTTATTCAAAATTTTTTTGGGCAATCGCTAGAGATATGTTCCGTATACCCGTTTATGAAAAAAACTCGATTTCGAAAAATTTTGAGTTGTGCCACTTTTCGATTTAGTGTGCGATATATTGATGAAATCCGTCGATCGCGATTCATATTGATAGTGTAGCATCGAGTATTGATCGATCGCGATTCTGGATCGCAAATTTTTAGAAATTTTGCGATCCGCAATCCGGATCGCAATATTGACAATATGGATTGACTGTGTAGCATGAAAATTTTGTGATCCATCAAAATGCATGTATTTTTAGAAATTTGAAATCCGTGATCTGGATCGCAATATTGGCAATAAACGAATTGAAAGTGAAAGTGGGACAAAAGTAAAATATTTTGAATCTCAGAGCGAGAAAAATATCGCAAAATTCATATTGAACGTGTAGCACCAGTTTGCGATTCATCAAACCATCAATATGAATCGCGATTAAAATATCAATCTCAATATATATACCGTGGTTAGAAATACATGTGTATGTAAGAAGATTTAACGAAGTCCTAAAAATATGAAAGTTGACAGAATACTAAATTACTGAATAGTAACACATTTTATTATAATTCAAAATAATATGTATATTAATAAAACTTTTAGCTACAAATTCCAATCATACCATAGATCCATTATATAAACTAAAATATATGGCAAAGTAAGAAAAAGTAATGCTTAAGATTTAGTACACGTTTATTACATATATTTATTGATTGGGAAAAATAATTTTCCTTTTGCACAAGTGTGGCACTTACTTTTGGCTGTTAAATGCTAAAAATAATTTTTTTTATACTTACTTAAATTGCTATTTTGACTGACCTAATTGAACAATTTATAAGCTTCTAATGACCTTAATACAAACTCTCAATTCTTACAATAGTTCGAAAAAGAAAAAAAATAGTTACACTAAAACTCTGGCCTGCTACGCAAAGATTATACAAACTCTTTGGTTTAAGAAAAAATTATATATGTAATAGGCCATTTACATATACGAGATTATCTACTTTTTTCGAGGTTTGCACAAAATCTTCGATTGAAATTCGAGATTTGCCATACAAAAATCCACTACCAAAAATTCGAGATTTAAAATGAATCTCGGATTATGACGATACTTTTCTGCATACAACCCTGTGTTTTTCATGTTATCGATATTTTTTGGCGAATTTGGGAGAAACGTCAAAATGAAAAGTAAACAAAATGGACGCCAGTAAACATTGCCCAATAAGAATCGTATCGCAATAGTAAGTTGCTCTTCTTCTTTCTGTTTTATAGGTTATGAAATTATCGTCTTTTTTTTAGTTACACATTCTTTAACGTGTTAATCGTGCAAAAGCTTGTGTGTTTGCTAGCGTTTTTTTCAAGTTAAATAAGAACAAAATATCTGCTTTTTACATTCATAAAAACATCCATCGAACGGTAGTTTCCTATTCTCTTTTGACTGCTACGACCATATTATTATTGGGTCATGCAGGTAAAGAATATTGACAATTGATAATCGTCTCCCAGCAAATCTAGATTTCATGTTATATGTAAACGGGTGCATTATCCAAAGGCGATTTATGGCTAATCACGTTATATGTAAACATGGCATAAGGTAGGCAACTTTTGAAGTAAATACCAGGTAGAGTCATAGAACCCAATAAACATTTTTCTTCATTTTCAATTTGAGGTTCATTTGAGAAGTAACCCTATTGTCAAATATCAAACGTTTGTTATCAAATGCAGAGCTGGGCGATAAGGATTACATGTGCAATCGATTACACATAGGATTACGATTACATTAATCGTAATTTCAAAATTTCTTAAATTACGATTACAGTAATTCTTATTTTTGTGACGACGATTACGATTACAGTAATCGTAATTGCAAGTTTTTGACGATTACGATTACAGTAATCCTTATTTTCTGTAATCTTAAATTACAAAATTTAAAAATTACATGTAAAAAATTATTAAAATTGCTTTTTGATACTAAACGGTGTAGGGAGGGAAATATGATTTGCACTGAAAGAACTGCAAAAAACTATACAAAATATTTAAAGCTTTCAATTTCACACATTATCTATACATTTTCAAATATTTGCGTTTGAGATAGAAACTTTTAGTGGGCTGAAGACAATGGGCCTAATGCATAAAATGTGGATTTTGCGTGTATAAAAATTATTGAAATTGCTAGACTTTACTAAAGAAATTAGGTTTATCTCATTGTGCGATAGAGTTTTTAAATATTTCACATTAAGCCCGGAAATAAACGACGCTATAACTGCCGCAGTCCTTATACGGGAGGTGAACATGCGTTGGTATAAAATACTAGCTGTACCTGGCCAAGCTTTGCTTTGGCCCACTTCCAATTATAGGAATTTGAAGCGCAAAACGGCATACTTTAAAATAAGTTGGAAGTATCTAGAAACCGAACTTACCTCGAGCTGCAGAGCTCAGCAAAGGTCAGTTTAAAAAAATGAAGGAAAAAATTAATATTTTCAAAAGTTTGCCCTCTTCATGTTCTTATCAATTTTTTCTTCGTATTAGTCTTCAACTCCCTTTCCCTCTACTATTCGCTTTCTCCTTCCTTTTCCATTTATCTTTCCTTTCATTTCCGCTTCCGTTTTCTTTTTCCTTTCCCGTCACATTTCCGCTTCCCTTTCCTTTTCTATACCGCTCTCTCTTACCTATCCTTGGGAAATGTTTCCATTATTCCAGCACGCCCCGAGAAAAATGACTTATACAGGGGTGTAGAGGAGCTCTCACAGATCCCAAATCTGAAAACCAAACTTGCTGGAGGCTTATGATTTCCGAGATAGGTAAAATTTTAGACGAGCCCCACGGCTAGAAAAAATGGTTTTTTAGGAGGGTAGAGGTGGGCCCCCAGATCACAAAACTGAAGACCCCACCTACCGGAGGCCTATAGTTCCCGAGATATTGGAACAAGTGCAGAATACGGCCCGGTAAGCTAGACAAAAAACAAAAAGTGGGCATGGTCCGCCCCTTTTTACTGATTTCAGTGATATAATTTTTTTTTGGGGCTCGCTCATATTAAGGGTGCTAGGGGGGGGTAAAAATGAAATTTTCCAAATTTTAAAAAGCGAATATCTCGAAAAGTACTTAACCGATTTTAAATTAAAGCACACCATTGAAAAGGTAATTAAAAACACTATTTTGTGATATACATATGTATGAGCTTACAGTAAATAGTTTGTAAGAAAATTATGAAAACAAAAAAAAAATCAATGTATTTCATAAAAAAACCATTTTTATTTAAAAAAAGTTATTATAAACATATATTTTTGTTGCTGAAATCAAAGAGAGAATTCTATTACCTTTTATCTGATGTATAATATGTTATATAAATATATACAAATAATAAGAAAATTTGTGTGCATTGGCAACCACGTATATGCTCATACTAACGGCATATGGAAAAAACGGTATATTTCAAACGTACTATTTAAATTAAAGTTTATATATTTTTCCAACGTGAAAGGTGAATCAAAATGAGTTCGCAAATTAATTTGATGTCCTTCTGCGTAGTACACCCTTGAGCGTAGGCGGCCTTCGGCCGCGCTTATAAAAAATAACCCTCAGCCGGTAGAATTCTCTTTCCGGAGTAATATCTATGGCCCGGTCCACAGTGCTTTTGCGCAGAACACTTTTCTGCGTTGGCGGCCTTCGGCCGCGCTTATAAAAAATAACCCTGGGCTACGCCATCCGTCCGGACGTGTGCCCCAACCGTGGCTACCGCCACTGTGATGTCCTCTGCGTAGTACACCCTTCAGCGTAGGCGGCCTTGGGCCGCTCTTATAAAAAATAACCCTCAGCCGGTAGAATTCTCTTCCGGAGTAATATCTATGGCCCGGTCCACAGTACTTTTGCGGCCATTTCAACTCGCAAAATTGTACAAACAATTTTTGAGAGCCCCTCTACCGCCCTGCATAAGTCATTTTTCTCAGGACGTGCTGGAATAATGGAAAGCCGGCCCTCGACATTTTTTAATTCGGTCAAAAATGTATTCGGTATAATAATGCTTTTTTCAATTCGGTCTTTTAAGATTCGACATTTTTTTTCGACTTATTGTACGGATCCTGAAATATAACGTTTTTTTCATATGCCGTTAGTATGAGCATATATGTACATGGTTGACAATTCACACAAATTTTCTTATTAATTATATACATTTATATAACATTTTATATATCAAATTAAAGGTAATAGAATTCTCTTTTTGATTTCAGTAACAAAAATATATGTTTATAATAATTTTTTTTTTTAAATAAAATACGTTTTTTACAAAAAAATTGATTTTTTTTTTTATTTTCTTAATTTTCTTACAAACTATTTACTATAAGCATATACATATGCATATCATAAAAAAGTGTTTTTAATTACCTTTTCAATGGTATATTTAATTTAAAATCGGTTAAGTACTTTTCGAGATATTTGCTTTTTAAAATTTGGAAAATTTCATCTTTACCCCCCCCTAGCACCCTTAATATGAGCGAGCCCCAAAAAAAAATTATATCTCTGAAATCAGAAAGAGGCGGACCACGCCCACTAAATTTTTTTTGTCTAGCTTAACGGGCCGTATTCTGCACTTATGCCGAGATATTTGCTGTTAAAGTTCCCATACAAATTTCACCACACATGGAGTTTAGCGAAAATTTTGCAAAAAAAAACTTTTCTGCGTTGGCGGCCTTCGGCCGCGCTTATAAAAAATAACCCTGGGCTACGCCATCCGTCCGGACGTGTGCCCCAACCGTGGCTACCGCCACGGTGAAGTCCTTCTGCATAGTATTTTCACAACTTTAAGAAGGAATATCTCGGGAACTATAAGCCTCCGGCAAGTTTGGTTTTCAGTTTTGAGATCTGTGAGAGCCCCTCTACCGCCCTGCATAAGTCATTTTTCTCAGGGCGTGCTGGAATAATGGAAAGCCGACCCCTATCCTTTTCTGTCTTTCTCCCTTTTATTCCCATTCTAATTCCCTGTCTTACTATCTCCCTCCCCATCCTCTTCATTCCATTTTCATTATACCCTCCCTCTCCTTTTCCGCCCCTTTGCCTTTGCCTTTCCCATTCTCATAACCCTTCCCCTTTTCCATTCCCTAGGGAACCGGCTTTAGCATAACAGGCACCTTATACCAGTTCTCATTTGATGCCATCGTTGCTTGAAAACATTCCGTGGCATCCGGGTCCACCCTTTTACCCATAAAAAAATATTATTGAATGTAAATAATGCAAACAGCAGTCTTAATTTTGTATCGTTATTATTTGCGCTAATTTTCTCTCTGCTTTATACATATCCCAGTTTTAATTGTTTAATTAATGTGTGGCAAAACACATACATATGTATGTAAAAATTATTATTTCTTGGAAAACGATGTTGGGTATGTTTATCACTGTTTTGTACACATTGTACTCCCAAACAACGATAATAGTAATCGTAATTTCAAGTTTCTTACGGTTGCATTTTGCCGCATGTAGGTGATCGCCACAATGGGTGAGTTTCTAAGACTGAGCTGTTGTGCAACTGTTGAGTGTTTGTCTTAGAAACGCACTGTTGAGTAATTCCGCTCAGCTAAACAGTTGGCTACTTTTCGCCATTTTTTGCATCACAAATTTTCTTCGCTACTTGAGCTCAACATGTTGTGTAAAGCCAAACAGCTAATAAATTCATCAAACCGTTTCTAAGACGTAGCTGTTTAACTCAACTGCTACACAACTGTTGGCAACTGTTCAGCTCAACAGTTACGGAGCAGCTTTTTCTTAGAAACTCACCCAATCATCTTGCGTTTCTTTGCGATCAGGGCATCGGAGCGAAAGGTTTTTTTTTGTTAGATCCGCTCACAAAAGTTTTTTTCTTGGCTCCGCTCTTAGCTCCCAATTTTTCATTTTTGCGGTGAAACTGGTAAGAATGTAAGTTTATACTAAATGTATAAAAACTGTTAGTAGATAAAATGTGGATGTGATATATATAAAGTGAAATTTTCATGTTGTTTGGAAATTCAAAAATATGGTTGGTCGTATTTCGACCGGTGCGCGATGATTTTTAATATAAATGCGATAATAAAAAACTATTCGCTGTCATCTTACGAGATAAATAGTTACGAATAAATTATTCGGAACTTTATTTGCTATTTCAAATAAGGGTTATATTAATAAAAGCCAATCATTTGCTTCAGATTTCAGACCTTTTACTCACATTTTGAAATTTGGTTCATACAAATTAATGTCGAATTTCCGAAATCTTGAATAAAAACCAGAGACATAACTGTTATAAGAAATATTCAAAAAAATTGCCTCATAACAATTAAAAAATTCAAAAATCTTTTTCTTTCATTTCTTAAGAGTTATTTCAAACCGAAAAAAAATATCTTTTTTCTGTTGCTCATAACGATTATGTTCAGATTTTTATTTTTTCAATTGCCTCATAACTGTTATTCATAAGAAAAATTTTTTTCTGTTGCTCGTAACTTTTATTTTAAAATTTTTATTTTTTCCGTTGCTTCATAACTTCTACATTTCAAATTTTTTAATTATTTCGTTATATTGTGAGTATTATTTTGCAGAATATGTTTCTTTTTTTGGTTATAGGACTTTCGGTGAATAATATGAGATACATATGTACGTGAATGTACGATTAGATGGCTTAGTGTGGTAAGAATTTGTTATCCATGCTAAAGATCTTCGGTTATGATTTTTAAAAACAGCGTTTACTCCTCGCAAGTAATTTTTAGATAAGCGTTCGGGTAAATCATATATGGTACACAGAAAAGTCCCCCTACTTTCCTTCCCCTTCAGTAGAAGTCCTTTAAATCCTTATAACTCGGAGTCTATTTGCATAAATCAATGATATTTGATATATGGGCCACTATATCGAGCTTGGAGACAACTTTGGAAAAGTGTGCGTTGTCACCCATCCTTCTTAGCCCATCTGGTCTTTTAGCTAAGGAAAGTGAAAAAAGATTGAGATAGGGATAGTTAAAGATTGAGGGGGGAGAGAAAGGGAATAGGAAAGGGAAAGAGAGAGAAAGAGGGAGAACTGAAGCTTGGTGGAAGATGGAAGATCATAAATTAATTCGATTTTAATTTAGGTTTCGAATGGATTTCGCTTGGATTTTTATTTTGGTGTATTGCCAATTTTACTTTAAATATTTTATAATTAAAAAAAATCAACATTTTAATTTTTTTCCGCGGAAGACTTCGCGGGTATGGATTAGTCAATAAATATAATAGAAAGTTATATTTATGTACAATAGAGTGCGTTTAATTTGTATAAAAAAAGTTAAAAGTTCATAAAAAGACTGTATCGCCCCTCAATCGGTAGTAGCATGGTCAAAGATATCACACATAAATGTTGCTCCCGATTGATCATGGTTTAGTGGAGTGTCACATGGGTAAACAAATGTAAGTTCTATGGCCATCTGAAACTTGACCCCCGTGAAAGACCACTAAACCTTTATCAATCGGGACCAAAATTTATATTTGTTATCCTTGGGTATAGAAGTATTGATTTTGAGTATTAGATAATTTACAAAAATATTTTGGTTTTTTTAACCTTCATAGATTTTTCACCACAATGCACCGCGCCTTAACCGCCACCAATCTGGACCAAAATTTATCCGTGATTTCTTTAACCATGTTGAGTGGGCGATACAGTAAAATATCGTTAATTTGAATTTTAAACGCACTCTAATGTACATACCGCTGTGGTGCAGTGGGTAGAGTGCTCGCCTGCTATGCCAGAGGTCTCGGGTTCAAACCACGATCCGAGCCAAACACCAGAACAATTTTTCCAATTAGTAAAAATCCAATTATTGGGTTTTTTAAGAGCAACGGTCACCTCTCGGCAGTGGGCGGCATACCCTCCGAGTGTATTTCTGCCATGAAAAAGCTTCTCACAAAAAGTGCATTCGCCGTTCGGAGCCGGCATAAAACAGTAGGTCCACCCAATTAGTAGGAAAAACAAAAAGGAACACACCTCGAATTGGGAGAGAAGGTCGGCCATAAAACTCGTCAGAGCTATAATAGCGCCATTGTATTATATTATCTATTATATTATATTATATAATGTACACACTTTTTGGTTGCTTACATATCGATGCTTCCAGACAATATCGTGCTAAGTCTGACTACCACAATGATTTGTTTTCTTATTGCTATCGATTTTTATCCCGAGATCGATTATTTTATTTTCGAAAAATCGTTTGCGCGGAAAAAATCCTACGGATTATTCTAAGTAACATTGCATATGAAACCATGGGCCTAAACCGGTTTCTAATCAGCATTTTTTAATTTTAGTTAGGATATATTTACAGCTAGTACCAATTGAAACATTCTAGCTTCGGGTTTGGGAATAAAATAAATATACTGTATTACATAGCTCCATCCAATTACATACACTAGATAGCGAAAGGTGAAGTCCTATGAGCAAAAAAAGAAACCAATTCCACAAAATAACACTCACAATACAACGTAAAAATCAAAAATCTGAAATAGAATATGGCTATAAGCAACAGAAAAAATTTATTTTCATGAATAACTGTTATGAGGCAACGGAAAAAATAAAAATTTCAAAATAAACGTTATGAGCAACTTAAAAAATTTTTTCTTATGAATAACAGTTATGAAGCAATTGAAAAAATAAAAATCTGAATATAATCGTTATGAGCAACAGAAAAATTTTTCTTTCCCATAATAACTTTTAAATGTAAGGGAAAAATTTTTTCATTGAAATGTGCCCAACGTTTTTGATTTCAAAAAATTCAATAAGAGTTATTTTTCGTCTCTGATAAAAACATTTGCTATATTTTTATTAGAGCTCCAGATTTTTTTTGAACATTTTCGAGTAGCCCGAACAAATGTTGTTCAAATGCTCGAACAGTTGTTTGTTTGTTTATTACCCATATGTTTGTACGGGCATTTGATCAATTCGGGCATTTTGAAGTTTGTTTTTTTTCTTTTGTTTATTATTTTTTTTTCTTCTTCATATGTATTTTTTTATTTTTGTTTTTCCGATACACATTTTTTTTGTTTGTAAGCTCGAATGCTCGAATGTTTGTACGGGCATTTGAACAACAAACGATCAGTTCGAATTTCTCGATACCCGGGTATCTAGAGCCCTCATTTTTATTAATACGACCCAATAAATAAAAATTCTGGGTAGAAAAAAAAACAGCATTTGAAGAACATATAGATACCTACATATGTATGTACATGGTTTCGATTTAATCACAAAAATGTATGTAAATAAAAAGTATCTATTATTCGAATAATTCTTTTTGCAGTAAGCGAAATTATTTATTATTCAAATAAAGATAAAAAAATTATTCATCTACCTATTATTCGTTATTCGAAAAAAATTTGCTCAACTCTGATACATATCAACAAATATGTATGTAAGTGATTTTAGCTCCAACTCCGATATTTCCAATGATTTTAGCTCCTTGCTCTTCGCTCCATTGCCCCGAACAAATGTCGAATGCTTCTTCTTATGCCTTACATGCGGCAAAAATTGAAAGTTGGGTACTTTTTTATGGTAGATGGCGCTAGTGCTGCCGGATGTGTCGATCCCCATGAAAATACATACATTCCACTCAGCTGTCAACGCATGTCGCTCCGTCAAACTTTCATTGTGACGGGGCTATGAGAGTGAGAGAGTTTGTGGTGTAAGCGCAGAAATGGAATGGAAGGTTGTTCTCTCTCTGTGATTTTGGCCTGGCAAATTTGCCGAGATGACATAAGTGTGATAAATTTGCCGAGCACAACAACAAAATACACGTCTTGTCAAATTTGGAGCTTCGGCAAATTTCTCATACCCCAACCCGTGATATGTGATATCATGAGAAAAATATCAAGGGAAATGCAACCATGTTATTACATTCACAATGGTCTTCTATGAGAAGTGAGTTTCAATTTATGTTTCTAGTTCTTTTTTTTAAGTATTTTATTTTATTTAGATAAAAAATTAATTAATTCGAAATTGAAGCAAGCAAAGCAAAGCGACAACAGTTGTATAAAGAGTGGAAAGAATATGACTAACATGCTAGTTCACAATGAAGTCAGTTAGAATTTTATTTTCTTAAAGGTGCGCTCTCTCTGTGTGGCAAATTTCTCAAGATATCATGATATCTCGGCAAAAATATTAGACAGGGAGAACAACCTTATAGATGTACATATGTATGTATTACATATTTGTACGCTTATGTGATGTTTTTGATTTACCCGTGCGGGTGAATTTCGCCGGTACCGTTTGTACAATTACATGAGTATATTAATATCTTTTTTAATATATGTACATACACACATATCGGAAAACTACTACATATGTTTTTATTAAATATTGTGTAACTTCACAAAAAGCCACAAACAAATAAAATAAGAGTAAGAAATACAGAATCATTATTACACACAATCATTTTCAACCATCATCATTTCAACCGTCAAGGGACTGCTCGAGTAGAACAACGAACGCTGACTGAAATTTGCAAACACACAAATTTTCTTCGTTCCTTCAAACCTTCACATGTTGAAATTCGTGATAGTACAAAATACGAAACAAGTTTTTTTTTTCAAATGTGTTGTAAGTTAATCTAAAATTGATAAACAATGTTGATGAACAGTTGAAAATATGTTTATTTTCAAATGATATATATCGCTAGCTTAGAGTGCAAACTGTGTAAGTCCACTTTTATGAAAAAGTGTATTTTTATGTAGAACGCTAGAAAAATCAAATACGCACCACGCTAAACAAGTCAGTGATACTTGTCATATTTCTACTTGTTGTTATTCAGTGATACACAAATTGTGTAAGTCCAAAAAGCGAAGAAAATTGTGTAAGTCCAAAATATTTAAATTTTTTTGGTTTCGATATTTTCTAATTTTTTGTTTTTTGTCTCCTACAAAGTTTGAAAAAAAGGACTTACACAATTCTCACTCTAAGCTAGCGATATGCTGATTCTCAACTTTAGAAACAGTATTTTCTCAAACGTTTGATAATTTCTTTTTCATTGTTTAATGGGAATGAGTTATGGATTGGGCAGTATTGTCACTGGACATTCTATAATAGTTGGGCGACAGAATTAGGCCGGTTTTCTAAGTTCGAGTTTGAGACTTTTGCCCACCTAGAATTCTCATTCCGACCACGGTGCACCTTCACACTTATGTCCGGAACACAATTGCGACGGGTCAACGGGTAACGGGCGACGGTCACCCGCTGTCAAAATTAAAACACCCGGAAATGTACATATGTTGTTGTACAGAATTGCGGCGACAACGGAAATTTTCCGGCGGTAAAATAATTAGATCCATTTCTAATTTTTCCGTCGGCTGAAATGATCAGAGTTGATGTTTGCTCTCAAAGCTGGATCCATATAATTCATAGTCATACCACATCAAAACATGCTTCCTCTTCTTGTCGACTGTTGGTATGGTTCTTGTACCTTTTGACACAAGAGTGTACATGTTTGACATTAATCCATTTGCGACTACCATTATTTAGTGGATCCTGTGTCTAATCAGTTCCCGCCACAATTGTATATGCCCGGACGGATTTTCCGACGGAAAATATCAGCTGTTCACTAACCGTTGACCCGTTTTCCGTTGACCCGTCGCAATGTGTTCCGGGCATTAGGCGTTTAAAGTTGCAAAAAATGTGCTTTTGCGCAGAATACTTTTCTTCCTTGGCGGCCTTCGGCCGCGCTTATAAAAAATAAAAATGGGCTACGTCATCCAAGTCCGGTCGTGTGTCATAACCGTGGCTACCGCCACGAGTTAGAATTTGTTCATTACAACTAACCTCAAAGCTAGTATAGATATTGCGATATATTGGAAACTCACCTTTTTTACCATTCATATAAAAAGAGCTTATGGGCTAAACAGAGTCAGTACTTCTCCGTCATGACGGACAAGGAATAAACTGACAGCTGAGTAGACTGTGTATATTTTGCTCGTGCAACGCCACATTGGCAACGTATCAGTCGCCGGATCCGGCATACTTTGCCAATTTTCTATTTTGCCATACGTCAGTAATATAAGATGTGTTCGGTGAACGCATTAGTGTACTCTAGTGCAGAAAATTGCGTTCGATAACTCGTTTTTGTACTAAACTGTGCAGAACTGTGTTTTGTAACCATCTTAAAATTAAATATTAGTATTAAATTAATACTATTAATACATATTCCATGCGATTTTGCTCTTAGCAATTCGTTAATTTTCGTTTTTTGACGCCTTTGCATAAAACTTCTGTGACAAATGTCTGATATTGTTCTACCCTACACTTTTAGTGCATTCACCGAACACATATTTTATGTGCCACTCTTTCCGCTACGTACGTGCTGTCAGTCGAAAACGAGGTACATACGTCATGACGGAGAAGTACTGATTTTGCTTAGCGCTTTACTCGCTGATTATAATAGCCGTAAAGCAATGGATGGAGCTGTCACTTTAATATCTATCGTATATGAACGGCATGTGATTGATTATAATGAACGGTAGAAAACGGCGAGAACCGTAAGCATCTGTTGATTTTAGATTTCTTCCGTATTCTTACGGCAATTTGACAGTTTTCTTTGCAGTGACAAAACAGAATACCGTTAGCAAAATTTTTTTTTTTTAATTTTATAATATAAAAATGAGCGAATTCTACGAAAGCCTTAATTACGGCGTGCGTCGTCATGAAATCACCAACAAATAGAACGTTTTCTGTTTTAATTTGGTAAGTAAAGCACAATATTTACAGCTGTGACAAATGTCGAAGGCGGCAGTTAACGCACTATTATAACTGCCTTATAGCATGTTCATGGTGAGCTTGCGTTTTGCGTTTCGGAGGCAAAATTAAATGTTACATTTCTCCATACAAATGCCACCACCAAAATGCAACTTAACGCAACTATTTTTTTGCGTTTTGAATGCTAACGCAGAAAGCAACCCTGAAATCTTCGAAAAAATTTGCCATTCGAATGGAAAATAGTGGCAACACTCTGGCAATACAAGAACGAAATACATACCTACAAGATTACGCATATAGAGTAGCATGAGCATGGGCACTAGAGCGTATCGAGAAAAAAAAAGTTCGCCGTACGCCCCCCCATATGATTTCTTTTTCGAAAACATTTCGGGAAAAAAATTTTTTTTTTTTGGACGCCGCTAGATGTCGCTAAAATTCGTTTTTTTCATATCTTCGGTATTTATGGTCCGATCCCTAAGATTGATACACCAATCTCTTTGGCTTGAGAGGAGTGTTTCTAACTCATAATTGTATTAACCCTATGTACGCCATGGGGGTCACTTCCACCCAGTACTTAGTTTATACCACCTTAATGTAACTTTTTTTTGCCGGCATGTTAAACGTCGTCAAAAAATATTAATCTTTTGCAAAAGAAGTATTTCGATCGATTCAGTAGAACGGGAAATAAAACAAATTTAACATTCCGAGGAATACAAGTTTTTCGCTTCCTGTGGTCTTTTAGGTTCATTTTACAAAGATTTTTTCTGAAGAGACTCATACTGAAATTTTACGCCGAATAATTTTCTAGAACATTTTAACCATCTTACACACCTGAAAAAGGGTTATTTTGATCCCTTTTTATACAGTGAGGAAATAGAGTATAGTCAGGAAATAGTATTTTTAAGGTCGCTAGGGGGCTAAAATGTTCTAGAAAATTATTCGCCATAAAATTTCAGTAGGAGTCTCTTCAGAAAAAATCTTTGTAAAATGAACCTAAAAGACCACAGGAAGCGAAAAACTTATACTCCTCGGAATGTTAAATGTGATTTATTTCCGGTTCTACTGAATCGATCGAAATACTTCTTTTGCAAAAGATTAATGGTTTTTAACGACGTTTAACACTCCGGCAAAAAAGTTACATTAAGGTGGTATAAACTAAGTACTGGGTGGAAGTGACCCCAATGGCGCACATAGGGTTAATGCAATTAGAAAGTGGAAACCCTCCTCTCACGCCAAAGAGATTGGTGTATCAAACTTAGGCATCGGACCATAACTACCGAAGATATGAAAAAAAATTATTTTAGCGACATCTAGCGGCGTCCAAAAAAAAAATAAAAATTTTTTCCAGAAATGTTTTCGAAAGAGAAATCATATGTGGGGGCGTACGGTGGACTTTTTTTTTTGGTCCATATAAGGCGAGACGGCCTAATGGGCACACGAGCTCCATGATGACGTCACTCTACATGTAATGAACGAAAGTAAACAAAACAGAGATCAAAATTAATACCAAAGCGGTTGGTACGTTTGGTTTGCAAAATTAGTGTATTATATTGGGTACGTTCATGAAAATTTATAATTGCAGCAGTACAGCAACCCCGTTGCTTATTTTGCACTTGCCTGCTGATACTCAGCTGATATATTGCTAAAAAAGCATTATTAAAAGTATTTGTAATTAATTTGTGTTATTAAAATTACATTATTGCATATTCCATTAAATATTATAGCAATCATGCTTACCCCTCTTTCCATTTTTTTAAAGCAAAAATTGCAGACATAAATTTTCTGTTGCCGATTATTCAAACAAACTGCACGGTTGATGTGTCAAACGAACGTTTGACTTTTGCAGGTGTTGCCACAAACACGCGAAGAACGTGATACTTGCAACACTGCGGTTCTGATTGCCGTCGCGAACGTACCCATTATTACATATTTTGCAAATTCTTGTTCTATATTTTTAATTAGACAAAACAAATAAATAAACCTCAACACCTGATTGCGTAATCTGGAATATTAGCTCCGTTTGTTTCGAACTTCTCAAATGCGCATTTACAAAACGCGGCAGCATGAACACTTTTCGAAAAGCCATCTTCGAAAATGCAAAATGTTGCGTTTCAAATCCAGCATGAACATAGTATTACGCTTGTCACGTTGTCTATCGGTACGGCTTTCGTCCTGTTCCGCTATAACCAAGGCAGATATAGGAATGTAGGCTCGGTGGCGAATTCAAAAACTACTTTTTTTTATTTATAAAGGTAGAGTGTAATGTCAAAATCAAAGCGAATTCACTTCATGGCCAATAGTAATGGGCGAGTCCCAAGCGAATTCAGATTTTAACTAACAGCCAAGGCAGATCTAGGAAGGTAGGCCCGGTGGCGAATTCAGAAACTACTTTTTTTATATGCAAAGGTAGAGAGCAATGTCAAAATCCAAGCGAATTCACATCATGGCCAATAGGAATGGACGAGCCCCAAGCGAATTCATTCATTTTGACATTACACTCTACCGATTACACTAACAAAATACATGGGAAATTTCTCAATTCGCCACCGAGCTTACCTTCCTAGATCTGCCTTGCTAACAGCCTCATTCCCGTCCACGAACGATATCCTTGACGAACGATAGCCGTGAAGACGATATCGTCTGATTTTGGTGTTATGAAACTTACGTTGCCGATATCGTCTAGCGTTACGTTGATTGCCAGCAACATGAAAAGAAATGTCAAATTTGCAACTCTGTGCTCCTATGATTCATGGTTCAAGAAGGTAAGCGCAGTGGTGAGTTCATATATTTTGTTACTGCAGTTAGCTTATTTTCATTACTTTTTTGCCAAATCTAAATAATTAGTGTTAATTAACGTTAGAGGGTAGAAAACACACACCTATTGATAGAGTGTAATGTCAAAATGGTATTTTGCCTTGGTTAAAGTATGAATTCACTTGGGACTCGCCTTGCGTGCCATATTTGTTGAAACATCAAAGTCATACAATTTGACATTTATTTTGCAAATAAAACGGTGAAAGTTGCCACAAAATTATGTTTCACTTGAAAAATGCCAACAAACATATAAAATATTCCACGAATAACACGTGAAAAATGTAAAATCAAAACAAAGTACATATGTATGTATAAAAATTTGACAACCTATAAAACAGAAAGAAGAAGAGCAATTACCTATCTCTGACCATTCTTATTGGACCAATATGTATACTAGCTTTGATTTTGAAATTATACTCTGCCTTTGTAACTAAAAAAACTAACTGCGCCTATCTTCTTAAATCTCAGAAGAAATTGCGTGCTTGTTGTTTTTTTGCAATCTATAATAACAATAAAAACTCACATTGATAATATAAAATGCACAATATTCCAAATATACTTTCTCTTACTTATTTTCAACTGTTCTTCCAAAACGATACCTCCGAACCTATCGTTTGATTTTGACAGTTTGTTTTCGCGTTCACAACTTCTGTTCGTGATTGGGAATACCAATTTCTTACGTTTTCAACGTAACAATCAGCTGTTATCGTCTTGGCTTACGTTTTGCTTGTCGCATCGTCATTCATAATACCAACACACGAACGACAACGTTTTGAACACGATATCGTCAAAGGGAATGAGGGTGTAAGGCGAATTATCATTTTGACATTACACTCAACCAATTACAATAACAAAATCCATGGAGATTTTCTGAATTCGCCACCGAGCCTACCTTCCTAGATCTGCCTTGGCTATAACCAGCGCTTTAGTGTGAAGGCAGGTTAATATCATGGTCAAATTATATGGTCGTAGCAGTACGGCAACAACAACGATTCCCTTGTGTTTGTTAGTGTTTTTTTTTTGGTAACTGGTTGTCAAAATCAGACAGGAAAATGGCGAATTAAAGGAATTTGCCTTTATCAAAATGAATGCAGGCGAAATCAAGGCGAATTATTATTGACATTTATTTGGCACTGAAATTTTTTTATTTCAAATTGAAAAATTAAAAAAATTTTATTTACATACATAATTTACAATTATATATGTACGCAAACCAATCGATTGCACAATATTGGTTAAGGCGAATGCAACGACAACAAACGCTACCAGTCCGGGTGCTGGCATTGTTGGTGGTGGTGTTGGAGCAGGTGGAACTGCATGTGTGAAATCAGCACTGCTCGATGACTTAGCTGCATCTTTGCAACCGGTAATGATGTTGCTGAACAAGCCAGCCGACGAATATCAATCGACAACGTAGGTATACGTCACCGCAGAACTTGCAAACTATGAAAATATTGCGTCGACCAACGCAATCGATTGATCCCCCTGCAAGAACTGTGCAGGTCATTTGACCGGTCATATGACCCGTTTGCGTATATTGGTTCAGCGATAAATCTCGAAGATGGTGTAGGGTGAGTTGGGTGAAATTTGGCTTCTTTATTTTTTTATTACAATTTTTGTTTGTTTATGCAGAATTCTACGAATGCACCGTCCACTTCGACAACAACCGCAGTTACTATCAGTACAACTGCCAGCGCAAACAACTCTTACAAAGGCAACAAAATAGCAACAATGCCAATGCCACCAAAGGCAATCAGCTTGGAATGAATGGCGGTGGAGTTCGGGGTCAGCGCTGTTGCCGTTACCGCTTCCCTTACCAACTACGCTCCAACATCACTATCAGCAACAGGAACAACCACAACATCAACTACATCAAACTAGGTCGCCGGTTGTTGGTGACAGCGCATCGTTAGCTGCATTAAGGCAACAGAAGCACTACCAACACCAACAACAACACTAAGAAAGCATCTTACTTTTGCCACGCGGACCCGATGGCTCTGCTGGTTTTCAGATGCGTCGGTTGATGGTGGCAGCGCCAGCATAGGCGGATGCACTACTAGTAGACTATACTACAATTTGTAACACATTTGAAAAAATTGTACTAATAAAAAACAACAAAAGTAACGCGCATTTCCATATGTAGGTACGAGTAATTACATGGATTATATACGTTTGGTACGAAGCGACACAATGCATGCAAGTTACAGTGCCAGCATTAATTGCCAAAATTCGATAAGAATTTACAATTTGCAAATACTGGCGGTATTTTCTTTTTAATTTTATGTATCAATTTTATTTCTTAAAGCAAAAAATATGTGTTTGTACACACAATGAAAATTCAAACTCAAACGGTAAATATAAATAAACATATATGTAAATGTAAACAAAAACATTGGTTTGACATGCATTTACCCAGCCAATAAGAAATAGCTCTGAACAGATACATTTGACAACTATGTATCATTGCGGCGAAAAAAATTATATATCAGCTGGTCTGCCGATACCACCTTTCTAGTTGCATCATGGTTAATATTATGGCGAATATAATCGGTTCAACTCACATCAGTAAATGACTGAACACACCTCTAAAGGAAATTGCCAGAACTAAGAACAAGAGGCCAGATAATTTCCAGTGTTGCCAGGATTTTCCAGATTGCATTTGGCAGACTATATAAAGCGGCGAGCAGGTGCTCCGCAGTCAGTCGTAACTTAACCGTAGAAGTGTTAACATCAAGTCAAGTAAAACAAGTGTAGACTTTTTAATCGTGAAATAAAGCGGTGTGAATTAAGAACACCGGAACACCATCTACACCATGAGGCTAATATACTCCCAGTCTTAGAACACAACACTGCTCAGCAAGCAGTTCCTGCTGGGATGCCACCACAGGGGCCATCCTAATAGCCACCTGCTAGAACCGGAACCGACTCCCGGCACATCAGGAGACATCTTCTCGACCACACCTCAGAGGTTGAAAAATAGATAAAACAACCATTAAGGCTGGTATCGACCTCTCAAGAAACAGCTCAAGAAATTTTTAGCTTTATTTCTTGAGTGAAAAATAGAAGTAGGCAAGAAATTTTGACGTTTAGTAATCCACCGTGAATACCAAGTGAAATGAAGAAGAGCATCAAAAATGTAAACAAAATAAACCATCTTGTAAACATGAGAAATTGATAAGTTCTTAAAAAACATTAAATAAAAGCTTTAAATATTTGTTTTCAATAGTTTTATTTTGTTGTCATTTTAGGAAATCATCGAAAGCGACGAGGATGACCTTATATTACTGCTAAACTGTGGTATATTGATGGCCAGAATGGAAGAAGATATAAGAATTTGATGTCAACTTCCGCTTTGCATCATTACAAAAATTGTGCACTATATTTTTTCGATTAATTTTTCCATTTTCACCACCATTTTTATCAAAATGTAAAAAAAAGCCAACAGACGACAAAATTTCTTTAAGAAATAAATGCTCGATGATATATTTCTTGGCAAAACCTGTTGCTGTGTTCGCACTATGTTGAAAAATAGTGGTAAAAAAGTGTATTAAATTTCTTGAGAGGTCGATACTAGCTCAAGAAAGTTTCACAAGAAAAATTTCTTGAGCATTTCTTGTACGTCATTTTATATGGAATTTTTGCGTTTCTTGAGAGGTCGATACTAAGCTTTAGACCCAACGGCTTACAGGCAGGCCTTAAAGATGATACACACCGACACCATCACCACATTCGTACGGCTTAGTACTGCTATAACAACAACAACAAGAAGTAAATAAAAACTTATTTAACAATTTAGCGATACGAACCCGATAGAAATAGTCGAGCTATCGACAAATACGTAACAATTGGTGGCAGAATTGGAATTGCTAAACAAATTCCAAGACCAAGGATAACGATACAAGGATAACGATATAAGGATAATGGCAAAGTTAAACGAAATGAAAATCCAAGAGCTTAAAAGAGAGTTAGAATAGAGAAAACTGAGTACAACCGGCAATAAAATTGAACTACAGGCAAGGTTACAAGAAGCTATGGAAGCAAATAACATTGACGTAGATAAGTTTGATTTCACTGATGATGTGGAAGAGGTCCAAAAAGAAGAAACCCAGAAAGAAGAGGCTCCACAGTCAGTAGCAAACGTAGACATGAACTCGATATTGGCTGTACTGACACAAATATCGGCAAAAATGGAAGAATAACAGGCACAGATAACGTCCAAAATGGAATTGTAACAGTCAGTACTTTCATCATAGGTGTCCGGCATTGCGGCTTAGTTGGAGGCACAAGAAGAACGCTTGTCCTTACAATTCAAGGCACATGATGCAAAAATTATACAAGTTAAGGAGGTCCTTGAAGAAATACAAGAAAAATTAAAGGATGATGTAAAAGCATTGAAAGCCCGTCTCCAGGATATTTAACTAAGTCGTCCAATTGCTTCTACTGCTACACAGAAGATAAAACCTCCGTCGCACAGTGGGGGCACCTCCATACAAACGCGGCCAAAAATAGTAATAATTGAGCTATAAACTTGAAACCTTGAACTTAAGCTATCTTGAATGAAAGTAGCAAACTGTGAAAATTTGGACAAAATCGGCCCACAAATACACCCTCCTCCCATATAACGGTATTTTTGAAATTTCAATATTTTGCTAACTATTATATCTAAAATGTTCAATTTTAATTAGTGCATACATTTTTGAAATTTAATTCAAAAACAGTAATCATTTTGGAAAAGGCGCAAAGCATTCCATAGTTTTTAAATTAAAAATTCATCCACTTTTAAGGATTTTATAAGCATTTATCTTAAAATTTTCCTACAACAAAATTGCATTTCAAAAAATGTTTATAAGACAAATGAAACTATACCTTTCTTAAGGATTTGCGTGTGCTGGATTCAGAATTTGCAAATTGGTTCTAGTTTCTGAGATATTCGTGTCCAAATAGGCAAAAAACGCGTTTTTTGCTCTATTTCCTGCTTCCTGTGTGCAAGAAGCAAGACAAAAGTTAAAACGTTTTTATTAATAACTGTTTTATTTAAATCACAGAAAAAATTAGTTCAGCATCATATTCGGGTTCGCGAGATTGAAACGCGTCGATTGATACCCCGTTTTTTTTTTTTTTTTAATTGGCTAATTTTAGCCGTTGCAAATTAAACTATATGGAATGCTCACTCGAACAAAAGGAAGTGACTCTTTTGACCAAAAACGTAACATACTCACCAAAAAACGTAACACATTCACTTCGAGTCACTTTCAGTTACCTAAAGAGATACAAAATACGAACACGACAAAAAGTGACTCTGGGTGACTCGTTGCGTCGCGTTGCGTTTTGCAAAATAAGGCCCTAAGGAAATGAAGAAACCCAGAAAAGTGGTAAATAGGCTACGTAATGTGTTTGGCAATCGTCGTGACTACGCAACAGAGCGAACGAGAAAACGTAAAAGCTTATAAAATACCAACTTTTAGGTGAAGGTGAAAGTGAGTGAATGTGAGTGACTGCGACGCAACGAGTCACGGCGTTTTGTAAAATAAGGGCGTAAATCAGTAAGCTCTAAAATTACAACAAAATTATAAATTAATATGCTTTGAAGTTAAAATAATATGATATAACATTTTATTTGAATGAATATTGTACCAATTTCTTATTTTAACGAATATAAACGATTATCACAGAATAATGTACTATCACGGAATTATGTACACTTACCTTATTGCCTTTTTTTATAGATATGACTGAAGTTTTTAGGACCTACTGCTCAACCAGTTTGCTTAGTAATGCATTAGAGCTTTGTTATCATAGATATATTAGAGGGGGCTTGGGATTTTTTGTGGTTTTTCGACTTGAATGTTTTGAGATTCAGCGAGCACACTGAATCTGTTGCTGCCGAATGTTATTTTCGGTGCCTCTGCTGGCAGGTCACCTTTGATTAATTGGAGGGATTCGATTTCCCATTCTTTTCTGGCCTTCGCTTTCTTTTTACAGCCAGCTTTATTTTGAGCTCCAGCTGCGGAAGTACTTGTTTTTTTTACAAAAAAAATCGCATTTGGATGTGCCAACTTCACAGGGCTCTAGATGACGGCAACAGTGAAATTGCTGAAGGAGAAGATGCACGACGATGGGGGTTCGGCCCAATAGCAGATGATGGTAGGCATGTTCCATCACCCGGTCATGACGAAGTGCGAATAGCAGTATATCGGCTTAAGAATAATAAAGCACCGGGCACTGACGGTTTGCCAGCCGAGCTATTCAAACATGGTGGCGAAGAGTTGATACGGAGCATGCATCAACTCCTATGCAAAATATGGTCGGACGAGCGCATGCGCGATGATTGGAACCTAAGTGTGCTCTGCCCAATCCACAAAAAAGGAGACTCAACAGTACGCGCCTGAATATCGCATATAAGGTCTTAGTAAGTGTATTGTGTGAAAGACTGAATCCTATCGTCAACAATCTCATTGGACCTTATCAGTGTGGCTTCAGACCTGATAAATCTACCATCGACCTGATCTTCACAATACACCAAATACTGGAAAAAACCCATGAAAAAGGAACCGACATACACCATATCTTTGTCGATTTTAAAGCCGCATTTGATAGCACGAATAGGAATTGCCTATATGCCGCAATGTCTGAATTTGGTTTCCCTTCAAAACTTATACGGCTATGCCAAATGCCCAATATCGTCGTACCTTACGAAAAGTAGCACTTTCAAAATTTTTCACAAAGAAATTGTATGAATGAAATCTTAAACGTGCTAGTTTTCGTATGGTACGATATGTGCATATAACGAATGAAATGAAATTTCGATTTTAATAAATTTTTGATTTAAAATAATTTTTTGATTCGAATAAAAAATTTGTTTCGAATCAAGAATTTATTTAGAATCAAGATTCAAAAAATTAGTTTGATTCGAATCAAAAATTTTATTCGAATCAAAGATATATTTTGAATCAAGAAAAATATTTTTGATTCTTTTGAGAAATGAATCGCAAATCAATTTTATCTTTGATTTGATAATAGTTTGAATCACGAATCAAAGGGTATTTTTGAAACGAATCACAAATAAAATTTATATTTTATTGGAAAATAGTTTGAATCACGAATCAAAGGGTATTTTTGATTCTTTTGTGAAATGAATCACAAATAAAAATTATCTTTTATTTGAAATAATTTTGAATCACGAATCAAGCTGATTCTTTATTTGAAAGTTGATTTTACATCAAAATTGATTCGAAATCACGCAACTCTGACGAATACTTATGTACATATATCTTACCACATTAGGTCCACACTTACAATATTCACCCCGATTCTAAATATCCGCCAGGATCTCAGCCCTTGTGGATTTTTTTGTTCACCAGGAAAATTTCCTCCTATTCTCTTTCACTAGCGAGAAGAAAAACTGGCGAACAGAATTTCGAACATGTGAGCGGATGTTCGAAGTCAGCTGTTTTGTTGCAAAGCAGATCTAGGAAGGTAGGCGCATAAGCGGATTCAGAAATTTCCGTCGCATTTTGTTATTGTATTTGGTAGTGTGGTGTCAAAATGATATTTCGCCTTGGTTAAAACCTGAATTCACTTGGGACTGGCCCATTCCTATTGGGCGATGATGTGAATTCGCTTTGATTTTTACATTACACTCTACCTTTGTAAATAAAAAAGTAGCTTCGGAATTTGCCTATGCGCCTACCTGTGTCGGCTTCGATATTATGCGAATGCCGTATTTATTTTCAAACCACTAAGAATTTTTCAATAAAATTTTCTGGAAATGTTATGTGAATGTTAATTTTACAAATTTTAAAACCCCACTATGCAAAAATACTGTGCACTGCTCCAGAAATATAAATCCAGAAAGGGAATTCCGCCGGCTGAGGGTAATTTTTTTTGAAGCGAGGCCGAAGGCCTCCAACGCAAAATGTTTTTCTACCCAAAACAACTGTGGATCCGTCCGTAGATTTTACTCCAGAAAGAGAATTCTGTCGGCTGAGGGTTATTTGTTTTAAGCGCAGCCGAAGGCCGCCAACGCATTAGGGTGTACTACGCAAAAATAATTAATAAACTATAAGTTTTCCCAAGATTTCGTTTGCATTTTAGTGATCCATATGACCCCCCTACCCTAAAATAAAAAAAACGAAAATTCAGGGGCCTGGCCCATATCGAAATTTCCCCACAAATTTTGCATTTTTGTTAAAAAATTGCAAATTTAACAAAATTAAGAGTGAATATACATGGTATTGCTTTACGGAAGTAGCAGAGGTCTATAAGAGGAAGATTGCGCGATGGTACGAATCCGTTTGACGGAATCTTTATAGGAAATAAAAAAGTTTTTTGAGAGTATTGCATTGATTTTATTAATTTGCAGATTTATTAAATACTATAGAATTAATAAACCTGCGTTCAAATATTTATTGAACATTTTAATATCACATACACAGCAGCCAAATAAACTATTTGCAATCTCTCCTATAATAAAACTATGCGCATTCTTCCGTTTTTTTGCTTGAAGTTGGGGAGTTGGAAAAAATTCCGACGTTTGATTGGCTCAATCCACCTTCAGAAAAGTTCTAAATGTTGTTGAAATTGTTGAAAATGAGTTGTATCCGATTTGGATTCATAAAGCTATGAACAGCGACGAAAAAGAAAATTTTTAAGTGCGGTTTTTAAAACAACATCTCTAGTGTCCTTGAATGTATTGATGGAACACATGTCCGTATCATCGCTCCATATCAAAACAAGCACCCTTACTACAACCGGAAGGGATACTACAGCCTACAAGCCGCGAAATATCCGGCTGCCCTTTCAATAAACTTACTAAAATATCTATTTGCTGTTTATACTTTTCCTCATAAAAATAAGCAAACCAGTACATAATTAATTCAATTATGTATTTTTTATTAACAAAAGTTATATTCACTCACATTTTGTTCAGCATTCACTTACACATTGTCTTGTGAAAAATCTCACAAAATAATTGCATAAATTCTCGCTTTTATTTTCATTCATGATACCTACTTTTCTTCCTTATTCACTTTTCACTTTTTCGAACATCATTTAGAATAGCCGGAAAGGGAGAAGCGAAAAAATCCACAAGGAATTTGTGTTTAGAATAAGGGAACAGGGAGAAGCGGAAAAATCCTTGTGGATTTTTCGTTTAGAATCGGGGTGATTATTAAATTCTAACATAACTTAAAATTATTATGCACATAAATTGCAGCCTGCAGTACATACATACATAATAATTTCTTATAATGTAAGATTTTTACAGTAAAAAAAAGATTAACAATTATGTAATTGCAACATGATTGAAAGAATTTTTATTTTAGAATGGATTCCGCTGGCTCCGGTAGGGGTTCTAATCTAACGGACAATTTACTTGGCACATCGCCTAGTGCCTCTAGCTTACGTAGTCGCACTGAAAGTGAAAGCTCTGATAAGTAACAAAAACAATTAATAAACATAAATTGTACCTTATAACGCTTACATTTTTTACCAGTATGGCACGTTTCATTTTACCAAGCATGGATGGCAGTCCACCAAAAGTGGTATCGTTAAACGAAGTGGGAGATGTGCTGAAAAATATACAAAAAATGGAGCTGGTGCATGAGATTGCTATCAACCCAGAATTTAAATTTGAACCGTATGAACCGCCAGAGAACAGGTTAATATGTCAGTTAAGATCTATTATATTTTCTAGTGGCACATTCCCATTTTCTTTTTGAATTTATTTTATTTATGATTTTTTGACTGATTCGGTGTACTTTTTTATAAACGTAAAAAAATTTTATTTGTGTGAAATTTTTGGGTTGCTTTTTAAATTAAAAGCCCAAAATAGCAATTTCCGGCCGGTTTAAACACTTTTTTTTGTTTGGATGGTGAAGCTTGTATTCTTCAAACAATGAAAAAAAATTAAATTCTATCAAAAAAAAAAAAAAACACAAAGCTATAGCTTGTTGAAGTTGAAATTTCAGGAATACCAGGTTGTACCATATTAGTTACGCGAAGTGTTGAAAAAAATACTACAAATCTACTCGTGTCCGATATACTTTAAGAAAATATATAAAATAGTGTAATGGGCCCAATACTGTACCTACTTTACACTTATACTTACTTAATTGGCACGTAACCGTCTAGACGATTTTGGCCGAGTCCAACATACCACGCCAGCTTTTTCTGTTTCGTGCAGCATGGCACCATTTGGGAATACGCGCAAAGGTCCATAAATCCTCCGGAGAACTTTCCTCTCGAATACTCCAAGCGCCATCTCATCTGCTTTTGATGTAGTCCATGCTTCTGCGCCGTATATGAGGACTGGAACGATGAGTGTCCTGTAGAGTGTGATTTTGGTTCGTTGAAAGAGGACTTTACTTTTCAATTGCCTACTTAGTCCAAAGTAGTATTTATTGGCAAGAGTGATTCTTCATTGGATTTCCGTGCTGACATTATTTTTGGTGTTAATGCTGGTTCCCAAATAGACGAAGTCCTTAACAGTTTCGAATTTGTAGCTATCAACATGACGTAGCTATCATATGACGTGGCATGCTGTTTCTTTGTGTGATGATAAGAGGTACTTCGTCTTGTCTTCGTTGTTGGCGGTCACCCATTTTCTTAGCCTCTTTATCCAGCTTGGAGAAGGCAGAACATACGACGCGTGTGTTAGTGCCAATGATGTCGATGTCATCGGCGTACGCCAGCAGTTGCACACTCTTGTGGTATAAGATGCTTCCTGCATGGTGGAGTTCTGCAGCTCGTATTATCTTTTCCAGAATTTTACACTTATGGCCTCCCAATAGTAGGAGTCACTATCGACACTTTTGCCAAATAGTTAACCAAATGAATCAAAATCTGTCCAAGTGACGTTTACTACAACAGCTTTTCCAGTTAAAATTCAGAAAAATACAATTGAAGTTCAGAATTTCCAATTGAAGTTCAGAAGGTTACAATTGAAGTTCAGAAAATTACTATTGAAGCTCAGTTAGACTTTTGGCCGACGGAAAGTAGCATGTTTGACTTTTGGCTGAAGAAAAGTAGAAATTTCGTTCAAACAACAACAATTTTAATGTAAAAACAGTATATAATTTCGTCAGTCAAAAATTAAAAGTCCTACTTTTCGTCAGCCAAATGTCAACTTGCACCTTTTCGTCAGTCAAATGTTCTAATTTTCGTACAGAATTTTTTAATTGCCAGCTTTCATCAGACATTTTAAATGTGCTAGGTTTCGTATGGTACGACGAAAAAAAAATTTCCAAAGCCTGCTTAAACTATTATTTTTCTTTTCCTTATAGCCTCGAACGTCGAATTAAGGACATCATGCACAAAGCTTTCTGGGACATATTGCATAGTCAATTGAATGAAAGTCCCCCATGCTATGATCACGCTATACAATTGTTGACTGAAATTAAAGATTGTTTTCCACAAATAATTTCACAACATAATTCACGCGCCTTACAACACATCAACGAGATACTAGATATCGATGTTATCAAACAGCAGGCCGAAGAGGGAGTGCTAGATTTTAGAGCATATGCTAATTTTGTCATAAATGTTATGGCTAAATCATGCGCCCCGGCAAGGGATGAACGTATAAAGCAGTTGGCTGAAATTGAAAATGTGGTGGATACCTTTAAAAATATACTTGAAACAATGGCGCTAATGAAATTGGATATGGTTAACTATTTGCTGGATTCAGCACGCAACGATATTATGGCCAATTCTGTGGAGTATGAAAAGAACAAATTCAAGGAATATTTGGAATACTACAAATGTAAATTCTAGTACTACTTAACATTTAGTTTGTTTAAGATAAATCCCATTAAATTTTTTCTCTTTCGCTTGTAATGTTTAGTTGGCTTCCCAGCAACGGAAAACTGGTTGAAAAACAGCTGTGTCCACGATGATAACAATACGCCCAGCACACCAGAGCAAACTATATCTAATGCCTACATGCAGTTGATGGATTGGGATCAATCAAAGGAATTCCCTGAAGTACTTTCAATTGATAAGGAACGTATTTTGAAATTAGGTCAACGAGCTAAACGCATTTGTACATGCGCCGCAGTCATTTCTGTGTGTTCAGCTTTACCGATTGTCTCACAACGCACAGAAAATCGTGTCGCCCTAGCTAAAGAAGTCGAGATCATATTACAAAGCACCACTACTGAAAAGTAAGTTAAGAGCAAATAACATAAATTTTTTCCAGTATGTTGGGTGACTATGTTTGTATCATTGTAGAGAACTTGTAGATTCGATTGAGAACGTTTTGTTGCAAGCAATATCAGTTATAAACGAATATCTAAAGAAAGAAAACCATAATGAGATGGACGATAATACAGAGAACACGTTAAAGGCGCAAATGATGCAAGTTTGCAATAAGGACTCGCCCGTGCGTACTTTGATGTGTAAGTTAAAACAGCTATTTGTTATTAGAAATATTCAAAAAAATTGCCTCATAACAATTAAAAAATTCAAAAAGCTTTTTCTTTCATTTCTTAAGAGTTATTTTAAACAGAAAAAAATATTTTCCAGCCGTAACTATTATGTTTGAAATTTTTTTTCTGTTGCTCATAACGATTATATTCAGATTTTTATTTTTTCAATGGCCTCATAACATTTATTCATGAGAAAAAAATTTTTTACGTTGCTCGTAACTTTTATTTTAAAATTTTTATTTTTTCCGTTGCCCCATAAGAGTTATTCATGAAAATCAATTTTTTCCATTGCTTATTATATTTCAAATTTTTTAATTTTCGGTGAGTAATGTGAGATAAATACGTGAATGGATGGTTAAATAGCTTAATGTGATGGGTGTTTGTCGTACATGCTACAGTTATCCTGTTGGGTCCTTTAAAAATAGCGTTTACTCCTCGGAAGTGGTGGGTAGATAATCGTTCGAGAAAAACTCTGTCATGACGAAGCTTCTCAAAAAAACATCATCCGCTTTACGCGAAAATAATTTGAAAGAATTAATTTTTTATCAGAAGAATGGAGTGAAATTAAAGCGCTAATGAAAGCTTTAAAATCAGTATATGTTTTAACTCTTCAGTTGCAAGAACATTATCTTTTGCTAGGAAATTTTTACAAATTGTGGCTTACAACTAAAACTAAGGGAACAAGAAGAATCATCTTCAACACCAACACTTCTAAGTTGTTTAGAAAGAAGGGAACCAGAATTGATTGGAAACGATGTTATTATTTCTGCCGTACGCTATCTTCAGCACAAAAAGATAAGGCTCGAAAACATTTAAAACACCTCGCACGAGAGATGTTTCTGCCAAACCAGGCTTGGGCCCTTAACAATAAGTATATGCAAAACTTCAAATTAGAGTATTTTTCTAGGTAAATAATGTTTCGATCCCTTCATTGCAAATAGTATCCAATTCCTTAAATGATGAAGCTGCAAGTCATACTACGACCTCGTTATTGAGAAACTCCATAAAGCAACTGGAAGTAGACTCTTCCTCAGAGGATGAATACATGTCTCGGGAGTTGACGGTAGCTTTAGCTGAAATTGACCGTTTTGAACAGGTAAAGCCAGACGTAGAAGGCGATTTGCTAAATTATTGGGAAGAAGTTAGGTATACCTTCCCACTTTTGAGAAAAATGGCACATATTGGGTCATATTAATAAAAAACCAAGCATTTGCTTTTGCTTAAGATTCCAGACCTTTTACTCAAATTTTGAAATTTGGTTCATACAAATTAATGTCAAATTTTCGAAATATTGAGTAAAAGCATTTGCTTGGTTTTTATTAATACGACCCATTGTCCATGCAGTTCCTGCAACACAAGTCTCAGTCGAAAGGGCTTTTTCTGCACTGAGGCTTGTGTTGACATATAAAAGATATAATTTGGGAGATGAGACGATGTCCAAAATATTGTTTGTAAACTTAAACAACAAATAAAATTGAAATAAAAACCACTTTGAAAATCTCATTATTTCTGTTCTTCATTTTCGTTCCAATTGCCTACATACATATGTATGTATCTGCTGGCCCTTCAACTTGCAACAGCAAGTTCGTTGCCTAAGTCTTTTGTTAGAGTTAATAAAAAAACCCTACGGATGATTTATTTTATTTTTATAGTCAGCTGTACTAGTACACAGAGTATTATAATTTTGATTTCATAACGGTGGATTGTGACAGATATGCAAAAATTTAGCGAAGTTGGTTTATGACTACACCTACTTTAAAAAAAGATATTTCTGGAAAACCCTTAAGGAATTTGAAACGTGACATCTTTGTAACTACACTTTTTTCAGTTTGTATTCATATTCATGATACAAGAAAGTAGTGTAAACGGCAAATTTTTGTCGCCATATTAACCACCTGACAATTATATGGATTATGACATTTCGTGCTGCCATATTCAGTGCTAAAAATCCTCCATTTTTGTTATTTTTTATTTCCATGGTAATCATGGTATCGATTGCAACAAAACGAATTTTTTAAATTTAAATATTGATATATATGTATATATAAATACGCAGATTTACGAGTTAAATTCTTCATAACATCAGATCAAAAATAATTATATAAAAAATAAGATTTATTCTTAAAATAAGTTGCGGCAAGTTTGTGGAATATAGTACATACTACATTCCCACTACACCTCCTGCGAATTTCATTGAAAAATTTCAGTGGTTTAGAAATTATGAATATTGGCACGACTTATAAACTTGCAACCGAAAAAACAAGTGCGGTCGATGACATGGTTATATGCAAAATTTATTAGTAAATACAAAATTTAATTTAGATGAAAAGGTACTAAAAAGATTTTTTTGTGAAGAATCTATTTCAGAATTAGGTAAATAATAAAATAAAGGAAAATAAATTTAGTAACGCAAGTAAAAACTAAAGAAAACTGCAACATAAAAATTTAAACTAAATTTGCATTCTTATATAGCTGCTAAACAATTTTTTTAATAAATTTATTTGTTAAATGTGGAAATATTCTTGTATAAAACATTGAAACCAAATATGCATATATATTTATACGTAGGCAATAAATAATAGATATAAAGAAAATCAAGAACTCTTACCTTATTCATAAAAAATCGAACAGTTTTCAAATATTGTATAAAGGACGTTTTGATACCATTTTTCGACTATAATAACTGCATAAATCTATTTTATTATTTGTGAATAACTTATTTTTTATTTTCTTTGAAAAGCTCATTACATCGGCTCATTTGTTTTGTTGATTAGCATATGTGAAAAACACCATTTCATTTAAAATACCCAATATTTTGTTCAAATATACCCTCAGCCAAAAACTTTTGATTGGGAAACGCTATCCTAAATTTTTGACTTAAAATGAGACGTCAATAATCCATATTATAATCAAAAACGACAAAGTCAAAGAGAAAAGGAACTGCCTTGATTGTTTGTATCATGTTCATATTCAGAATTTCCATTTCATATTCAGAAAATTACAATTCATATTCAGAATTTCCATTTCAAATTCAGAAAGTTGCAGTTCATATTCAGAAAATTACAATTGATATTCAGAAAATTACAATTGATATTCGGAAAATTACAATTAATATTCAGAAAATGACAGTTAATATTCAGAAAGTTACAGTTCATATACAGAATTTCCAGGAATTTGTAACGTGACATTTCAGAAAATTACAATTGATATTCAGAAAATTACAATTGATATTCAGAAACTACAATTGGCCGCTGTGGTGCAGTGGGTAGAGTGTTCGCCTGCTATGCCAGAGGTCTCGGGTTCGAACCCCAGTCCAAACACCAAAAAAATTTTTCTAATTAGTAAAAATCCAATTATTGGGTTTTTTTATGATTCGCGGTCACCTCTCGGCAGTAGGCGGCTGCCCTCCGAGTGTATTTCTGCCATGAAAAAGCTTCTCACAAAAAATTGATTCGCCGTTTGGAGCTGGCATAAAACTGTAGGTCCACCCAATTAGTAGGAAAAAGCAAAAAGGAGCACACCTCGAATTGGGAGGGAAGCTCGGCCATAAAACTTGTCAGAGTTATAATAGCGCCATTGTATTATTATTATTATTACAATTGATATTCAGAAAGTGGTTCAGGTATTTTTTTATACCTTGCATTCAAGGAAAAACTAACATGTTGGATACATTGTATAGCTTCACATGAATCCAGGCAAGTGTAGGCCGTTTTGTAGGCAATGCCCAGCGATTTGGATAGGGTTGGCCAATCCTCCACTTTATTAGCGGCATTGACAATGCGCTCCCTGTCCATCAAGGAGTAAGACTTGCAAGTGCTCCTTTCAATATCTTCGGTGTTTGAAAAAAAAAAAAAAAATGAATTTTTAAAAAAGCTCTGAAAAACCTTGCTCACGTTTCAAATACCTACCATCAATTGAAGCTCTGCATATTGCGAAGAGCTTGGGTATTGCCATGAGCAGCGTTTCCGCACATTGCGTGTCCCTTCTGGCACTAGCCCGACAGTCGTGCGAACGATTTTTTTGGCCATTATCAATCTTCTAAGCCAGTGGATTTTAGTCGCCTCTTACGACAGGAATTCCTTACCACGGGCATATCCTAAGCCCCCTAACCCGCTGAGGGTATGACCGTTGGTCGGTCGCTTCGGCGACGTTTATCGTATTGTACGGTATTTCCGATAGCCTGTGCGATTAACGCAGGGACTATGTGACGTTCATCGCGATGGCTGTTGGTCGGTCGCTTTGGCGACGTTCACTATTATCTAGACTCTCGAGATATTGGTCTAACGGAATATGACCTTATACACAATTGAGGTTTACATCCTTTTCTTTAGCCGCCTAGGATAGCTTTGCTTTAGGAGGCTTTTTGCTAATAAATTCGGATGGTTGGCTAATCTTTTCGCATACACCCTTATTACGGTTGTCGTCGTCGACACTCACGCGACGGTGTCGGCGACGACTTCTCAAAATCGGTATTACGTATGGCAAAGTCGATAACTTGTGACAACTATCGAAACATATTTGGTATCAGCTAAGTCGACGTCGACGGTCACTCGTTGCCATTTTCGTCGACGCTGCGTTTAATGGTGACAAGAACAAAATTTAGAATGTATGCATTTTTGTTTTTAAAATTTTATTACGGGAGTGTTAACTAACATCCGCAGAATATTTCCTGCTAGTTTCATCGAAAAATTCCCACTAGTTTAAAAAAAAATTCGGTGAGCGCACATACCGAAGCCGACCCAAAGGTTTTCAATGGGGTACGATACCAACTAAATTTTTACAACATTGAGAAACAAACAATTAAATTGAATGCCTGTGCACCTCCTTTAAGAGAGATTGAGGAGAAAACTAATTTATTAAATATTTGTGTACATATGTATGTACGTACATACATATGTATATATTTCAACTAAAATTATTTTTCTCTTATTTCTTAATTACTCGAGCACTTCATTGCTATGTTCATCGCTAAAACTTGATGAAACATATGCAAAATACATTTATAATAAAGAAATAAATTATCAAAATAGCACAAATAAAAAATACCGAAAAAATTGCGCACAGATTGTAAATAAAATCAAACAGCTAGTGCAGAAATTATAGGGATGGTACTTTCGTCATTCGGTTTACCGATAAACAGTCGACGTCGTCTCAATATGCTTAGCTAATACCGATTTTGCGTCGATGTGACGACGACGATGAGACGACGTGATGTCGACTGAAAAGTGACAACGACGTCGACGACGACAACCGTAATAAGGGTGATAATTTGTTTGCATTTTCTCTATCTCTTCGGGTGACCGTATTTATCTTTAGGTTACTATGTATAATTAAATTTTTCACATACCAAGGCGTTTTGCATATTGTTCTTAATATCTGGGACTGTAGCCTTTGAATTCTTTCTACGCTAGAGCCCCATAGTTGTATTCTATACATCCAAATTGGTTTTGAAACCATATTAAATATTAATATCTTATTATCTAAGCCCAGTCTAAAATTTGGACCAATTAACCATTGCAAATGGCTTATTTTCAAGTTGGATTCCATAATCTTTTTGTCAATGTGATTTTTCCAAGTCGTTCTTCTATCTAATGTGACTCCAAGGTAAGTAACGAAGTCTTTCTGAGTTATAATTTTTTTCATTTATTGAGACTGGTGGGCATGTCTCTTTTTTAGGCTAAAAGTTACTTGTAGACATTTAGATTCGTTGAACTTAATTCTCCACGTAGTAAGCCATTCTTCTAAAGTTTTTAAGTTTCTCAGCAATTGAATAGTAGCAGTTATGGGATTTGCGTGTACACTCAGTATAGCCGTATCATCTGCGAAGGTAAGCGCGACAAGGCTCGCGTTCGTTGGCTTGTGTAAATTAAGTATAACTCCAGCAGAAATTGGATGACTTTCGGTTGTAAAACTTTTGTGCCTTACTCGAAATTTTCTACCTGTTAAGAAGCTTTCTAAGAACCCGCAGAGATTATATGGTAGTGTTTGTTTTTATTTATGCAAGAGCCCTTCGAGACATACTTTATCGAAAGCTTGTGTCACATCTAGGAATAGGGCAGTGCAATATCGTTTGGTTTCAAAAGTTGGCCTTATTTCTGAAACTATTCTGTGCACTTGTTCTATCGTACCGTGCTGCTCTCTAAATCCGAATTGGTGACTTGGTATGGTTTCTTGCAGTTCTAAGATGGGCTGAATTTTTTCAGCAATAATTTTTCGAATAGTTTGGGAAAGATAGAGATTAAGCTTATTGGCCTGTAGGAGCTTACTATTGTCGGGTCTTTTGCTGGTTTTGGGATCATAATAACACTGTGCTACACCAAAAAAATGCAGGGGCTCTCACATGGTTTTTTGGTTTCATCATGGCCCATAAATTACTACCTCATTTGCGGTTTTTCCCCATCACTTCGTTTTTAAATTTTTTGAGTACAACTCTGAAATTATTGAAATTACAACTTCAAGATGCTATAACTTTCTTGTTTCTCGATCGAATTCAATTTCTTTTATTTGAAAGATGCTACTTTTACCTTTCAAACAAGCAAAGTAGTTTGCAAATCGACCTAAAAATGACCAATTTTTGGTCTTTTATTCCAAAAAAAAAAAAATTTTCTAAAAATATTGGCTTTCGGCACGTTTTTATTGGATTTTGAAGTTACAAACAATGGGTTTTAAACCTTTATAACAAAATACATAAAATCAGCTTTTCAAAGAGCAAAAGTAAATTAAAATTGATTCAAAATTACGGTAGTAGTGTTTCATAAAGTGATTAAGCCTTTGTTGTTGTGCTTTTTTTATAGATTAATATTTGCATACAAAGTAGGTATGAACTTTCACAAAACTGAGTATAGAGCGATCTGAGTGTGCTCTTTGTTACTTGTCAGAATTGGTCAGTTTACCTACTTTAAATTTTTTCCCAAGAGATTGGCGTCTATTCATCGACGGTTCAACAAAAAGTTTATTTAGTAATTACATATTCTAGTTTCATTTAATTTTTAAGGTTTGAAGGCTGTGCTTTTACACAACACTGGCATATATCCATCAGTCCCACTGGCCTATGCTACCGATATTAAAGAATCATATGACAGTATGGCTAATTGTAGCTGACTTCAAGGTACTCAATATTTTAAATGGTATTCAGGGTGGAAATACGAAGTATCCATGCTATTTCTGCGAATGGGACAGCCGAGCAATTAGCCTACACTACAAACAAAAGGAATGGGCTCCACGTACATCGTTGGTAGTTGGTGAAAAAAATACTATAAATATTCCCTTAGTTAATCCAAACAAGTAAAAGCGCGGCTGCCTTCGGCCGTACCGAAGACTTCATACCTTTCATGAGTGGGGAAATGAAAAGTTACCTATGCATGTATGAACATAGCCTGATTTAGTACGTATAATTTATAATTTCAATTGTGTGGGTTATTTATGGAAGGATTTATTTGAAAAAATGGTGTCTGAGATATTTAAATGGAAGGTTATACGACAAAATGTGTACATCTGAACAATCGGTTGTATGGGAGCTATATGTTACAATGGTCCGATCTTGACAATTTTCGGTAACTCTATTTGGGCCGATATCGGTAAAAATACTTCAAAGTTTCATTTCATTATCTATTAAAATGTGGCCGCTGTGGTGCAGTGTGTAGAGTGCTCGCCTGCTATGCCAGAGGTCTCGGGTTCAAACCACGGTCCGAGCAAAACACCAAAACAATTTTTCAATTAGTAAAAATCCAATTATTGGGTTTTTTAAGAGCAGCGGTCACCTCTCGGCAGTGGGCGGCATACCCTCCGAGTGTATTTCTGCCATGAAAAAGCTTCTCACAAAAAATGCATTCGCCGTTCGGAGCCGGCATAAAACTGTAGGTCCACCCTAGTAGGAAAAACAAAAAGGAGCACACCTCGAATTGGGAGAGAAGCTCGGCCATAAAACTCGTCAGAGTTATAATAGCGCCATTGTATTATTGTATTATTATTATATCTGTTAAAATTGAGAAGTTATACCCCAAAATGTCCATATATGAACAATCGGTTGTAGGGGAACTATATGTTATAGTGGTCCGATCTTGACAATTTTCGGTAACCTTGTTTAGGCCAATATGGGTACAAATACTTCAAAGTTTCATGTCCTTAGCTGTTTAAATGGGGAAGCTATGCAGAAATTACACCCCAAAATTTTCATATATGTATATCTGAATAATCGGTTGTTTTCTATATGTTATAGTGGTCCGATTCGGCCGATTCCGACAAATGATCAGCTGCATATAACAACCTACCTGTATTCCAAATTTCATTCAGATATCTCAAAAACTGAGGGACTAGTTTGCGTTCACACAGACGGACGGACGAACAGACGGACATGGCTTAATCGACGCAGCTCGTGATTCTGATCATATCGGTATATATTTTGGCGGGTCCCGCACGAGTTACATTAGAGGCCATTAAGGCAAATAAAGAAAATAAGGAAAATAAAGAACAGAAAGAAAATAAAGCATATTTTGAAAATAAAATAATATGCTTGCTGAATTAATATCTTACTCAGCATTCCAGATTTGCTTCAAAATTTTGTAAAAGCTACTTCTTAGCTTTTGTTTTCTTAGAAACGGCGGATCTTATTTCATCTTCCGTACATAGCTGTTTTTATCCTATGCATACATGTAAATATGTATGTTTGTTCTTACATCATAAATTTATGCTGGCACTAATGTGCCTATACTTTGTATGGAGTGCTGAGTCAGATGTTGATTAAAGAGGAAATCAAGTTCCCATATATATATGTGTGTTTTTCTTGTAAATACCAAATAAATGTATAAGCTGAACCGAGGTGATGTCTTTTGTAAAAAAGCTTCAAGAAGTCAGTGAACAAAAGCCATCGTCACCGTTCAGTCCATAGAGACTTGCAATTCTGAATAAAATAAATTCTTGTGTTATATTTGATTAATTGAGTTTAAGTTGAGAACGTTCGGTAACAAAAACGTAAGTCACGCTTCCTTCTGGTACTTTCGACAAAAATTTTTTGGCACAAAGTTATAATACCATTTCATTCTAATGAAAGGTATAAAAAAAAAAAACAATGCCTACTCACTTTATGAAACACTATTACCGTAATTTTGAACCAATTTTAATTTACTTTTGCTTTTTGAAAAGCTGATTTTATGTATTTTGTTATAAAGGTTTAAAACCCATTGTTTGTAACTTCAAAATCCAATAAAAACGTGCCGAAAACCAATATTTTTAGAAATTTTTTTTTTTTTTTTTTTTTGGAATAAAAGACCAAAAATTGGTCATTTTTAGGTCGATTTGCAAACTATTTTGCTTGTTTGAAAGGTAAAAATAGCATCTTTCAAATAAAAGAAAAAAAAATTGAATTCGATCAAGAAACAAGAAAGTTATAGCATCTCGAAGTTGTAATTTCAATAATTTCAGAGTTGTATTATATTTGTACTCAAAAAATTTAAAAACGAAGTGATGTGGAAAAACCGCAAATGAGGTGGTGTTTTATGGGCCATGACGAAACCAAAGAACCATGTGAGAGCCCCTGCATATTTTTTTTTTCTGATTTTGTAGCACTGTGTAATTTTAGATAGTTTCCATGGATTAGAAAAGTGACATATTCGGAGGATACTATTGAAAATGTATAGTAATTGCTTAATAGCTACTATGGAAAGCGCTTTTAACATTTCACCCGTTATTCTGTCATAGCCTAGTACTTTCTTATTCTCTATGGCTATGTTCAGAAACGCAGCCTAAAGCGCAACAGCGGCAGTAATTATTTTTTTGATGATTGTGATGAGCGACGCTTCATACAAAATTTACGTTTATGAACGCTCTGCTTGTACTACAAAAGCAGATTGCGCTTCAAACTGAGTTTCTGAACAGAGCCTATGTATAGTTTTATTCAAGCCGTTAGTTTAAATCCAAGTGGTAATGCTGGTTATTGTGGAGTATTTTCTGGTAGAATATTTTGGCCTTCATTTGGTGCAAATACATTTGAAAGATGGGTAGCAAAAGCTTTTCCTTTTCGTCGTCACTTAGAGCATCTTCACCATTTTGCATTCGTATTGGAGGATCCTGCTGAACCGGCCGTTTTAGATATTTGAGGGAGCGCCACAAGGAATAATCTGTACAGGATGTGACCGTGAGGGACTTAGTTCTATTTTGAAATTTTGTTTCCCTTTTCTCCTCTTGGAGTATTTGGAGCTCTTTCATGAATTTTTTTATCTCGTTTTTCAGAGTTGGAGATCGCAACATTTGCCAGTCTCTCCTAAAATGCCTTTTCTTGGAAACTAGCTCAGTGATATCTTTTTCTTTGAAAGAACTAAAGCTTTGCTACTGGGTTGTGTTAGGACGTAAGGGCGTTGAAATCTTTGCTGCCACTTGCAGTAAGTTTGTGAAGTAAATTGTCGCATATTCCACTTCGGCGGCTGATTTAAGGCTCACATTTGGAGTTTTGCTCCTATCAGTGGGCCAATATGGTGACTGTCCTGTTGATATAAATTGTTTTCGCTTTAACGTGGTCGGGTCAATTAACCGAGTTTTTCGTTCACAAAATATCCCTTTATTTCATCTGAAAAAAATTACCAAAAATAAAGTATTCAACGGATCCGAGTGATATTAGGCTTAAAATATTTGCAATTTACCAGGCTAATTTTCGGAAAAATAAAACTTTCCTGATTTTTACAAATTCTTATAAAAAAACCTACTCTTAAAACCAAATTTTACTTTCGATCGCAAAAAATTAACAAAATTTTTAATTTGACGAGCTATAGTTCACCAAGGTTATGCTCTACCACCGCAACTTGTATGTTTTGGAAGCGTATTTTGATTGCCTTTCGAACAGGGTATATCTTGTGGTCATCGCTTGTAACTTTAGAGCAAAATATTTTTGAATGCAACGACACCCAAAAAACCCAAAAATAAAATTTTTTCAGGTGAGACAAAGGGATATTTTAAAGACGAAAAACTCGATTAGATGACCCAACCATGTTAAATCGAAAGAAATTGCAAGTCAGCCCCTTAATTTGAAGATTATGGTTGAGGGGGTTAAGAGACGAATTTTGGTTTTGTTTTATCACGCCAAATTCCGCGCAAATAGTTTTTTTTCATTCTAACTAATTTATTTTACATCCGATTTTTAAAATTGATACGTCATTATTTTAGTCTTGGGGTGCTCTATATTTTCCCCTAACGTGCTTTTGAGCTGTAAAGTAGAAAAAAAAATATAAATATAAAAAAATTGATTTTAACCCCCAACCGGCGTTCACTAAAAATATTGTAACTTTAGTTTAGTACGGTTACCAAAATTTTTTTTTCATGAAAATGAAGCGTGATGTTAAGCACATAGACTGCTGATTGGTGTTTTTTCCTAAACATATGAGAACGTGGAAAAAACGGGCAAAAAGCGCGATTATTTTCAAAAAGTGGACTTTTGAGTCATGCCATTTTTGAAATTTGAAAACTGACTACTAAGTCTTGTTGATAAATAAGTTTCCTAACTAATGCCGAAATCAGATATCAATATCGGATAATTGGTTACCGAGTTATTTGAGCACTTAAGTGAACTCTTTACCCTCAGGGCCTTAATCGATCAAGAATCTCAAAAAACTTTCATTGCTAAAGGAATTTTAAATCGTTTGAAACAGAGTTGTAATTATTATAAGAGAAAAAATAAAAATCGAAAAATAATTATTATTGAAAGAAACATATTTTAAAAGTCTTTCCATAATAGTTATTTCTGAGATATTTTTTTAAGTCTTTTTGTAATTATTATAAACGAGAAATTTTGTTTTATATCTTCAAAGACTTTTATATTGAGACAAATTTGAAAAAAGTCTTTCGAGTAATTATTATCCGTAACAAATTGTTTTTTAAGTCTTCAAAGACTTTTTCATTGAGACGAATTTCAAAAATATCTTTAAGTAATTATTTTGAGTAACAAATTTATTTTTTATATCTTCGATAAAAATCTTTCATACAATATCAAATTGGAAATTTGCTTGAATTTTGAAGTACTTATATGAAAGTTATTTTTATTTTATACTTATATGAAAGTTATTGAAAATTTTCTGAGAATTTTTGAACTTTGTCTCAATGAAAAAGTCTTTCAAGATATAAAAAACAATTTGTTACTGATAATAATTACGCAAAGACTTTTTCAAATTTGTCTCAATATAAAAGTCTTTGAAGACTTAAAAAATATACATTTGAAATAACTATTATGGAAAGATTTTTAAAATATAAGTTTCTGAATAATAATTATAGAAGAATTTTATCATTTTCAGCAGGAAAAAAATATCATCAAAAGACTTTTATGATTCTGAAGAAAATTTGTAAGACTTTTTTATAATTTCAAAATGAAATAATAATTATTCTACATCTCTGGTTTGAAACTACCTATCAACCGAGAAAACTTCTCTATAAGGGGCATGGGCGGTGAGATTGTTGAAAACGCAACCAGCGTTTGCCAAATAACACTCCTTTCCCAACACCATGACATTCGTCTCAATACCAAAGCGATTGTTCTCCACAAACTAGCCAGTTTGCACCCGATTTTCCAAGTTAACCCACCACATATCTCTGAAATTAAGCATCTCGACCTCGCTGATCCATATTTTTTCACTCCATCACAAATCGACTTAGAAATAGGTAGCGATTTGATACCTCAAATACTCCTCCCTGGAGTAAAACACCGTGTGCTCGGCAGCCTCCTTGGATAATTTTGAATTTTTTGAATTTCGCCATCATTTCATGAAATAATGAAGTACAAGTCCAGTAACGCCAAAAAACCAGGTGTTTATTCAGTCAAGGCAGATTTAACAGGTAGGCTCGGTGGCGAATTCAGAAATGGCCAATGTATTTTGTGTAATGTCAAAACGGTATTTCGCGGTGGTTAAATTCTGAATTCGCTTGGGACTCGCGCATTCCTATTGGCCTTGATGTGAATTCGCTTAGATTTTGACATTACACTCTACCTTTGTAAACAAAAAAAGTAGTTTCGGAATTCGCCACCGAGTCTACCTGCTAAATCTGCCTTGACAGCTCATGTTACAACATTGCCATTTTTTAAGAAAGGGTGAAAACAGAATCGGGACGTAACGACACGACATTGCGACAACGACAGTACCTTGACGTAAAACCGTCGCAGCGAAGACAGCGACTGAAACATAATAAAAGCGGCAACGACCCTGTATGTGTACAGAAAGCTCAATTATGCCAAACACACTTTTTATAAAAGCAAACAGCTGATTTGGTTTGTTGTCATTTTATAACAAATTTTTTCACGAAAACGCTATATTTTTATCAGTATGAATAACGAAATAATTAATTTTACGACGACGATTGCAAAAATTGTTAATATAACAAACAGTGTTTGTGAAGCTTACTATGAGCTATGATATTCAAGCAATCGGAGATGGTGGGTTCGTCCGGTGAACATGACTCGGGAGGAGGAAGGATTTTATAAAACATGCATTCAGCAGCTGAAAGAAAAGGACGAGGATCATTTTTATAAGGCAACAAGAATGAATGTTGCTAGCTACAATTTGTTGCTTAGTTTGCTGAAAGAGAAGTTGGAGCGATTTTCTCGCAGAAAACCAATTGATCCAGAGAAGCGATTGGCAGTGACTATTTTGTAAGAAAATTTGAATAACTTTTCAAAACTTAATAATTATGTACCTTAATTACCAATTTCAGTTTCTTGGCACAAGGATGTAATGTTAATGTGGTTGCTTGGGCTTTCAAACTTGGTATATCTACAGTAAGAAGTATTATATATGAAACATGCGACGCTATATGGAATGATCTGCATGGTGTTTACTTAGCACCACCAAATATAAGCGAACTGAAAACGATTGCGGACAAATTTTATGTGAAGACTGGTATGCCGAACTGTTTGGGAGCTATCGATGGGAAACATATCCGTATCACCTGCCCAAAAAACAGTGGTTCTTTTTACTACAATTACAGTAGTTTAGTATTGTTTTGTTGGCAGCGTGCGATGCCAATTACGTGTTCACACATGTCGATGTTGGTGCGTTAGGTAGTGAAAGTGACGGCGGTATTCTTGCTCGAAGTGAATTTGGAAGGAAATTGTTGAATGGCTCGCTTGAAGTGCCCTGCGATTCACATTTACCGGGATCAACGATTGACTTTCCCTATTATTACGTAGGCGATAGTGCGTTTCCTTTAAAGCAAAATCTGATGCGACCATATCCCGGCCATAACTTACCACCAGATAAAGACAATTTTAATACAACATTGTCCAGAGCTCGTGGGCACATAGAGAATTCATTTGGAATATTGGCAAATCGATGGAGAGTACTGCATACAACAACAACCGCCTCTCCAAAAAATGTTGACAAAATTGTACTAGCTACTTTGGTTCTACATAACTTTCTTATGTTGCAAAATGACAGAAACTACTACACACTTGAGCTCGTTGACCATTCAGTTGGAAGTCGAGAAATTCGAGGTCGTTGGAGAGAAGAGACAAATCCTTTGGAACGACATCGCTTAAGACCTGTTAATCGCTCTTCAAGGCATTCCTTCCAGCTACGTGAAAAACTAAAAGATTTTTTGTCAAGAAATGTCGATAATACACTTTTGTAGTAAAAGATATTTTTTATTAAATAGTAACTTAAAAACGTTGTTCTACAACGATGTCACTTAAAAACGTTGATCTACAACGATGTCTCTTATGTTTAGTATAAAATTTAATATTTTGTATTTGTGAAAAAAGGTAAAAAAAAACGTTCTACAACGATGTCTTATACTTAAAATTAATATTTTGTATTTGTTAAAAAAAAAAAATAAAAAAAAAACTTTCTACTAATCAAACATAAAAAGGCGACTTAAACTATTTATTTACATATCGCATAAAATGACACAACTCAAAATTCAAAAATTTTCAGGAACGAAAAAACTTTCTTTTTTACAGGTAATGATATGGGAGAAGGTCAAGTATAATAGTTATTTTTCATTCAAAAAAGACACTGATGGAAAAGATTTTTGGGCAGTCGCTGGAGATATATTCTGTGTACCGGTTTGTGAAAGAAACCCGATTTCGAAAAATTTTGAATTGTGTCACTATGATTTAGGGTGCGATATGTTCAACTCCTCCGATCACAGATATTTTCTGATGCCAGATAGCACGATTTCGGACACCTGTGCCTCAATTTCATTTATCGCACTTGGAGGAAGACCAGCTTCTGTTAGTTTTGCAGCCAAACTTGCAAAGTGGAGGGCGGTTGAACTCTGCGGTTGGTTTTGACCAACGAAAGCAGCACAGGTTTGGTTAATGCTTGAAGCAGCCAAATCCAAAAATTTTTGGAACTTCTCGCTGTCCTTTTTCTGAAAACCACAAAAATAAAAAAAAAAAATTAGGGAAATACGTAAAAACAGAATATATACACGCTTACTTTCTGCTCACGTAAGCTTGATCGCGCACTACGTGGCTCGCTAGCATCTACCGAAACGCTTGTCTCATCGATATCTACTGGCACTTCGATAATTTCTACTTCTTCGGACACTTCCTCAATTATACTTTCATAGCCCATGCTTTCATCTACCTCCTCAATGCTACTTTCAGCATTATTGGTACTTTCAGCATTATTCATGTTATTTATAGTGCTGAAAATCACAAATCAAAATAAATGCCTAGTAAAGTTTAGTTGCTCATATTGGTTATTTACCGCCTGCAGTTTGTAACGCCTTTCAAAAAGGACATTGCGTCATAGTACCTCCATTTCCTCTTCACAATTGGAGCACCACTGCCGGAAGCTACTTCATTGGCTCTTCTGCATCTTTGAAAAGAGTCGCGAAGATTTTTCCATCGCTTCTTGCACTCGCTTTCTATTAAAAACACAACATTTTAGTTGTAAATAAAAATTAACATAGTATTCCTTACCACTCAACTTGACATTGGCTGCTACATTCCTCCATGCGTACTCCTTCTTCCTCATATTTTTATAATCTGCATTCCCCAAATCATACAGAAGTGGATAATTGCGAACTTCTTCTATTAAAAATTCGTCCAAATCCATATCAATAAATGTATTCAATAACAAAATCCAAACAATAATATTTACATTTAACAAATGGCTGCCAAGGCCGATCCAAGAAGGTAGGCGCATTGGCGAATTTAGAAATTTCCTATATACTTTTTAATCGTAATTGGTAGAGTGTAATGTCAAAATGATATTTCGTCTTGGGTAAAATCTGAAATCGCTTGGGACTCGCCCATTCCTATCAGGCCATGATGTTAATTCGCTTTGATTTTGACATTACACTCTACCTTTGTAAATAAAAAAAGAAGTTTTTGAATTCACTGCTGCGCCTACCTTCTTAGATCTGCCTTGTGGCCGCCTGTATTTCCGATGTTACCACATTCCAAATTTTCACTCACAATTAAAAATTTTTTGGTTGAGGTCGTAATTTTTCAATGTAAAATAATAAATTAAATAGTGAAATTAATTAATTTAATGCTCTAGACTCTTATTACATTTGGTTGTGTATAAATACTTCTGCTTTTTTTGTAAAGTTTCGTTAGATTTATTGAGTTGTCAAAATATTCATATTTCATAATGCAGTGGCAACTCGTCGTCCGCTCGTCGTCGTCACCAAAATTAGAAATCGGTCTAAGTTGGCGACAACGTAAATTTGTCGTTGGACGACGTCGTGCCGCGTCGTCTTTATTATAATTGCTTTCATAAGAACGCATGCGTTTTAATTTTGACAGACCGTCGTTGTCGCAACGTCGTGTCGTTACGTCCCGATTCTGTTTTCACCCAAAGATGAATTGCATGAGTTCATAAATGCTGCATAAACATTAGATACTCAGCTGTATGCATAGTGTATAACGTACAGTGACTTAGCTCATCGAAAATCGATTAAAAAAAGTCGATATATGGTCGATGTGCCATCGCCATTGACGGGCAGACCAGCATGGCGTCAAATTTTGAAGGGCAGTTCAGCATGGCGGCCGGAGGTGGTTGTTGTATGAAAAGGGACCATAATGACATTGTCGTAGCAAGCAGGACAGAAACGCAATTCTAGAATTGGGAATTGAAAAAACCAATTCATAATTCCGAAAAGAAATTAAGGCAGAGTTGCTAAAACGCAATTCCCAGAGAGGGCGTAAACGCCAGCCATTTCACGAATAACATGTGTAAGAATGTAAAATCAACAACCTACAAAACAGAAAGAAGAAGAGCAACTTATATTGCATTCACGATCGTTATTGGGCCATAACAACAACTTCAAAATCAGCTGAGCACAGCTGTTCGACCTGTATTAAACACATCTCAGAGTCATTCCACTGTTCTCCATCCACAATGGCTGTATGCTTTCATAGTTTGTTTGCGATCGATATAGGGTGTATTTTATATGAAACGAGTGCCGCATAAAGTGGGCAGCCACGCCCATTTTCAAAATTTGTATCAATCATCCAAATAAGCATATTAATATTATTGTTAGTGCAAAATTGCATCCCTTTACGACTTTGAGTTATAAAGACGTCACGTTACAAATTCCAAAAGGGTGTGCCAGAAATATCTTTGTTAAAAAGTAGGTGTGGTCATAAACCGATTTCACCGAAATTTAGAACATGTATTACCACGTGTCATAAAAGTTTATACACAAAGTTTCGTCATATCTCAATTACTTTTCGAGCTATGGATTCTGAAATCTTATAGATTCGTTTGTCTAAAAAGAGGCGGTGCGACGCCCATTTTCTAAAATTTTTCTGTTTTTTTTTTTGCTTTCGGTCTATTGTGGAACTCATGCCACAAAATTTCAATGAATTATCCTTATATTTGACAAAGATATCGCTTAAATTTTTTTTGTTGGGCCACTTTATAATACCCATATATAAAATTGGGCGTTTAATATAAATATATATTTAATATTTTAGGGAAACGTTTACAAACTTACTTCCGTTTGGCTATGCGCTCCAGAGCCGGTTTGCCACCACCACCACCAGGCTATGCTGACTTCAAAGATGAATTGGAAGCCTATTGCACTGCCCTTAAACGCGTCATTGCCTACAATCATTCCGTTTTCGGTGAATATCTTATGAATATACTTACGCAAGAGCGCGTAACAAGCAGTAGTGAAGAAAATGCAACTAGTTACAGGAGCTGCACCAAAGAACAATCACCATCCAACGCCCCGGCAACTACGGTTGATGCTGAAAATAAAGAAGTTATCTAACCATCAGTAATAAAAATTGTATGTCCAATGGAGAGTGGCTTTGGAGTATTAGTGATGTACAAGCTAGTTTTGTCAATGCTGCGCATCGGCACAAAGAACTTAAGCGGACAACTGTACCATATGTATGAGAGACACAGGATTTTTGGACACGCATGTAGGTGTAGCGTTTGATACCTCTTTTTTTAGAGCTGATGTGAAAAAGAAAACAAAAATAACTGAAATATTGAACGAAGCTGAAAAAATTCCAAGTTGGAATAAAAAACTACTAAAATTACTTAATTTATATTATGGTATCCTATTAAAGTTATTCTAAAAAATATTAACCATAGACTACAGCAGAATTTTTTTTATTTTATACAATGTCGCACAAGGTTCTAAACCAATGAAGTAAGTAGGTACGTTTAACTCGACGGCAAATACGAAATAATACATACTTACCTATGTGTACATATAATAGCTACACCTTTTCCAGTTTAAGTTCAGAAAGTTACAATTGAAGTTCAGAAAATTACAATTGAAATTCAATTGTAATTTTCTGAAGTTCAATTGTTATTTTCTGAACTTCAATTGTAACTTTCTCAATATTGGAAAAATGTCAATTACAATTACAAGTAATGTGTGTGTAATTGTAATTGTGGTGTGTAATCAATTACAAAAAGCAATTGAGTATGCCAATGTCTGCTCAGAACTTAACCTTTCCTGAAATTAGTAAACTGTGTAATGGTATTTTTGAGATTTCAATATTTTCCTAAAATGCTCAATTTTGATTAGTGTGTACATCCTTGAAGTATAAAACAAATACAGTAATCATTTTGGAAGAGGGGTGGTGCACTCCTCCGTTTTTCAATTAAAAAATATACTATTGCAAAACAACCGTATGTATACTCCTTCAATCTCTGGCTTCCAAAGCTAACCACTTTTCACATTTTTTTTTTACGCACGCACTACTTTGAAATGAGGTTCTTTTAATACAGGGTTAAAATATTTTACATTTCCCAAAATGAAAAAATCAATTGCGAAATGAATATATGTTTTTCAAGAAAGTGAATGAAATAGTTGTATAGTAAATTTCGCTAAGAATGAATTTTTCAAAACTTCAGTGTCAATTTTAATTAAATATTTGAGAAAATTTTTTTGACCAAATTTTTTTAAATAAAATTTTTCGCAAAAGAATTAAGAACGAAAAATCATTAAAAAAACAGCAAAAAATTGCATATAAATAAAAAATATTAAAAATTGTAAATACATCCGCCATTTATTTATAAGGCAAGATTGGGTAAGTATTAGACATATACGCCGCCGATTGACGCCGCCGCCGCCGCGCCGATTACCTTCATAATCGGTCGCCGCCGCCATAATCCGTGAAATCGGAGTATCGGCGCGGCGGCGTGCGCTGGCGCGCCATACCCGTATGGAGCGAGATGTGTACATATTTTCCTAGTTTTGCTAACTGCTAAAGTTCTTCAAAATTAAAAAAAGGAACCAATCGACGTGTTTTGACCTCAGGAACATAATTCTTTCTCAGGTTCGGAACTTTTCTGGGATCTCTTCCATTTAGTCCTACTTCTCGAGATCTGTTGCTAATAGTTCTACTCAAAATTGAATAATTTAGACCCTCCTTGATATCATTAGATGGCGATTTATGCATGAAAATGATCCCAAACATGCCTCCAGAATCGAAAACTCATGGTTTGAACGTAAGAAAGTTGCTGTTTTGAGTAGCCCTCACAGTCGTCGAACCTCAGCCCTATAGGGAATATTAAAGAAGACGATGGGGGATCAAAAAGGGAAAAATAAGCAAGAGTTATGGAAAAAAAAAAATAAGGAAGCTTGGTACTTAATACCAGTTGCAAATTGCGCTGATTTGGTCAACCTTATGCCACGAAGAAGTAAGGAAGTTATAAAAAATAAAGGAGCCTCAACTAGACATTAGTTTAAATCTAACTGCAGCAGTAATATTGTACTTTATTTGGAAAAACAATCGAATTTAAAGTTTGTCCCTATTATTATTTCCAACTTAAATTGAGGAGGTCCATAACAAAACGGAATAATTCCACTTTTCAAATATTTTGGTTTTTTAACTATATCCAATTCTACGCATTAAAACCTATGTAACCATTGCTATAAAACATACCAAAGGTCAATAATTTTACTGTTATTCACCACCAAAATGAAACATTTCCATATCTATCCAATTAAATTAATTTTATTTTTATGGTTGTTAGAAATATTCTTTGATTAAACTACCTTTGTGAATAACTACTTTGCATTTAATATTGTAAACACATTTGCCAATTCTTTTTATGCTAAATATTTTGAGAAAACTTTGGAATGCATTACAATTTTTCATTCTGGAAATATACGCATCCAATCTAAACGTGTTCTCGTTTATTTTAAACTCTCCCTAAATCAACAGAAGTGTGTAGTGAAAACTTTTGAGACGTATAAAGTTGAAGGTAAAGAAAAATTTACCAGCTATCTTAAAAGAGGCAAAGTACCCCCACGTTTGCTTGATGGAATTGATCTTGGTGTAGCAATAAAGTCAGAAAAGAAGAAAGAAGTTGCTAAACTATTGGAAAAACATTATGGCGAACAGTGGTCCAAAATTTCTGAGTTGGAGTATTATACCAAGATATTTTTAGATCAGCAGGGAAATAGTGCCAATGGAACAGATGATATAACTTTATGTGATTGTGTGGAGGAGGTCACTGCAATGAAAGTGTAATATAATGTGAATTTATTGTAATACTTGTATGTTAATATAGTGATTTAAATGCAATAAAAACCGTTGATATAAAATAGTTTTTAATTTTCCTATAGAATATGTATAAGCAATTAAAATCAAAAAAAATTATTTAAAGCAAAAAGCCAAAATTCCAAACCTAGTTTATATCAAAATGCAACATTTCCATACATGTTCAGAACAAAATGAAATAAATACTATTGGACGGACCAAAACGCAACATTTCCATTTTTTTAATTTAAATAACTTTAAAACTAATTGCAGGATAATTTTTTTTTTTATTATTTGTATTGTTTTTAGATAACTATTAAACTACAACAACAGTTCAAAAAAAAAATATATCCTATTGACTTAAATTAGTTTTTTTCGTTTATCCAAAAAATTGTTTTGGTGGAATTATTGCGTTTTGTTATGGACCTCCTCAATTATACATTTCATTATTTTTATTCATAAAAATTTAATTATTATACAAAAACCACCCCATAGTCATTGAAGCATGTCCTCTCCGTGTAAGAATCAATATATGGTAATTATTATTTGGTCTTAAAATTAAACAAATGGAGAATTGCAAAATTGTGTCCCTATTATTTTTTCCAACACTGTATATACATATATTTATTTTAAAGTGCCTTATATACATATATATAAATATGTATGTAAATATATGTATGCCTGTTTATTATCATAGAAAATAAGCAAATGAATTTAAATTTACCCTTACATATGGATTTGTGTATATTCTTTAATATTTATTTTCTTTATTTTATATTTTAGTTTATGTAACAATTGTTTTTTGCTGGTAATAAAAAAGTTTCAACAATTTAAGGTGGAAATTAGTTTATTTATTCCATTCAGCCAGCGCTATTAAGCTAACTAAATAAAATTAAGATTTGAATAAGGATTGTGATTTCTAGACTTGGGGCAGGCGCGCCGGCGCGAAAAAGCACGCCGGCGTCGCCGCCGCCGCACAGTGGCACTTTTACCCAATTTAGACGTGAAAAAATAATAAAACGCTGAAACGTAAATATTATTCGTTCAAATTGGATGTATTAGTAAATATAGGACTCCTGGACACGAAATCAATAGTTTTCGTGCATATATTCAAAAGAGACATAACTCAAAATTTTAGGTTTTTAAAAAAATCGATATGCGATTTTTTTTAAATGTTTTGATTTGAACAGGAGAAGTATTGTGGTTCGAAATAACTTCATCACTGATACATCTACGTACGCCTGCGGATTGTAGACAGCAAAGATATAATCGGATCTGAATTTTTCATTTCATTTCATTTTATTTATTAAGTAATATAAATTTAAAACTTAAAGTTGTTACATATTTTCTTAAGAGATATAGCTACAAGGAACTTTACACCTATAACATAGCACTTATATTTAAATTACTTTGTTAAGGATAACTAAACTATATTTAAAGGAAAAATTATTTACAAAAAAACCTTCATATAATTATTTACAATCTCAGGTTAATACATACATATATATATTATCATATTGTAGGTATTTTATTTGATTATTAATTTAAACTGGTGGTTAATGAGTTAATAAGGGGATTGCTTGAAAATTCACAGTGCCTATTAAATTTTTCAATAATCTTAGATATTTGTTTTGAGACGAGTTCAATTTTGTTATCAACATGAAGGCGTTTCGTGGAGTGGTGCCATGGTAAATTTAGCATCATTTTTTAAATTTTGTTTTGACGAACTTGTAGTTTAGTTATGTGGGTTTTAGCACAGCTACCCCAACATGGACATCCATATAACATCATTGATTGAAAAATTACTTTGGCTATTATTATTTTGTTAAGATTGCTAAGCTTTGACTTCCTATTTATTAATGGATATAACATCTTAATGCCCAAATCAACTTTTTGCAAAATACTTTGAACATGATCTTTGAAAATTAACTTAGTATCAAGGGTTACGCCTAGATATTTGGCTTTTTCAGACCAAGCAATATCAAAATTATTAATGTGGAGAGATGAAATAGGAAGATAACAAGGTTTTCTTCTTCTCGTAAAGAAGATTGCTTGTGTTTTCCCAGGGTTAATTTTTATTTTCCATGAGTGGAAATAATTAAATATGGCGTCTAAGGCACATTGTAATTCGATCGCAGTTTGCTGACCGAACTTATGTGAAGACCATACAGCGACGTCATCTGCGTAAAAAGAATATTTACAGCTGCTAATTTTTTCTATGTCTGAACAGAAGATAATATAAAGGAGTGGGCCGATGACCGAACCCTGAGGTACCCCTGCAGGGACCTCTACTAAATCTGAAAAAGTATCTCCAATTTGTACGCAGAAGTAGCGGTTAGTCAGATAGTTCTGAATAATTTTAATTAAGTGAGTTGGAAATCGAAAATTAATAAGCTTGCAAATTAACCCGTTATGCCACACTGAGTCAAATGCTTTTTCAATATCTAGTAAAACAAGAGATGTTGACTTGCCTTTGGCAAATTCAGAATTAACATCGTTGCAAAGTCGTTTGATGGCATGAGATGTGGAATGAAATTTTCGAAACCCAAATTGTTCATGAGGAATTATGTCAGTGGAATCTAGAAAATCCCAAATTTTTTCTTTTAATAACTTCTCAAGCACTTTGCCAAGACTGCTGAGTAAACTGATGGGGCGATAGCTTGAAGTAACGTTATTTGGCTTACCCTTTTGATGAATTGGTATAACCTTTGCTATTTTCCAGGTATCAGGAAAGTACTGTAATTTGAGGCAACAGTTAAAAATAAAGGTCAGATATTCAACGGCGTTTTCTGGGAGAAATTTTAACATGCCATTGTTGATTTCATCAAGGCCTGTGGCTTTTCTGGAATGCAAAAAGGATATGGTAGAGGATACATCCTTACGTGAGACGTAGAATGATTGAGGGGTCACAACATCTAGCATATTAAATTGAGAAACGACAGTGTTCACTCTGTTTAGGTGGGACGGAGAACCAAGGTTTTCAGAAACTTTGTGATATTCCATGAAATTTTCACAGAACGATGTAGCCTTTTCTTCATTAGAATATAAAGTAGAGTTATTTGATAAAATGGGCGGAATTGCTTCATTTTTCATTTTTAGTATTTTGGTTATGTTCCAAAAGGGTTTGGATCTTTCTTTATGGGAACTCAGTTTTTGGTTCCATTTCTCATTTCTAAATCTGAATATCTCATTTTTAATAAGTGAGTTGTAATATTTCATTAGCTCGTGGTCTGATTGTTGTCGGTATCGCATCCATTCTCGGCGATAATGGTTCCTAAGTTGCATTATGTTTATAATGAAAGCAGGTATTTTTGTATTATATTTATTATAGGTAACTTTAGGAACACAAAGCCTAACGGCGTCCAGAATTTTAGATGTACACAGCTCAATGTCTTTATCTACTATAATTTTACTTGTAGCTTCACTTAGGTCCATAGGCATGTTATTGAATGCTCGTTTAAGAAGCTGGTTGTACCTATACCAATTGGCATGTTTAAAGTCAAAATACAGGGGTTCACTATAAAAAGTATCAAGCTTCATTTTAAACTCGACTGGTAGGTGGTCAGAGCTAAGCTCATTAAACGCAATGGGTTGAGAGATGAACTCAGGAATATTTGTCAAAATTAGATCAATTATAGATGGATTACTCCTAGCAGCAGAGGGAATGTAAGTAGGGGTCTGAGGGTGCAAGATTGAAACAGGATATAATGTAGATACCTCTTGTAAGATATTTCCCCACGAATTAGCTCGTAGGCAACCCCATATCCTATGCCTACAGTTGAAATCACCGCAAATGGCGAATTTACAGTTTTGATTAAATAGTTTCCTCAAGTCTGATTTAAACTTACTTTGCAATCCATTCGTACGTGATCCACCAGGGAAATAAATACTAAACAACTTGATTTTTGTACCATTCTTGGAGCACAATTCAATACCGAGATTCTCAATTACTTCCGTTGCAATACTTGGCACTACACTAAATTGTATGGATTTACGAATAACAATGGCGACACCGCCTCCACTTCTGTCTTGGCGATCTTTTCGTATGAAAAAGTAATCTGAATGTGAGATCTTCAATTTATTGTTTAGCCATGTTTCCGAAAGCAGGCATATATCAATTTTTTTGGTATCTAGATAATTAAATAATTCAGTTTTTTTGTTTAGAACACTACGAGAGTTCCACATAGCTAGTTTTAGTGTACAATCACCCATTAGGAACCGTTTTGATATAAATATTTAATTGCTAACTGTGTAATAACGTTAAACTGATCTATTTTTGTTTTACAATCCTTTAATTTCATTAATATATCTAATGTTAGTTGGGTTATTTCACTTTCCGTAAATAATTCGTTATTTTGTTGCTTTATGCTCTGAGAACTGTTTACACGCCAGGTAGAAGTTGGGTGCAGTGTTGGTGCTGGAATATTGTGCAATGGAGGAAATGCAGAAGAGTTGTATTGAAACGTCTTTGTTGGTACGTTGATTTTCTTTGAAGAGTTTCGGTTGTTTCTCATGTTGATAGATTCTCTTATACGTAAAAAAGCTACACGGTTGGAGCAGCAAGGGTCAGTTGACTTATGCTCACCATTGCAGTTAGCGCAACGCAATTTATTTGGGGATGGACAATCTATTGTTTTGTGTTTTCCAGCGCAATTTGAGCAATTTACTCTTACATGACAGTTTCTTTCACCGTGACCAAACATTTGGCAATTATGACATTGCACTGGTTTGTTCTTTAGTTTGCGCTGATACTCCCATGTAATGATCGTGCGAAACATCGACTTAATATTTGCGCGCAATTCACGTAACTTCACGCTCCCATTCTCAAAACCAACTATGTAGAGAGTAACGATGTAGTTGTTGTAATTTTTTGTCACTACTTTGACTTCAACGCACTTGAGACCACGTGCTATTAGCTCACTTTTAACATCATCGGCACTTACACCTTCAAGTCCATGAAGAACGACCTTGAAAGGTCGTTCTTGCTTTAAATCGTGATGGAAAAACTGTAAATTATTTTCCTTGAGAACAGATATAGTTGAGTTAAATGTTTCTTTGTTTTCACAGATTAGTTTTAAACCAATCGAAAAAATAATAAAAAAAAATAAACAGCAACGCATGCATCAGGTCTTCCATTCTTCTCGAGCGGATTGATCTCCTCTTATTATGTTCATGATGCTGTCTAATGTCTTTATTACGGGCCTCCAATGCTTTTTCCAACAGCATACCCATAGGCAGTGAAAACGACTTTATAGTTGCATCGCCATAAATTAAAATTTTATGGACACTTGATGGCATTGGATACCATGGATAATGCGTAACATAATTTATAGAAGCACCTTCGCAATATTAAGAAAACTTCTCGTGTGCAATAGGAAGGCCACTCGACATGCAGTTGAGGATAACACCAAAATGACGAATGTGCTCCTCATGTACACAAGTGGCGCTAATAGCTAAGCTATATACTTTTCAAAACAAAAAAAATGGCTTGATGTGTTACCATCATTGGATGTGCCATAACCTTGTTTGGGCGTATCTACCATGAGTTACATTAAACGCTTGATGCTACTTTGAAATTTTTGTTTTTCGATTTGGAATATGGCTTTATGTTCGTCGCTTAGAACTTTCCAAACGCGAATTTTGAGGCGGTACCCGCTATTAAAAATATATTCTCTACATCTTATATAAGCACGCAAAGTGCATAATCCAAACTTATACAAAGATTCGTTAATCTCCCGGCCACAAACAACACTAAAGTCTTGCCATAAATCATTGTCAAGTGCATATCATGACTAATGTAACCAATTTCTTCTTCTACCATAACAATTGAAGGCTGCAACGAAGTAATTTTCACTTTCTAAGTATTCCCAAAACCTTATTTGTTGCAGATATAGTCCAAAACGGCTTTATCTTTTTTGTTTTGGTTGCGTTCTCCAACCTACACCTCATATAACTCTCTCCCAGTTCTCGACATTATTTCTCGCGGGGGCAGAACGGGGCAGAAGAATCCTAATGGAATATATGTAGGAATAAAAGGAGTTTACTAAAAATAAGGAATTATTTTAATGCGGCTTAATTCAAAACTTTGGCGAAGTTTTAATTTCACTGTTTCTTATTTTTTATATACAAATAAAGGAACGCGTATTCACGACGCTACATCTGCACACTAAACGTACAAAAAAAACTTGTAGATAGTTGCAAATAAGAGTCCACACTTTTTCCTACCCTAACCTAGTATATATTTTTAAATTTCACTGACAGAACTCTTCTTATTAAATTTTAAACTGACTCTTGATTATATGTGTACTCACTTATAAAAAAAATATCAAGTTAAAATGCACACTTTAATAGCTGATTACAGCGTGAAAAATAGGGTTAGAAAGGAACAAAAACCACCGTTGGCCACAGTGATTATCTGCCATTCGAACTGCATACAAAAGTTTTGAAATTTTTACAACAACAAAATTGAATTATTCACGTCTAAATTGAGTAAAAATACCACTGTGCGCCGCCGAAATTTTTTTGGAATGGCGCCGCCGCCGCCGGAATCACTGTCGGCGTATATGTCTAGTAAGTATAAAAAAAATAAACAACTTGTGCTCGTGCATTGTATATGAATGCATTTCAGAAATTTGGTAATTCGGTTTAATTTCTGTTCCAGCATCATCAAACAGATAGGTCATAACAGCAATCCTGTTGCTATAGTCATTTAATTTTCATTGCTTTTTTTGGTGAGCAAACTTTACTTTACCTTTTTAATTTTTAGTGCCCGACAGGCGTTGCAAATAAAGTGCTTTCATACGAAAAATGGATTTAAAATGGATTAAAAATTTCAAAGTCGAGGTCAGAATTTATAGAAGATTTTTAGGAGATGGCTGAGTTCACTGTTATATAGCACATTTAATACACATTTCCTTAGGCACATTAGTTAAATAAAGCAGATTGTTTGCATGTATCCACATCTATACCTACAGTCGTTACTTTATCGTCACAAGGTAAAAATTTCCCGCTTTTTTGTAAGCAATCTGCTTTATTTAACTAATGGGCTTAAGAAAATGTGTTAATTTTATGTTGGGAAGTTTATAATATCAAAAAATATCTATCTTGTATATGGTTCCTAAGTCAAGCTAAGAAATTAACCTCTCACCATGTCTTTTATCTAAAATTTCTCTTTTTTGCTCAATTATAGCTCTCAAAGCATTTAATTCATTTTCTAATATAAAGTTTACAAAATTTGCAATATGTTTAACAGAGTATTTAAATGGCAGGTCTTTGCAGAAGAAGAACCACGCGCCACATATTTCGCCGCCAACTGTAAGAGCCTATACACACTTGCGACTCAATCGATTTAGTCGAATGTTGATTTGCATGGGAATGTATGGAAGCATTCACACTACATTCAATTAGTTGTACAACTGAAACAGTTGGATTTGCAGTCCAATTTCATTCCAACTGAAACAGTTGTACAACTGCTTGATCAGCAAGGCGCCCTTCTACGTATTCACACTAGAGACAATTTAGTCGAACGACTACAACAACAACAGTGATATTCGTAGTGGAAAGAGTTGCCATGCTGACAGCACTACTTTTATTTCACTTTTGATAAATTGCAGAGATTAAATATTTCAATTATTATTTTCAAAATGTTAAAAAAAAAAACAAAAGGTTCGTTTCTTATTAACTACACCATTTCCAGATGGATTTTAGAAAGCGTTAACTGGATTTTAGAAAGGGGAAATTGGATTTTAGAAATGTCAATTGGATTTTAGAAAGGGGAAATTGGATTTTAGAAATGTCAATTGGATTTTAGAAAGCGTTAAAAAGATTTTAGAAAACGAAAATTGGATTTTTGAAAGCGTGAATTGGATTTCAGAATGTGCGTAAAATAAATTTTACACAGAATTTTTCGAATAGAAATTCTTTATTGCGTATGAAAGTATAAATTAATAATTATATAAATTTTCGAAAATCCAATTTACAGTTTCTAAAGTCCAATTTCCCTTTTCTAAAATCCAATTTTCCCTTTCTAAAATCCAGTTGGCTATTCTAAAATCCAATTTCCCCTTTCTAAAATCCAATTGATATTTCTAAGATCCAATTTCCCCTTTCTAAAATCCAGTTGACGCTTTCTAAAATCCATCTGGAAATGGTGTAGTTATAGACAAGAATTATCTAACTAAGGATATTTACTTCCGTTTTCATGTGTTTCTTGATATTGTTGTTCTCTTCAAATGTCATTAATCGCATTTTAAAATAGAAATAATGAAAATGAAATTGCATGGAAATTATTAATGGCTAATTTTTACTATTTTTTCCGTTTCTTTTACTTCTGTTCTTTCGCCTTTATGAGCGTCATTCCTTCCGTTTTTCTCTTTTCATTTACTTGACAGCTAGTTGCTAGTTTAATAAGAAACAAAGCCAAACAATGTATGCACTTTTTGTTTATTTTATTGTTTTTTATTTATTAATCAAGTTGACAGCTGACAAGAAGGTGCTTTCATGTAAGAATGCAGATAAACTGATAAACTTAAGCAATTTAATACTTCATCACTTTATATGAAGACCACTAATGTAAAATTTGCTGTGTAAAATGTGAACATTGGCAACACTATGTCATTGTCAATCACCCGACTATTTAGTCTCTAGTGTGAATAGCTGCCACCGATTCGACTAAATAGTTGGAGTAGTGTGAATACAACAGTCCAATTCGACCAAATCGATTGAGTCGCAAGTGTGTATAGGCTCTAATAACCCAACAAACACTGAGGTTAGTTATCGATTTGAGAATGACTCGAGAACTAGCCTCATTCTCAAACCTCTAACGTTAGAGGACGACTCGAAAATCTATCGAGAATCACAGCGTTCTCAAACAAAAGGGTACCTAATTCTCAAATCGATAAAATTATAATTCTCGAATCGAATTCTAATGTAGTTCTCTAATGAGATTCTAATCAGAATGTGCAAATACTTCCAATTGAAATGAAAAACAAAGCTTTGTCTCCTTTTACATGATTTTTTCATTGTTTAGATTTTATTAGTGCCAAATTGCATATGATTATATACATATATTCGCATGTATGTATAAGTTTATCACATTTATAAGAACTGAAATTTAAACTAAATTCAGTCTTATTATTTAAATTAAAGGTATTTCTTGTACTTTTTAATGGAAAACATTCTACTACGGTAATATTAACTTTACCATTTTTTAGTATCAATTTCAATATATGTATGTATATTCAATATATCACAGAAATATATTGAGAATTGATAAAAGGCGTGAGATTTGGCTCCTTCTCTAATTACTCGCTAATCGAATTCTAGTGTAGTTTTCAACCACAGTTATCGATTTGAGAATATATAGAGAATTACACTAGTTATCTAAGGTAATCTCGACAAAATTTCTAACGTTAGAGACTGTGTTTGCTGGGAAGGCATCATTATAAAGAGTAAAAAGTGTAAGTGGCGTACTTCGGGGCATATTCCCACTAGTATCGTTTTACAGTTTACATTAATAATAATAATAATACATATTTAAACATTTGATCAGCAAAAAATCACAATAATAATAATAATTGTTGGAAATATATAAATGTGGCAACACTTCCCATCACTATTTTTCGTTATCCCCATCTTCTCTTTCTATCTGTATATGTATTGGATTCTCTCTTCTATTTAATATCATTCTATTTCAGTCTATATCAATAAATCAAACCAACAATAATAAAACAATTTTTCTAATTAGTAAAAATCCAATTATTGGGTTTTTAAGAGCAGCGGTCACCTCTCGACAGTGGGCGGCATACCCTCCGAGTGTATTTCTGCCATGAAAAAGCTTCTCACAAAAAATGCATTCGCCGTTCGGAGCCGGCATAAAACTGTAGGTCCACCCAATTAGTAGGAAAAACAAAAGGAGCACACCTCGAATTGGGAGAGAAGCTCGGCCATAAAACTCGTCAGAGTTATAATAGCGCCATTGTATTATATTATTAACAATAATAATAATAATAATCGCTATACAAGACCAAGTAATCCCAACAAAAAACTACAGAAAGACTGTCATGAAAGACCCAAATGTCACTGATGATACCTGCAGAAGATGTATGAGTCAAACAGAAACCATTGACCACATAATATCAGGATGTAGGAATCTGGTGCAAAATGAGTACACACGAAGACACAACAATGTGGTTAAGATCCTACACAAAAATCTCCCTAGTAAATTTGAAATTGAAGGTTATACTCCACAACCGGTTATGGAAAATGAAAAGACAAAGATCTACTATGATAGGACAATACACTCAGACCACACTAGGCTCCATAACTGCCCTGATATAACAATCCTCGATAAAAAAGAAAGAAAGGCCTACCTCATTGATGTTGCAGTTCCGGCCACGAAAAACATACGCCAAGAAAATAAGCAGATATGCTGAACTAGCAATCGAAATTAAAAGAAACTGGAATCTTACGTCAATATAAATTATACCAGTTATAATAAATGCTGAAGGTATAATCGACAAGCAGTTGTGTACAAATATCAACATCCTTGGATTGCGAGAAAACCTTATCGATACCATGCAGAAGTCAGAAGTCCGTATAATGTGTGTTATATCCAAAAAACTATTTGTAATATATGGATATGACATCCATAGCTTATGGATTAGACAGGATTATCCATAAATATGGATGTGACATCAATATAGTTTTCTCCGTGCAGTAATTATGTATATGCTTAATTTTATATTTTATTATTAAGAATCTATGGGCTTAAAGCCGATATATATTCTGCCATTTTAAGGAGAAGTCAAATTTAAAATGGCAATAAAAAAATTGTTAAATGTAGCAATAAGTGGTCCTCCACCCTCAAATTGTCGCACAGTGTAATTGAAAGCCACAGCATCGCGCACAGTGGGCTGAAATTTACAAGTAGGGACATAGGACTTCAATTGTATATTTTCATATTCTATGATATTTTGCCATAATTTTTAGTTATATAACTTTTTTTCGTAAAGCCTTGTTTTAAGAAGTTATCAGACTTTTAGTAATAGATTTACATTAGATGCGTTTATTTGTATGCGATTGTTTAAACCTTCTCAGATCCTTCCTCCGGCCCCAGAATATGAAAATAGGTTGTTTTATAGTAAATAAAATGAAAAAAAATCACTTTTCTAAAAACTAGATGGAGCTACACCAAAAACCGCGCAATTTCCAAGAATTTCAAGGTATGTTTAGTTTTATGTATGCAAAAAGTTGAGATTTTGCACAAGATAAATTTTTTTTAAATTCAATTACACATGAGGCTGTGTAATTTAATGCAGGTTTCAAAAATAGTTAGTAGGAAGTAGGAAAAACAAAAAGGAGCACACCTCGAATTGGGAGAGAAGCTCGGCCATAAAACTCGTCAGAGTTATAATAGCGCCATTGTATTATATATATTCAAAAATACATTCAGATTAAAAATCTAACAATATTTGGATGAGCTCTTGAAGTTTAAGTGAAGCAAAGTGGGGTATAATAAGGCATACCAGAATATTTTAAAGAATAGCAGCGACATTTGACACTAATTTTAGGCTTATATGCATATGGCGAAACGGTTGACACGGCAAAATGACTTCACACTGAAGTCCTAAAATATTTTTGGTTTCCACATTATAGCCGGGTATCCACATTACAAGAAATGCTAAAACTCCATATAAAAAAAACGCTTAAGAAATGGTCAAGAAATTTTCTTGTGTCAAATTTTCTTTAGGCAGTATCTACTTCACAAGAAAATCTATTACAATTTTTGACGAAAAATGAGGTTGGCAACGCTGGTTTTGCCAAGAAATATATAAGATTGTATATATTTCTTGAAGAAAAAATCAAACGTCAAAATTACTTAAGAAATAAATACCAATTTTTTCTTGAGCAATTTCTTATGATGTGGATACCCAGCTTATACCCAGCAATGAAAACTGATGCGCAATACTGGCATATGACCCAGTTAGTAATAGAATTCTTATTGAAATTGCAAAAAAAAAACGAAATTTTACGAACCACGAAAATAAATAAAATAGATAGTACGTTAGACCTTATGTATAAATAAATTAAATTAATTATGGGGAAACGTGAGGAAACTGAGTTAACGGCAAACAAAAAATCGAAAAAGATGAAAAAATGTTTAACTTAGACCAGCTGTCACTCAACCAGGGTTGGTTCAATCACTACAAGTTGTATGCCGTTAGAAGCGTATTTTAATCATCTACCGAACGAGGTACTGCTTGGGGTTGTCGCATTTCTCTCTTCAGCGAAAATAATAATATTGCCATAAGACCTAGTCATTAATGGAAATATGACTGAAATTGTAAACTTTTCCGAGCTTTTCCGAACCACGAGGACTAGTAAAATGTATAGTAAATTAGACCTTATATATAAATATATGAAATTAATTTTGGGGAAATGTGAGGAAATTGAGTTAAGAGCAAAATTCTGAATTTTTCCAAACATTTTTTTTTTAATTTGCTATAACTTTTAAATTAAAGACTTTATGAAAAGTTATTCAGATACAAAATCATCATAAGGTTTAGAATCGAACTCCATAATTAGTTTTTTTATTCTTAACTAGCTTTTATTTCATGTCTCTATGTCCACTACCGACCAATTTCAGCCCACTGTGTCGCGTGGCCGGGTTTACTAGTTTTTTTTATTTTCTTCCAATGTTTCAACTTGCGATAAAAACACGCTAAATTTTTGACACATTTTTAAAGTAACGGTACTCACCAGTTGATGGATAAATCAATAAAAAAAAATAGGGTATGGTAAAAACTTCAAAGTATGCAAAAAAAAACTCATTTGGGAACTTCACATTTATAAACAAGGTGTAAACTTCAGTTGGTTCCTAGTACCATTTTTAATGAAAAACCCTGACAAAAGTATAATTTTTCGAAATTGTAGGTTTGAGCAAGAACTGCTAAAAGCGAGCAAGTCTAAAACGAAAAATATTGTTGAAAATGCCTGAATGGATGCATTGGCTATAGTTTGGCATTAAATTTAAATAAAAAATCTCACCTGTAGAAAGGCTGATGGCTCTATATATTTCCGATCAAAACCAAACATTTGAAAATAGCGTGTGGCTTCTTCTCTCGCTCCAGCGGAAGTGGCCATTTCATTTTTTTATTCTCTTTTCTTTTCCATTCTTTGTCGTTGCCATACAATTTTCATTTGACATTACAATACATTTCTTATTATGTGTTGCCATACAACAAATTTCATTTGACATTACATGCCGTCCACACGTATCTTACAACTCGGCCATCCTGACATATTGATCGACTCGATCAATTAACAAATGGAGACTTACATATATTCAAAATTACTAGCAAATAACATAAATTTAAAGGTTTAAATTAATAGTAACGTTTTTAAATGAACCTTAACTCTAACGTAATGGCAAAGTGTCACTTCTGGGTTTTAGGTACCAGTATCCGATTCCAGGATTGGTGCAAGCCACCTACGCAGGCGATTTGATTCTACCACGCCATCATAGGGCATTTGGGTAATTTGACAGTTTTCTACGTCACGCAAAACATAACGATCATTGGATAACTTCTTATGTATCACATAAGGACCTCGGAATTTTGCAATAAATTTTTTGTTTGTACCAGCAGTGGTGTCCACATTCTTCATCACCACAAAGTCTCCCACCTCATAGTCTTTCGCAGGCAAGCTATGTTTAATAAAGTATTTTAAGTTATAATCCTGCGCCTTATTAATACATCTCAGGGCCTCTTCACGAGCTTTCACTAAATCACATGGTTGTTTAGCCTCCTTTCCTTCTATGAACTCAGTTAATTCGTCTATAACTCGTCCGCGCTGATCTACACCAAATAGCAGTTTACATGGCGAATCCTTTGTTGTGGAGTGTATCGTGTTGTTAATCGCATACTCAACATCCACCAGTTTACCCACCCAATCTGAATGATTAACCGGCTCGGTTAGCTTTGCTAACATTGCTTTCAGAATTCGATTAACGCGCTCTACCTGGCCGTTTGCCTGCGGGGAAGGAACTGCAACTTTTACATGTGTTATATTATTCTTGGCCATAAAGTCTGCAAAAGACTGAGAGGTGAAGCAAGAACCACGATCACTTATAATACGCCTCGGCCTGCTATAAAAGTCAAAGTACTTCTGCAAAGAGGCACACACTTCTTTAGTACTAGTGGTCTTTACTGCAAACAACTTTACATGTTTGGTAAAACCATCAACTACCACCAAGACGTGCTTTCTCACCGAGCGAATGGAAGGCAACGGACCGAAATGGTCGATGTGTAAAGTATCAAAAGGCTCTGGTTTTTTGGGTATATTGAATAAGTTATGACGATTTGAGCGCGCTTCTGGTGAATACATTATACACTTCAAACAGTTCCTTATAAAGTTCTTCACCCTTTTCCTTAACTTCGGAAACCAATAGGTTTTCCGTAACTGTTCCACCGTCTTTTGTACCGCCATATGACCGATTTTCCCATGAATGACCCTAATTACATTATCCTCCATTTCCTTTGGGACGTACAGCATCTTACGCCCTTCATCGCTTCTCCTAAATACTAAACCGTCAATAAGCTCAAAATTCTGAACCGGTTCCTTTTCTAACTGCGATCTCAACAATTTAATCGTTTCATCTCTATTCTGAGTTATTTGTAGGTTAAAATCAATATCCTCGATCCCCTCTGACTCCACTGCGCAACACCTACTAAGCGCATCCACATGAGCCATGGATGTCGCTGCCCGATGTTTCACTTTGTAATTATAATTCTCAAACGTAAAAACCCATCTTGCTATCCTAGAATTCACTTGTTTTTTATCCAAAGCCTGCGCCAAAGCATTACAATCCGTGACTATAGTAAAGGGAATCCCCTGAAGCTGCGTCTTGAACCTTTCCAAAGCATAGACAATTGCTAATGTTTCCAACTCAAAGCTGTGTAACTTCGATTCACTCTCAGAGGCAGTTTTAGAAAAGTAAGATACCGGATGAAATTTACCATCCTCCTGCTTTTGTAAAAGAATCGCACCGAACCCCAACTTGCTAGCATCCGTATGAAGCTCAGTCTCTCTAACCGGACTGTATATTGATAAAACAGGCGCCGAAGTTAAGCACTTCTTAAGTTTGTTAAAAGCCTCTGTGCATTCAGGTGTAAACCTAAATACCGCATTTTTCTTAAGGAGGGGCGTCAGAGGTTTGGAAACCGAAGAAAAGGACCGAACAAATCGCCTAAAGAATGAAAACAAGCCTAAACATTGCTGCACCTCCCTGGCATTTTGGGGCTGCGGGAAATTCCGAATTGCTTCAATATGCATCGGATGGGGCCGTATGCCGGTTTTGTTCACCATGTATCCCAAAAATTCAATTTCAAAATACCCAAATTTACATTTTTTAATTTTCAACTCTAAACCCCTCTTGCGTAATCGTTGCAAAACTGCACTTACAATTTCGATGTGAGATTCAAAGTCCTTCGTCGCTATAGTTATATCATCTATAAAGACAACTATTTTCCTAGAAAAGATTAAATCTTTCAAAATGGCGCAGATAAATCGTTGAAAAAACGCAGGTGCATTTTTCAACCCGATTGGCATGCGGGTATATTCATACTGACCCCCTGGTGTTACAAAAGAAGTATATTTTATCGATTCTTCTTCCATCACCACTTGATGGAGACCGTTTTTCAAATCCAATGCTGTAAAGTAATTTTTTCCTTCTAGATACTCGATACAATCCTCAACCAGAGGTAGGGGGAAATTATCACGGACTGTTTTCTTGTTCAAAAATCTGTAGTCGATACATAACCTACCTTCGCCGCTTTTCTTGCGCACCAACACTGTTGCCGAAGCATAAGGTGAACTACTACATCTAATAATACCCTTGACTAAAAGTTCGTCTACTATCGCTTGTACCTCAGATTTTTCTGAAAAGGACAACCTGCGTGGTGCACAATGAAACGGTGTGTCATCGGTCAAGTTTAGTTTCATTTTAAGATCATAAGGCTCCGTTTCAAAATCAGGCAAAGGGTTAAAATAGTATTTTATAATAACATCCTGCAACTGCTTGCATTGTTGTTCACTTAAATCAGAATTCAAATTAATTTCCAATAAGCTATCCGAGTCCGAGATCCCTGATACATAAGCATTTACATAATTTACATCAATGATCATATTTGATTTATTACTTTGATTTCGTACAACAATGTCCTCACCGCGCGCTTTTACTTGGAATTCTACCGCACCGTGTGCAAAAGGTGTCAAACCGCTTACCCTTTCCTTCATTATTTTTTCTTCTCCTTCATAATTTCCCACTTGAGTACCTACCAGTGATCTGCACAAGCAGCTTGTTTGCCCTTTCAAGCGCTTGAAATTTTTTCCAATCTCTCCCTTGCTTGGTTTGCTTTTAAACAAACAAGCAATAGCTTGTTTACAATTTTTTCAATCTGCTTAAAAGCGAAACAAGCTGACTGAAAAATTTCCAAGCAAGCTCTTGCTTGTTTGTTTAAAAGCAAACCAAGCTAGCGGTTGCTTGAAAAAAAAAATTCAATCATTTTCAAGCAAATTTCAATCAAAAGCAAGCAGGCTGGAGGAGATTTTCAATCAGCGTTTATTTCGCTTTTTCAAAAGCAGATTTTTAAGAAGATCTTTCAATCATTGGATGTGAAGGAATAGGCGCACAGAAATGGAAGATGAACTCAATTCTACCAGGAAATTTTTGCAGATAATTGTAAGGAAATGAAGGACAAAGCCTTTTGTACATATTTAAGCATGCATATACCCTGCAAAAATTCCTGGTTGTTGACAAATCAGGTCTAAAAAAGGTGTATGCTGGCAGGACTGCTTCTGTTATGCACTCACTCTGTCTACTCCTAACTTTCTAATACATGACATCAACAAAAGAAAATCAGCCTTATTTCAAGCCTTACGCCAAACAAATTTGCTACCTTTATAATTTTTTGGCATTATTTCAAAGCCTTTAAATGTGCTGTTTAATTCTTAAATAAGGCTAAAATAGGTTGATGGGTATGTCCGCAAATTTTGCGACCAGCAGTTGTTATATGTAAATAGTCTTGTCGAAATGTTCAACATTCGACCCAAAAAAAAAAGAAAATTTGTATGTATGCACATAAATGTATGTTTATGAGTACGACATTGAAATTCCCAAAGGAACTAAGAAATTATGGAAACAAATAACTAGCGGGAATGTGACAAAAATGCAAGTAGCTTAATTGTCATTAGATTCTCACCAGCTTGTAAGTGGTCAATTGAGTAATCATTCCAATGAAACTACTGCTGTATGTAGTATTATTATAAGCAAATTCACTTTTGAAACATGGAATTTAAAGAAAATCTGCCATCATTGTACCTGAAAGAGTAGGCGCACAGAAATGGAAGATTAACTCAAATCTGATCTAGTATTTTTCTGCAGATAATTGTAAGAAAATAAAGGACAAAACCTTTTGTACATATTTAAGCATACATATACCCTGCAAAAATGCTTGTTGTTGACAAATCAGGTCTAAAAAGGAGAATGCTGGCAGCACTGCTTCTGCTATGCACTCACTCTGTCTACTCCTAACTTTCTAATACATAACATCAACAAAAGAAAATCAGCCTTATTTTAAGCCTTACGCCATACAAATTTGCTATCCTTATAATGTGGCCTTATTTCGTTATTGGTGGGTATATCCGCAAATTTTGCAACCAATACTTTTTATATGTAAATGGTCTTGTCGAAACATTCAACAATCCACCCTTTTGTCTCCAAATAAAAGAAAATTTGTATGTATGCACATATGTACATATGCATGAGTGTGTTTTTATGAGTTTTTATGAGCAAAGTGGAATGTCCGGCGAACGTAAATATACCTGCAAAAAATGCGATTTCTCCGGGACGTGTCCGGGATCAATCGCAAGGGAGCATGCGACTAATACAAGTTTACATCCCTTTATATGGAGCGAATTGATCGTATTTATTCGAGCATGTCATTTGAAGAGACTAATTGTTCAATTTGTATACCTGAACAGGTACAAATGTAGATTAATCGCTTTCATCCAAAGTAGTAAGCCGAGGCTATTTTTTATGAAAATGTCTAAAATTTATAAATTGTTATATATTTATATTAGAAGAAAGTTTATAGAATTAGCTTTTATCGTGTAGTGAAATCTTTTAAAAAAATTAAGTATTTTCTGAAAATATTTTAAGTTTTGAGAATGCATTATGCGAGTGTAAAAGACATGTGAAGAATTTTTCAAAGTTGTTAGCCAATGCTGTTTCTTATAAAATTTCTTTAAAAATTATAAATGTTCATGCCTATTTAAATATTTCACAATAAGTTTTACTTTTGTAAAAAAATCTTTTAAATAGTCAGTATTGAGTGTATAATTGTAATTGATTTTTCCCGTTCGGTATGAAAGGGATTAATTTACATTTATACCCGTTCGGGAAAAATCGAGGCCTAATTGTGGACTCATTGTTCCCGAAAGAGATCAATCCGGGATAAATCTCTATCGGGATTATTCGCACATTTTTTGCCGGGATATGTATTTTGGTCTGTTACAAAAGTAGGTAGAATGCCATACATGTATATACATACATATGTATATTTTGGTTTTTTAACAAAGTAGGTATAGAATACAAAAAGGTTAGAATATTGACGCCTTTGCAAATAGAGGATAGGTAATTACACAAGGCCATTCATATGTACATATTTACATACAAAAATATTTTCCTTTGTTGACAAAAGGATAAAATACTGATGCGTATAGAAAACAGAATGTATATACATACATACATGTGGTATGTGCATACAGACAAATTTTCTTTTTTTTTTTGGGTCGAATGTGGAACATTTCGACGACAAGACCATTTACATATAAAAACTGCTGGTCGCAAAATTTGCTGACATACCCACTAAAATATTTTAGCCTTATTTAAGAATTAAACAGCACATTTAAAGTCTTTCGAAATAAGGCCAGAAAATTATAAGGATAACAAATTTGTATGGCGTAAGGCTTAAAATAAGGCTGATTTTCTTTTGTTGATGTCATGTATTAGAAAGTTAGGAGTAGACAGAGTGAGTGCATAACAGAAGCAGTCCTGCCAGCATACACTTTTTTTAGACCTGATTTGTCAACAACCAGGAATTTTTGCAGGGTATATGTATGCTTAAATATGTACAAAAGGTGGGTCGGCTTTCCATTATTCCAGCACGCCCTGAGAAAAATGACTTATGCAGGGCGGTAGAGGGGCTCTCACAGATCTCAAAACTGAAAACCAAACTTGCCGGAGGATTATAGTTCCCGAGATATTCCTTCTTAAAGTTGTGAAAATACTATGCAGAAGGACATCACCGTGGCGGTAGCCACGTTTGGGGCACACGTCCGGACGGATGGCGTAGCCCAGGGTTATTTTTTATAAGCGCGGCCGAAGGCCGCCAACGCAGAAAAGTTTTTTTTTGCAAAATTTTCGCTAAACTCCATGTGTGGTGAAATTTGTATGGGAACTTTAACAGCAAATATCTCGGGAACTATAGGCCTCCGGTAGGTGGGGTCTTCAGTTTTGTGATCTGGGGGCCCACCTCTACCCTCCTAAAAAACCATTTTTTTCTAGCCGTGGGGGACTCGTCTAAAATTTTACCTATCTCGGAAACCATAAGCCTCCGGCAAGTTTGGTTTTCAGATTTGGGATCTGTGAGAGCTCCTCTACACCCCTGTATAAGTCATTTTTCTCGGGGCGTGCTGGAATAATGGACACATTTCCCCAAAAGGTTTTGTCCTTTATTTTCTTACAATTATCTGCAGAAAAATAATAGATCAGATTTGAGTTAATCTTCCATTTCTGTGCGCCTACTCTTTCAGGTACAATGATGGCAGATTTTCTTTAAATTCCATGTTTCAAAAGTGAATTTGCTTAAATACATACAGCAGTAGTTTCATTGGAATGATTACTCAATTGACCACTTACAAGCTGGTGAGAATCTAATGACAATTAAGCTACTTGCATTTTTGTCATATTCCCGCTAGTTATTTGTTTCCATAATTTCTTAGTTCCTTTGGGAATTTCAATGTCGTACTCATAAACATACATTTATGTGCATACATACAAATTTTCTTTTTTTTTTTTGGTCGAATGTTGAACATTTCGACAACACTATTTACATATAAAAACTGCTGGTCGCAAAATTTGCGGACATACCCATCAAACTATTTTAGCCTTATTTAAGAATTAAACAGCACATTTAAAGGCTTGAAATAATGCCAAAAAATTATAAAGGTAGCAAATTTGTTTGGCGTAAGGCTTGAAATAAGGCTGATTTTCTTTTGTTGATGTCATGTATTAGAAAGTTAGGAGTAGACAGAGTGAGTGCATAGCAGAAGCAGTGCTGCCAGCATTCTCCTTTTTAGACCTGATTTGTCAACAATAATCATTTTTGCAGGGTATATGTATGCTTAAATATGTACAAAAGGTTTTGTCCTTTATTTTCTTACAATTATCTGCAGAAAAATACTAGATCAGATTTGAATTAATCTTCCATTTCTGTGCGCCTACTCTTTCAGGTACAATGATGGCAGATTTACTTTAAATTCCATGTTTCAAAAGTGAATTTGCTTAAATACATACAGCAGTAGTTTCATTGGAATGATTACTCAATTGACCACTTACAAGCTGGTGAGAATCTAATGACAATTAAGCTACTTGCATTTTTGTCACATTCCCGCTAGTTATTTGTTTCCATAATTTCTTAGTTCCTTTGGGAATTTCAATGTCGTACTCATAAACATACATTTATGTGCATACATACAAATTTTCTTTTTTTTTTTTGGGTCGAATGTTGAACATTTCGACAAGACTATTTACATATAACAACTGCTGGTCGCAAAATTTGCGGACATACCCATCAAACTATTTTAGCCTTATTTAAGAATTAAACAGCACATTTAAAGGCTTTGAAATAATGCCAAAAAATTATAAAGGTAGCAAATTTGTTTGGCGTAAGGCTTGAAATAAGGCTGATTTTCTTTTGTTGATGTCATGTATTAGAAAGTTAGGAGTAGACAGAGTGAGTGCATAACAGAAGCAGTCCTGCCAGCATACACCTTTTTTAGACCTGATTTGTCAACAACCAGGAATTTTTGCAGGGTATATGCATGCTTAAATATGTACAAAAGGCTTTGTCCTTCATTTTCTTACAATTATCTTCAGAAAAATACTGGTAGAATTGAGTTCATCTTCCATTTCTGTGCGCCTATTCCTTCACATCCAATGATTGAAAGATCTTCTTAAAAATCTGCTTTTGAAAAAGCGAAATAAACGCTGATTGAAAATCTCCTCCAGCCTGCTTGCTTTTGATTGAAATTTGCTTGAAAATGATTGAATTTTTTTTTCAAGCAACCGCTAGCTTGGTTTGCTTTTAAACAAACAAGCAAGAGCTTGTTTGCTTTTAAACAAACTAAGCAGTGCTTAGATTGAAAAAATGCAAACAATCCCAAGCGCGCTTGTGATTGTTAGGTTACAAGCGGCGCTTAGATTGTTTGTTTCGTTGCTTGCTTGCACAAAACAATCTGTTTGAAAATTCAATCTGCTTGTGCAGTTCACTGGTACCTACCACCAACCCCTGCATCGGACACTGTTTACATTTACAAACCACTTTCCTTAATTTAAACAAGTCAAGCGCATCATAGTTCAAATTTTTTGAATGTTTCAACTCAGTGGCATTTTTAATTTGCATCAATTTAGTTTTCGAATACTTCATTTTAATTTTAAATTTACACAAAAATATATTGAATTTTTTCAAAAGATCGCGTCCGATAAGCAATGGAACATCAAGAGCAAGAGCATCAATACAGACAATTCCTGCGAAACAAACTGATTATCAAATTGCATAATACATTCTATATTACCATAAGTCCATATCCGAGCATTACCTACTCCTTTAAATTTGGACCGCTCTAACTTTCCGTATTTCATGGTTCGAACACATGACCGCCTAATAAAACTTCTCGGACTACCCGAATCAAGGAGAGATAAAAAATCAAAAAACTTTGTGCACTTGCCTTGCTTAATTTTAAAAGCGACACTTACCGTCTGAAGTTCACGAACTGCTCTGACTAACTCTGCTTCCTCATCACCAGCTGACATCTGTTCCACGTTGTTGACAGCAGCAACTATATTTCGCTTTGGGCAAGCTTGATAAAGGTGCCCCAATTCCCCACACTTAAAACACGAGCCCAATGCTCGTTTCGGCTTTGGACATTGGGACTGATAATGGCCGAATTGCGAGCAATTGTAGCAACGCAGTTCCTCAGGCTGCACAGAAGTTGCACCCCCAACATTTGGTTTGTTGGGTTTTGCACTAGCAACTACCCTAGGACGAAACTTTTCATAACGGTCAATTTGTATTTTCAGCTCTTTTAGATTGTTGGCTTGATAAAGCATTGTTGCCGCCCCCGACTTGTCTCCTATACCCGCAATTACAGCATCCATTAAATCCCTTTCAGGTATATTTGCTTTATTTGCAATTAATTGCATTTCTAGCAAATATCGCTGGACATTCTCATTGCTTCTCAATTTTCGTGCTTTCAGTTCTTCATAAACCTCCAGAAGGGAGTACGAGATGGAAAATTGTTCGGTTAATGCTGCTTTCAAACTGTGGTAATCAGACACCATAGCAGTTCGTGCAAACAATTTTGCGGTCCCATCCAGCAACCGACGAACGCAGAGGAACTGCATACGTTTGTCAATCTGCATTATTCCGAACACATCTTCTAGTTCACCAAACCATTTCCGTATGTCGTAGCTGTCGTCACCTGAAAACTTTGGTACCATAACTTCAATTGTTGAAATATCGACCGAATTGCTGTGATGTGCCTGATTCTGTAGTTGCTGGATCTCACGTTGCAAAGTTAAAATTTCACGCTGCTTGTTTAACTTTAAAATTTCTTGCTCCAGGTCATACACAGTAGCAGCAGTGGCATCAGTGACCGATGTGGTGGCAGCAGTAGCAGCAATGGCAGCAGTAGATGTAGGGATATCCAGATTTGGAGTATTTTTTATATTCTCAGCATTTGTATTTGTATTAACTCCCACGACGTCTTCACACAATCCTCGGAGCTGCGCAATTGTTGCCGTTTTCGGGAACTCGACGCCCGCCTTCGTTAATACATTCATAAGGTTTTCTCGTACGTTTGCGTTATCCGTCATATTTACTAAATACGATTGCGAATGATGTTTTGTGGGTACTAACCACTTCTGATAAGTTGTAGAAAGGCTGATGGCTCTATATATTTCCGATCAAAACCAAACTTTTGAAAATAGCGTGTGGCTTCTTCTCTCGCTCCAGCGGAAGTGGCCATTTCATTTTTTTATTCTCTTTTCTTTTCCATTCTTTGTCGTTGCCATACAATTTTCATTTGACATTACAATACATTTCTTATTATGTGTTGCCATACAACAAATTTCATTTGACATTACATGCCGTCCACACGTATCTTACACACCATTGATTTTTTTCATTTTTGGCCGTTTTGCAACATTGTGCGGCGCAGTGAAATAACTCCCAAATGAATTAACTCCCAAAGAAAAAATGAAATAACTCCCAACGAAATTTGGAGTTATTTCATTTTTGTTGGGAGTTATTTCATTTCTCTTAAAATTGCAATTTAGTAAATTTCGACGTTCTTGTAACGGTTCCTAAAACTATTGTTATGTAAATTGGAGCAATGCAATGAGTTCTTTTTCGTTAAAAAGTAAAAGATAACTAGCTGGCCCGGCAAACTTCGTTCTGACCAAAATAGATTTTTTTTATTAATTTCATTTCAAAAATTATTATTTATTTTTAAGAGAAAATTAACGATTTTTCACTACTTCATTGTGTATACAACTTCAAAAATATATAATCTTAGTATTCAGTTTAAGGCTGCACGATACAGAACATTTTTAGTTTTCTGTCCCGGAGCGTAAACAAATAGCGAGGACGGTTTTCCAACACGGGAACACGCCATATAGAGCTGACCATGTGAAAAGCATGGCATTTCTAGCTTTATGCCGCATACTTCCAACGACTGCCCTTATGACTTGTTAATTGTCATCGCAAATGCAAGTTTCACTGGGAACTGCATACGTTTTAATTGGAAGGGCAAATCTGTTGAAGATAAGGGAATCCGGGGGAGTAAGCATTCCTCTCCCTTGAACGGGCGTTCCAAAATGCTTTCCACTATTAAATTGTCCATTAGTTTTGTAAAAATCAGTCGTGTACAATTGCACAATTTTGGAGGATGCAGATTGCATAGCATAATAAAAACAGACCCAACTTTGAGACGCAAATGATGAGGAGGCATTGAAGGCAAATCCAGAGAGTTTAATAACTGCACTGGGTAATTTACTACTTCTTCTTCATTTTCATCGCGATCAAAAGATTTGTAAGAACACAGATCTCCCGGAATTTGATTTTGAATCGTCCAATTCAATTCGTTGACATCAATACTTTTTGCTGCTAAAATTGCGCGTGCGGCTAACCATTCGTAGTTACCATAATTTTGAGCGATATACACTGCTAATTAGTTCATCCTTAGTTGAAGCGAATTGGCAAATCGCAGTTGGAATCGATATTAATCCACTGCAAGGATCTATTGGAACTTGTCCATTGCCGATTCGCAGAAGCTTTTTTGAAAGAGCCTCTGCATTGCTATCGTGTTGCAGCAAAACTCGTATATTGATGGTCAATGAAATGGTTTTAACAAACCTCCACAAATGCGATGACTTCAGACATGCGTTTATCTCATCCGCCGGTGTTGATTTTGGAATCACGGGTAGTGTTTGTCTAAAGTCGCCCGCCAGCAATATCATCACTCCTCCAAAGCAACGATCATTTACAGTTTTTGAAATCTTGTGCCATTGCTGATTGCTTTGAAATATTGCAAATAGGACTTTCGTGTATTTGCAAGTTTAATGGAAGCTTTAATGCTGAATCTGCCGTTCTTCCACCTTCCAACACTGTTGCCGCAATTCCGGTAGATGCAAGAGCTAATGCAATACCACTTTTACCACGTATTGCTGCTAGTATTAAAAATTAAGATTATATGGCAGGTGCCACGCGCCCTTTTCCGATAACCTACACTTTTGTGCGCAAAAATTGCTTTGATATCATATAGCTCTGTACCAATTTCCAGGTCCCTGCCTTAACTCTTCAATTCCCAGTGTCACCTGTAGGTGACAGTTGATTTTAATATTTTTTTGATCAGACGGAAGCTATTTTTTTAAACCAAATTATTATTGATACGAAAATAATAAACAGTAGAATCTAAAAATAATTTTTGTCAAGAGCAGTTACTCGTCATTTGTCAATCTCGTTCACTTTTTCCACGCATATTCCCAGTTTTCTTGCTTTTTGTGACTTCGTACTATATAAGCTGAAATTGAAATGCCCAGACCGCAAGTATTGTACTTTTTCTTATCGAATGTGATAAATAAGAAAACAAAGTATAATTTAAGTGCATTTTGTAACAAAAATAATTAATATTGTGGTTGTAATAATGAAAAAAATATGAGGTGTCACCTGTGGGTGACACTGGGCATTGTGATACATAGACGTATTGCTTTTTGTTCGTCGTATTGCTTTGCGGCAATGAGATTTTAGAGCTTATTTCCATCTTTTTGATTAACCTTAGATGAAATTATTGAAGAGTTGAATGCTGATAAAGACTCGGGCCATATTTTTATGTATATTTTCCCCGGATGATAATTTGGTAACTGATGAGACGGTGGAACATCATTCGATATTGCAGCCAGTTTGTGGACAGGGATGCCACTTTTGGGCTTTTCCTACCAAAACTGGTAGGTTTTTTTCCTTTTGGTAGGTTGGTAGGACGATTTGAATTTTGGTAGGTTTTTGCCTTCGTTCAATTAACATCACTGATTTGGTACATTTGGTCACTTTGCCACAACACTGTTGAGAAAACGCATCTTCTCAGTAGAGTTTTGTCACAAAACTCTGCTAAATAGAAACGTTTCCTTTAAGCTTCAAGTACACTTGCCCCCACATACACAACTGGAGGATATTGAAAACAGAAGGTATCTGACATTTTACGCTATATGAAGCAAACAAGGTGGTTCGTCTACATGGTCTGTAATAAAGAGCTCCATGTGGTATCACAACAGGCCATTAGGCCTGCCTAGGTAGTAAAAGTGTTTGTTAACCAAGTTGAAATCATGTCCGCTATTTCCCTCGGTAAATCTTCTTACGTTTCCTTCAGGATCAGTTGCTTGCCCTCATTATTCCTCAAATGTTATTCCACAAAATGTTAATCCTGATTTGCTCCGCACTGGACGAGCGGTGGCAGCCACTAATACCCAATCCAACCTTGTCCTTGTTTTTGTTTATCTGGAAACTGCTGCTTCCTTCTCTTTTCCTTCATATTTTTATCACTCATTCTAAAATTTATTGAAATTTGTACAAATAATATTAAATTTAATACTAAAGTTTTCAAAATCAAAAAAAAAATAAACATTTTTTTTTTTATTTTGAGCGGTAAAAAAACAAAAGTATCCGGTTACTGCAGGGTGGTCGGTTAGTGGCACAGTTACCTTAACCCTAGATAGATAACGCTATTTTATACCCCTGCAAAGATAAACATACGTCATAATGACGTATCTTCATTTAATGGCTTTTAAGGAGGTGAAAAATATAAAACTTATTTGTTTTTTGACTGAGATAATTTATTTCATTTATTTCCAGTCCTATGTGGAACATTTAAACATAAAATTAAAGATAATATGAGATTAATAAAGAAATTCATTTTTTTTGACAAAAAGCTACAAAAATTAGACAGCCTTCACAGAAAGGTGCAAATTTCATTCTTAATTCAAAATTCATAGAGGTTTTTTTTAGTTTACGTAACAAAACAACCCTTTAAATAATATTTTAAAACAAAAAAAATAAAATCAAGCAAGATTATATGCATGTGTTACAAACTTGGTTTTGGTGTTGTCCACACAGAGGTGTGTTACACTTGAAACATTATTTTTTTGACATGCGTCTTATTTTAGATGGACAGCACCAACAGTATTTTATTTTCTGGGAAGAGCCTGATTTCTACTGCCTTCGAGATCATTGCTGGTGTTATTTTTTGTCGTCTTCTTGAGTATCACTAACTCCATCTGAATTTTGTAGGGCAACTTGTATGGTGTTGCGCAAAGTTCTTTGCAAAGAAGATATTTTAAGTCTTGTTTTCATCCGTAGATTTGTTAACAAATTAAAACTAAAAAAAAAAACAAAAACAACATATTAATCTAATAAATTGAAACACAAAAGTGATAAAAAAAATTCATGCAATGGAAAAACCAAAATGTCACACTAAAGATAAAGCTACGTCGTTTTGACGTACGTTGTGATCATAACTCAGATAAAAAAAAACTTATGGCAAAAAATCGAGCACCAGCATTGACCTACAACCACCGACTGAGAAAACTGAGCGTATGAAGTTGCTTCGGAAATAAATGAAAGTCTGAGAGAGTAAAAATAAAAGTGAATACGTCATTTCGACGTGGTTTATCTAATTAGGGTTAAATGAATGTTGAATATGGTTAAATCTCACATTAAAAAAAAATTGGTAGGCTCGAAGCCATTTTGGTAGGTTTTTAGTAGGAAATAAATTTTCTTAGTGGCATCCCTGTTTGTGGACCGTACAAGATCTATTTTGATAATATTTTTACTGGCTTACCGTTATTTGTGTATTTACGGGATCAGAATGTTGCTTGAACGGGTACCATTCCTGAAAACCGTTTACAAAATTGCCAAATTCTATAGACGTGAAGAAAAGGCCTATAGGTGAGATATGTCATCAATTGTCCAAGGAAATTGTCATCGCTAAGTAGGCAATAATGTCGCCACCATTGCCTCGGATTGACTCCTGCCACAAAATTTGGTCGACTTCGATTTATGTATACAAAAACGGTCGAAAATTTAAGAAAATTCCCTAGCTCTCATCAGGATGTACAACAAGTATATGGGAGTAGTTGACCGTGTTGATGAAAATACTCACTCCACGAGAGTAGCCCTTCTTGACACGAAGTGGTGGTTTTCTTTATTTGCTTTTTGGTGCAAATTAGAGTGCCGAGTGAGGCGAGGGCCACCGGTGGAGTGAAAACCACAAATAAATTCAAAGACCGTGTAGATATGTCACCAACATAAACGAAAAATATGTGAGGATTTACACGTAAAATGTTGGTATATTTCTCAAAATAAGTAAACATCTCATTTTCTGCATAATTTTCTACATAATTTTAATTGTTTAGTGTTTATAAACAAATATTTTTGTACAAAACGAATATTTCACTTAAAAAGATATAGAAGAAAAAAATGCTCGAATAGTTTACACAATGCCCAGTGTCACCTGTAGGTGACCCCCCTTCAAAAACAGGGGGGTTAGTTATTTAATTTTTACACATTTTTGTGGTGTATGCTATGTATAATTATTCGATCCAATAAGATAAATTGCTAATTTTTTCTTAAACTTAGCTATGGGAATTGGAGAGTTAAATCCTTTTAGAGATATTCAGCTTAAAAAATGTAGGGTGTATGGGAGGTGCCACGCGCTCTTTTTCGATAACCCCCACTTTTATGCGGGAGAGTGATTTTAATGTCATTTAGCCCTATAGCAATTTTCAGGATCCTGCCATTTATTCTTTCTGATATATTCAATTTCCAACGCTAAGTTTGTGTGGGAGGTGCCACGCCCCCTTTTCGTATAACTCCTATTATTTTACGTCAATATAGAATTGTTATCGTTTATCTCCACACCAATTTCCAAGTCCCTACCTTAAACAATTTTAGAGATATTCAGCATGAAAAATTAAGTTTGTATGGGAGGTGCCACGCCCTCTTCTCTGATAACCCCCACTTTTCTGTGTGAGAAGGGTTTTGATATCACCTACCTCTATACCAATTTTCAGCTCTCTTTTAGAGATAATCAGCTTTAAAAATTAAGATTGTATGGGAGGTGCCACACCCCCCTAATTTTTTTAAATTTTTTCTTCGACTAATGCCTCAGACACACATGTGGTAGAAATATTATAATATCAATACTATGATTTGGCTTTACTATGAAAATTTTCAATTAAACTACAATATGAGAGTGACACATATGTGGTATAGATCGCAATATTTCTACTATACTGCGATGTGTGTCTCTAGCATAACCCTTCGCGGGGTAACAACAAACAAACCCCCCTAAGGAAGTATTTGGTTTGGTTCAGCCGTTTTCAAGTTTTAGAGTTACAATTAAACACCAAATCATTTTTATATATATAGATTATTTAATATAGATTTACGTGTATTCTAATGTATAAATTTACATATCGTCGCTGCGCCAACAAATTCAGTTATGTTTTTTTTCGATTTTTTTTTATTACATATTTATTTAGCGCTATCCGCTAGCCACATTTCTGCATTTCCCGTTTTCTGATATCCTTCTTTGGTTAGAAGTTATCAAACACAGCTATATGCTCTCAGTAGTAGAAATGCTCTGTAAAATCAGTTATATATCTATTTTCGTATAATTGTTTTTTGATTTCAGGTTATTTTTGTGTAAAAAAATTATTTAAAAAAAGCGTATGTGACCAATTTTCAAAATAGGAGGGGCACTGGTCAATTAAATAATGCATTTCCAAGCTATCGCTAATTGCATCGGACCCTAGCGAAGAATTGTATACAAATCTTTAACGATTTCTTACCCCCACTAGCAAATTTAAACACTTTGTAAAAAGAGCTATGTGCTGTAAAACGGCGCAAATGCTTCATGCGAAGTGAATGGTCAAAAAAAGTAAAAAAAATTGCACAAGTCTATTACATATGTTTAGTATCATTAGTTAACAATTCAAACTAGAAAAAATATTCTCTAAGATCACCAGAAAACGGTTTTTTGCTCTCCTGAAAAGTTGCTGAAAAACGTATGGCTCTTTTTGTTGGCGCAGCGACGATATACTAATTACATAAATGGAGTTTGAAATCTTTAATTGGGAGTTATTTCATCTTCTTGGGACTTATTTCATTTGGGAGTTATTTAATTTTTTTTGTTTGATTATGAAATAACTCCCAAATGTTGGGACTTATTTAATTTCCTTCTTTGGGAGTTATTTAATTTTTTTCCTTTTGAGGTATTTCATTTGGGAGTTATTTCACTGCGCTTTAAAAAAAGCATATCCGCGCGTCATGTGGATTAGCGCCACTCGCAATAAATGTCATGAAACACTTTTATTCATAAAGCTCATCTATAACAGTTATTTACTGAGTTTTATTTTTTACGTCCCACACTGGGACCACTTATGTATGTATATATGAGGACGCTCAAAATTCTGAAATCAACTTTTTTACATCAGAATCGCTTTATCTGCACTAAAGCTGTTAATCTATAGCATCTTAACCAGGGACGTAACGGTTATAAGAGAAATGGGATAAAAGTCATATTTAACCATTATCATGGGAAAAAAAATTTTTTTGGTCCTTAATAACCATTATAAAAACAAAAAAACCGTTTTGGGCCTGAATAACCGTTAGGGCAACCAAAAAAGTTTTTTGGGTTTGAATAACCGTTATGGTAACCAAAAAACTGTTTTGGGCCGGAATAACCGTTATTCGGATTTTTATTTTTTTTTTGTCAGCTATAAAAATCAAGCCTATTTATTTGTCAATATTTCTCGACGATATTGGTATCAAATGAAAGGTGTTGAGCAGGGATTGTAGCTCTGGTTACCTCTTTTCATTTGATACCAATATTGCTTAAAACATTCCAGGGCATCCGGGTCCACTTTTTCACCCATAACTGGGAACCCGACCTACGAATCTTAACAAATACACCTCTATGTAAAAGCCCTGCTCAACACCTTTCATTTGATACCAATATCGTCCAGAAATATTGAAAAATAAATAGGCTTGATTTTTATAGGTATTAATAATAATACAATGGCGCTATTATAACTCTGACGAGTTTTATGGCCGAGCTTCTCTCCCAATTCGAGGTGTGCTCCTTTTTGTTTTTCCTACTAATTTATAGGTGACCAAAAAAAAAAAATCTGAATAACGGTTATTCAGGCCCAAAACGGTTTTTTGGTTGCCGTAACGGTTATTCAAGCCCAAAACAGATTTTTGATTGTTATAATGGTTATTAATGACCAAAAAAAAAATTTCTCACGATAATGGTTAAAAATTCCCAAAAGAAGATAAAGGTTATTTTTGCGTAACCTTTTCACCACCCACAAAAAAAAATAACCGTTATTTTCGGTCCCTGATCTTAACCCATTGACGGTCATGAGTTAACCCCATGGTGACCTATGTTTTTTATTTATACCGGTAGAAGCGGTGAAATGTCGTCTTTTCAACAACATCAAACATGTGTGCATTAGCAGAAAAAAATTATGGAGCCAAATATGCTTTAACCTATTAAGGGCTCATATCTCAAGAAGTACACGTAGGATTTAAAAGAGTTGTTATAATTTTATAATATTACAGTGGCCATGCAGAGGAGCGTATATTTGGTGTTGGTTTTGTGGTGGGAAAGAGACTCAGCCGCCGAGTACTGTCGTTCACGCCAGTGAACGAGCGTCTAGCCACCATCTGCATCAAAGCGAGATTTTTCAACATATCTCTCATCTGCGCCCACGCCCCGACGGAAGAGAAGGACGATGCGATCAAAGACACTTTCTATGAGCAGTTAGAGCATGCCTACGACCGCTGCCCCCGTCACGACATTAAGATTGTGCTTGGCGATTTTAATGCCAGGGTGGGTAAGGAAGGTATCTTTGGCAGCACAGTCGGAAAATTCAGTCTCCACGACGTAACCAGTCCCAATGGGACGAGGCTGATCGACTTCGCCGGGTCACGAAACATGGTCATTAGCAGTACCAGATTCCAGCACAAAAAAATACACCAAGCCACATGGCTGTCCCCTGATCGAAAAACGCGAAATCAAATTGATCACGTCATGATCGACGGCAGACACAGCTCCAGCATCCTAGATGTGCGCACAATCCGTGGTCCCAATGTCGACTCCGACCACTATCTTGTAGCAGCCAAGGTACGCACCCGCCTCTGTGCAGCAAAGAATGTGCCAGCAGGACAGCAAGGAAAGTTTGAAGTCGAAAGGCTGCACATGACGCAGACAGCCAATCAATACACCACTCGGCTCTCACTCCTGCTCTCTGAGAGCAACCCTTCACCAAACGATGTATCTGAGGAATGGGAACACATCGCTCGTTCACTTCGTATCGCCGCTGAGGAATCTATAGGATACAAGCGAGCCCACAAAAACACCTGGTACGACAAGGAATGTCGCGATGCCTCGGAAAGAAAGAACGCCGCCTACAGGGCTACATTGTGTGCGGGCGCAACGCGAAGCGTATGGGAGCGTTATCGAACGGCGAAGAAGGAAGAGAGGCGCCTTTTTCGAAAGAAGAAAAGGGAGGCTGAAAGGCGCGAGTGTGAAGAGCTTGAGATGCTGGCGGGTAGGAACGATGCTCGAAAATTCTATCAAAAAATCAGGCGGATGACTGAAGGTTTCAAGACCGGGACAAATTCCTGCCGGAATGATAACGGTGATCTGGTAACTGATGTCCAGAGCATACTTAAGTTGTGGAGGGATCACTTCTCCTCCTTGTTAGATAATGGCAACAGTGAAAGTGCGGAAGGAGAAGATGTACGACCCGAATCCCCAATAGCAGATGATGGTAGGCATGTTCCACAAAAGGAGACAAAAAAGGAGACTCCACAGTACGCGCCAATTATCGTGGGATAAGCCTCCTGAATATCGCATATAAGGTCTTAGCAAGTGTATTGTGCGAAAGACTGAAGCCTATCGTCAACAATCTGATTGGACCTTATCAGTGTGGCTTCAGACCTGGTAAATCTACCATCGACCAGATCTTCACAATACGACAAATACTGGAAAAACCCCATGAAAAAGGATCCGACACACACCATCTCTTTGTCGATTTTAAAGCCGCTTTTGATAGCACGAATAGGAATTGCCTGTATGCCGCAATGTCTGAATTTGGTTTCCCTGCTAAACTTATACGGCTATGCCAAATGACGTTGACTAACACCACCAGCTCCGTCAGAATTGGGAAGGACCTCTCCGAGCCGTTCGAGACCAAACGAGGTTTCAGACAAGGTGACTCTCTTTCGTGCGACTTCTTCAATTTGATGCTGGAAAAGATAATACGAGCTGCAGAACTTAACCATACAGGAAGCATCTTATATCACAAGAGTGTGCAACTGCTGGCGTACGCCGATGACATCGACATCATTGGCACTAACACGCGCGCCGTATGTTCTGCCTTCTCCAAGCTGGATAAAGAGGCTAAGAAAATGGGTTTGGCGGTCAACGAGGACAAGACGAAGTACCTCCTGTCATCACACAAAGAAACAGCACGCCTTGGCAGCCACGTCAATGTTGATAGCTACAAATTCGAAACTGTTAAGGACTTCGTCTATCTGGGAACCAGCATTAACACCAAGAATGATGTCAGCACGGAGATCCAACGAAGAATCACGCTTGCCAATAAATGCTACTTCGGACTAAGTAGGCAACTGAAAAGTAAAGTCCTCTCTCGACAAACAAAAATCACACTCTACAGGACGCTCATCGTTCCAGTCCTCATGTACGGCGCAGAAGCATGGACAATTTCAAAATCAGATGAGATGGCACTTGGAGTATTCGAGAGAAAAGTTCTTCGTAAGATTTATGGACCTTTGCGCGTTGGCGTGGGCGAGTATCGACGGAGATTTAACGATGAGCTGTACGAGCTTTACACAGACATCGACATTGTTCAGCGAATAAAGATCCAGCGGCTGCGTTGGGCAGGTCATGTCGTGAGAATGGACGAAGGCGCTCCGGCCAAGAAAGCATTTCTATCGAAACCCGCTGAACGCAAAAGAAAAGGGAGACCTCCACTGCGTTGGGAAAATCAGGTGGACAGCGATGCTGCCTCCCTAGCGCCATGCTGCACGAAACAGAAGCAATTGGCGCGCTCTGTTGGACTCGGCCAGAATCGTCTAGACGGTTAAGCGCCAATCAAGAAGAAGAAGAAGTTATAATTTTTTTATCAGTGTATCGAATACTACCAAATGCAGTTACAAGCAGGGCTGCACCAAAATATCAACTTTTATTTTGAGCTGTGTAATGTTTGCGCATTTCAAAAGCTGTAGAATATCCGCACTATTTGGAAAATAATAACTCGTATACATACTTACTAATAATAATGTTAGTGGTTTATTTTATATACAACATAATTATAGCTCTCGACATCAAGTTTTAAAAATAACTAGAAAGGAACAACTAATCTTTAGTAGATGTTATAAGTATGACACAAAAATTTGTACAGATGTACAAACTAATTATGTAAATATACACGATTACACTTTTTCGACAAAAATTCGAAGACTATCTTGAAAATAGAAATAACAATGATAATTACAGCTACACAATTTAGTTGTGAGTTCTGCTGGCAATGGGAAAAAACATATTGCACGTAATAAATCGAATCACAAGGTGTTTAACACTTTTCTTTATTATTATTATAGATTTTTGGTTTTTCATTCATTTGGTTATTCATACTTAAGAAGTACATTTATTTAATGGCTACAGTTAATAATGCTTTGGGAATGCTTTTTGGAAAATATAATATTTATGTAAATGTTTCAATATCTTTCAAAATAGTTTTACTCAGAGCTGGGAAACTGATAAAGTAATCACTTTATCGATTTTTTTTTTTTTGCAAAATTTGAGCAGTGTATAAAAACAGTCAACAAAGAACATGATAGTATAATAGCTAATTTTCCAGCTCTGTTTTACTATTATATTCGAAATTTCAACTGAAAGAGCGACCAAGACGGAAAACTAGCAACGCAGGATACCATGTACCAGAAAAATTCAAGTTCTTCGATTACGTTAAATTTGGAGGTGTTGTTTCGATGAGTTAGCTTACTCTGACAACATTTTTCTCCTCCGTGGTATGCAGTGCCAATTTAGATCTATGTTTCTGGTATTCCTTGTAGCGTATGTGAGCGTAACTAGATTTTTTAAAGGAATATTCTATGTTGAAATCTTTATATAATTCCCTTTATTTTGTGTTGGAAATACGTAATACTTACCTGATATAATCAAAATCAATGTTTGAATGTTCTGCCTGTATAAGTGACCAAACTGTCCAAAACATGTGCGCAGATAACGAAAATTGGTTCACTTGCAAGAACAGGGTATCTACTTCCTCATCAGTAACGTTTGAACGTTGGAGATATTCTTTCAGATAAACGCGCAACCAACTAAATTGAAATTCACGGTTCGGATAGCGTGAAAAGTCTACTTCGTCGACGCCGGCAAATTCACAAAAATGATTTCCAATATCAAACGCTTGAAAGTTGTAATCAGTATACTCGAAGTCAATGAAATTAACGCACGGCTTTGATTCCAAATAGACAATATTGCTCAGGAGCAGATCGTTGTGAGCAAATACCACAGGGCTCTTCAGACGTTCTAGATGTTTATATAACGAGTTGAATTCATGGCGTAAACGTTTTATTGGCAGGAAAGTGTCCTTAACTCTGTAAAAGAAGTGAGATAAAAGGATAAATAACGTTCAGAATCAGGCATTTATAACTTAGTATTTTATAAGTGCCCGAAAGGGAGAACAAGGGGAAGAGAGAAACCATATTGGTGGAACCCCGAGATCTTGAAGCTTAGGCTAAACAGCAGGAAACTCTTTAACCAGACAAAAAGTGGAAATTTGCAAGTCTACGAAAATGCCTTCAAAATTTTAAGAAGTCGTCCAAAGTGACTCGTGGAAAAGCTTCGGAAACGATATTGATTTCTGAGGACAATCGGTTATGAAAGGTCCTCTCTAATAATCCCCTCCAAGCTTTATCAAAATGCAGAATGAGGACTGGGCTTCATATAGCACTGATATTCTGAACACCCTGGTCAATATACTTCCCAGAATGTACCTCAAACCCCTATAGAACCAACTCTAACCCAGCGCATCTCATGCCTTGGAGCACATCATTACTAATACAAGGGTAAAACGGGCAATAAAATCTTTCAAACTCCGCAGCAGCTTGATACATTCTAAGCCCTCTGCTTAAACGATTTTTTAATAGAATATAACGCAGAATCCGAATTTGCGATACTTGTGTGTACACAATATTTATCGCTTTTCGCTTGACAACCAAATAAAAGTTTAATTGTCTTAGGGTGCGTTTTTGTCGGAGCAATAGAAGAAAGAAAGATAGCGAAGAAAATTGTAAACGGGAGCTCTGTACTTCTGTTTATGTCGGAGCTGCGATAAGCGCTAAACTCACCACAGATAATAACAAAAAAAATACCTTACGGAAATCACGTATAGTGTTTATGTCGGAGCAATAGAAGAAAGAGATCAATAGAGCAACGAAAATTGTAAATGGGAGTTCTGTAATAATAATAATAATATAATACAATGGCGCTATTATAACTCTGACGAGTTTTATGGCCGAGATTCTCTCCCAATTCGAGGTGTAATACTTTTTGTTTTTCCTACAAATTGGGTGGACCTACAGTTTCATGCCTGCTCCGAACGGCGAATGCATTTTTTGTAAATGGTAATTATCGCTATTGGTGGAATTGGTCATATTTGGTGGAACCGGTGACTGTTGCTATTGGTGGAAGTTCTCATTATTGGTGAAACCGAAGAACGCAACAAAAGCGATGAACCCGTGAATTATCGCTATTGGTGGAAGTGATCATATTTGGCGGAACCGGTGAATGCAACAAAAATGATGAAACCGGTGAAATCGCAATTGGTTCAAGTGCTCATAAATGGTGGAACCGGTAATGCTACAAAAACGATGAAACCGGCGAATTATCGCTATTGGCGGAGGTGCTGATTACACTGTAGGGAGGTCAAAATATCACAGCGAAACGCCGAGACACCCCAACTTAATTTTTGGCTGTAGAATACGATGGCATTTACAGAAAGTCAAAGTTAGCTCGTTTTTTCGAGATATTTAGGAAAAAAGTTTTAGAGCTCTGAAGGTAATTTTTTTTCCGTCTATAAACTTTACTCAGGCTTGGAACCCTTTTCCCACATAAAAATTGTGACAGTTGTTCTTACTTAATTGGGATATTCTAAATTCGATGCCATCTTTATTTTTCCCATATTGGCTCCAGTTTTCGAGATAACGGTATTTAAAAATTACCATCAATTTGGACTTTTTTGTTAATAACTCAGTCAATTTACGAGATAAATTGCCAAAACTTTGCACGTGACAATATTTTAGTATTACCTTAAGTATTTCTGAAAATAATTGAAATCGGATCACTATAACATATAGCTGCCATACAACCGATTTTTCAGATATGGATATTTTGGGGTATAACTTAGCTATTTAAACAGCTAAGGACATGAAACTTTGGAGAATTTGTACTCGTATTGACCTTAAGCTATTCCCTGAAAATCGTCGAGATCAGGTCACTATGACATACAGCTGCCATACAACCGATTGTTCAGATATGGACATTTTGGGGTATAACTTAGCTATTTAAACAGCTAAGGACATGAAACTTTGGAGAATTTGTACTCGTATTGATCTTAATCTATTCCCTGAAAATCGTCGAGATCAGGTCACTATGACATATAGCTGCCATACAACCGATTGTTCAGATATGGACATTTTGGGGTATAGCTTAGCTATTTAAACAGCTAAGGACATGAAACTTTGGAGAATTTGTACTCGTATTGACCTTAAGCTATTCCCTGAAAATCGTCGAGATCGGGTCACTATAACAGATAGCTCCCATACAACCGATTGTTCAGATTTAGCCATAACTTCGCCACTTAAACAGGGAATGAATTCATATTTTATTTGTAATATTTTTTACAATTTGGACATGAATGCGGATTCTTGTCAATACTCTTTTCCTGTTGTGATCGACCAGCAGTAGTCCGCTAGCATTGAATTTAGTCTTTTTCCAGCGAATCGGTCCTCAAAGCTCATAATAGATTGGTGGAATCGTTCTCCTACCTCGTCAGTTTCGGTGGAAAGCTGTTGATCATAGAAGTCAAAGTGACTGTGCAACATATGTAATTTGAGCGACATGTGCACATCGAAGGCATCAAAAGATTGCATCAAACTCGTAATAAAAATTACATAGTCAGGTGAACGATTTTTGCATAGAACGTGTGTGATTAAATCTCGAATTGCATCCCACGCAACGGCTGCTTTGTGGTCAAGAACTTCCAGGAAGCTTTGATCTCTCATTAATTTGCGTATGTCAGGCCCATTAAGAACCCCTAAAATAAAAATTAACAGGTTGTTAAAATCAGAAAAAAATACATACATACATATAATAAGAACTATGAAATAACTACCTTCACGGATTTTTTCAATTGAAAGTTTTGGAAATGCGTTTTTTAAATATAAGAGTGCTTTTTCGTTGACCCTAACGAGCTGCTTGATAAAACTCTTCGCAACACCAAGTTTTATGTGTAAATCAGGAAGCATCAATTTATTCAGAGTTACCAATGGCTGATGGACTACATTAAATTGGCCAATTGTTTGTTGTGTTCTTTTTGGCCAATCATTTTTAGTATATTGGTTGCATTTTGCCCTGCTGTCCCAATGACAAAATAAACAACAGTATTTGGTATAGCCCGTTTGCATTCCTGCGAGCAGTGCCAGAACTTTAAAGTCGCAATTTATGCGCCACTTATGTTCTTCGTATTTAATGTAATTCAAAATTAATTTCATTGTTTCGTAGGATTCTTTCATACCAACGGCATACAAGAGAGGCACTGGTTTCTTACTGCTATCACGATAAAGTAAAACTGCTTTCAAACTCCTTTTTGATGCGTCAATAAAAGACGCCACTGTTCAGGGTTATAGTCATTAACTCCCATTTCTTTCATTAAACCTGCAACATCAATACATTCATGCCTATTACGGTATCCGACGGATGCCACTCCCGCGAATGCCATCCGATTCGCACTCCCCTCGCCGGTCAAATTTCACGCTATTACCATAACCGTCGGATTACTGCTTTATCGATTCACCCTGCGTATCATGTCAAAAGCTTTTTTACATTTTACTACATTGTCAGTTGTGATTTATTTGCATTTTGAACGAATATAATTGAATAAATTGAAGAAAAATTGATTTTTTTTTGCAAATGGAAGTACTCTTTGTTGTGTTTGCGGACTTGAAGCTGTTCCAATTTCTTACGAAGTACTCGCTAAATTTTGTACTTCTGCATTTGGTCTCGAATTATTAACGGATGGTTCGTAATCAACGCTTATATTTTGATCATCGCGCTACAGAGCCTACCAAAATGTCTTCCAGTGAACTTCTGCGTTTTGTCCTCCACCTGTAACTTGCATTTGGAAGCGGTTATTTGTTAGCTTGATCTTAATACAGGATTTGGATTCAGACCAAGTAATTTTGATGTTGGTCCCAAAGCATTCAAATCCGTGCTTAATGTTGTCCAAAACTCAGATCAACTTCTGGAGATTGCTTGCTCGTGTTATTTTGCGATATTTTCGTTAAGCTTCTTCCGCTCAATCAAAAAAGAAAACTGCCAAAGTTTTTCGTACGAATTCCATTTAAAAATAAAATTAACTCATATATGTATATTTACTTAAAATATCAGCCCTATCATGAACTTCATGTGAAAAATTTCCCTCGAAAAATATAAATCAAAACAATAACAATTTTTCACATTTTGTTTTTGTTTTGCTTTGTAATTTTTGGGAACATTTTGTTCACATGAAGTTCACGATAAGGCTGTATATGTATGAATTATTTTGTTATTCGTTAAATTTCATTGTAATTTACCATGGTAATTTACTACGCAATGAAAATTCAATTTTTTAAATTTCTATTGAATCCGCACCAATTTTATGACGAATCGAAATCAAAAGAAATTACAGCTACTGCGTTTCGATTACGGTTATAGGAATGCGGTGAATCCTCGAACTGCTTTATCAACATATTTTTTATTCCCGGACTGCATTGACGATCGGTTATGAGAATATCAAATTTTATCAAAACGATTCGCATTCCCTGCGAAAGGCATCCGCCGGATACCGTAATAGGCATGAATATGCTTTGGTGCCATCTTCCGAGGACATAAAGTATGGCATAAATTGATCTTGCCTATTTTTGTAGGCTGTAACTTTTACGCCAGGTGCTAAAGCATTTACGCTTTTTAGTTCGGATGCCAAAATTATTGCATTGTTATGCGACAGATTCAGTTTACGAACGATGCTGTCTAAATGGTCCTGGGATATAAAAGACGGCAAATTACATTCGACGGGAGCGTAATCAGACCCGTTAATAGTTGACAATGGCATTGCCACAGACTGTACTTCTGCATCGTGCATTGTTTCGAGTACTGATGGGTGGCTTGGTACTGGTAATGCATCACTATGTTCAACCGGTAAATGGGCGTTCGACACACCTTTATATACGAGAGCAGACCGTTCTGTTGAATCAAATTTATATTTATTTTTATTTTTAATTTTTAATGTAGACACGTGAGTGCAAACTATAAATAATATCATTATAAAATTCTAATTTACTTACTTTTCTTATTGAAACCATTTAAATAGTTTACGCATGCATAACAATTTTCCCCATCATGTTTACCGGGATTTGTCCAAATCATCGGTATACCGAATGGTAATGATTGTCTTTTTTTACCCACCAAAAATTCATCGCGCTTATGCACGAAATACATGTGAAATCGGGGGTGTAATTATTTTTTTTAGGTTTAGGCAACAAAAAGTAACTTTTATAGCATTCCATTGCATTTTTATTAGAAATTAATTCACGAAGGTGCGATTTGACGGTAAATTTACCACACACGAGACAAAAGCTGTTTAACTTATAGCAAATCTTACTTTTGTTTGGCATGATGAAAAAACTTTTCGCGAATTTTCCGATGTGACAATAACACGACAGATTTTAGATTTCAGCTATTACGCTACAATGACTTGTCAACTTATGACAAATTTAAATGAAGATATTGCAAATTTACATGGCCTTATTTGTTTAAATGGAGAAGTTACATTTTACAAAGTGTATATCTAAACAATCGGTTGTATGGGAGCTATATGTTATAGTGACCCGATCTCGACGATTTTCAGGGAATAGCTTAAGGTCAATACGAGTACAAATTCTCCAAAGTTTCATGTCCTTAGCTGTTTAAATAGCTAAGTTATACCCCAAAATGTCCATATCTGAACAATCGGTTGTATGGCAGCTATATGTCATAGTGACCTGATCTCGACGATTTTCAGGGAATAGCTTAAGGTCAATACGAGTACAAATTCTCCAAAGTTTCATGTCCTTAGCTATTTAAATAGCTAAGCTATACCCCAAAATGTCCATATCTGAACAATCGGTTGTATGGCAGCTATATGTCATAGTGACCTGATCTCGACGATTTTCAGGGAATAGATTAAGATCAATACGAGTACAAATTCTCCAAAGTTTCATGTCCTTAGCTGTTTAAATAGCTAAGTTATACCCCAAAATGTCCATATCTGAAAAATCGGTTGTATGGCAGCTATATGTTATAGTGATCCGATTTCAATTATTTTCAGAAATAGTTAAGGTAATACTAAAATATTGTCACGTGCAAAGTTTTGGCAATTTATCTCGTAAACTGACTGAGTTATTAACAAAAAAGTCCAAATTGATGGTAATTTTTAAATACCGTTATCTCGAAAACTGGAGCCAATTTGGGAAAACTAAAGATGGCATCGAATTTAGAATATCCCAATTAAGTAAGAACAACTGTCACAATTTTTATGCGGGAAAAGGGTTCCAAGCCTGAGTAAAGTTTATAGACGGAAAAAAAATTACCTTCAGAGCTCTAAAACTTTTTTCCTAAATATCTCGAAAAAACGAGCTAACTTTGACTTTCTGTAAATGCCATGGTATTCTACAGCCAAAAATTAAGTTGACGTGTTTCGGCGTTTCTCTGTGATATTTCAAAAGTTAAAAATTTACCTACAGTGTTATCGCAATTGGTGGCACCGGTGAATGCAACAAAATCGAAAACCTATGAATTATCGCAACCTGGTGGATGTATTCTAAAATGTTGGAGCCGGTGAGCACGACACAACCGTTTGAATGCGGAGAAATAGTGCGGCTGTTGGATGTTTGGTATATTGGTGGAGCCGTAGTTTGACAAGGTAGAAGAAACAGCAACATGTTAAAAATGACAGCAAAGAAATGCAAGTATTTTAAAGAAAAAAATACATTGTGTACGCACTGAAAAGTATGCAGATTTTAAAACAGCGATATCTCGGAGACCAAAAAAGACACGTTAACAAGGTTAACGGCATTTGAAAGTGCAAAGCCTATTTGTTAAGATAATGGTCGTAGACTTTAAATGAAATCATAACTTTCGGCTGGCCCTAACTCCAAAATCTTAAGAAAATTGCACTTTTTGCACTTGCATTTTTAGGTCAAGATATCTCGAAAACTATTTCGAATTTGGTAATTTTCAGATTCGGATTCAGCACATCAAAGTCCTTCGGAAAAGTATATCCTGGCTTCTTGGTAAGAAGTTCGAATCATTTTTTTCTGCCTGCGAAATACAAAATTTTTTTTTACCTGTCAAAAAAACTTCGGCTTAAAACCCGCGGACTAAGAATTGGTTTAAGACCTATGGTTTCTTTGGCAAAGTTAGTTAGAATAGTCCTTAGAACATTATCCGCGTATGCGATTTTTCACTTTTTTCACTCCCATACAAATGGACCCGCTCTAGTGAACATATATGAGTAGTCCACTCTCAAAAGTACCTATGTGAATTTTTCATACGCCACAAAGTAGAAAAAACCAAAATAGAATTTTGAATGTGTACATATAAAATCTATAGAGACTTTTGAAAGTATATTTAATGCTATTTTTTCAGAAGACAGAAGGATTTTGCAATAAATTTTTAATGGACATTATACACCTTTAAACCTTTTCGGGTACTCTATAATCATTTTATTTAAGTACCACAATACACTAAAGACAAATCCATAGCTTCAATATACACAGATAACAGCGCTATTCCGATAAGCGTATATCACCCACTACTATCTTTGTTTCTTCGATTGCTCCGACATAAACACTCAATAGCGCTTGGTCGAACAGCGCTATTACCTCCGTTGATTGATCTCTTCGCTACCATTGCTCTTATCACTGCTCCGACGTAAACACTCAATAGCGCTATTCCGATAAGCGTATATGACCCACTGCTTTCTTTCTTTCTTCTATTGCTCCGACATAAACGCACCCTTAGCTATCGAATTCAGAACCCACTTTTTATACGTTTCATGGAAATGAAATGGTATTATAACTTTGTGCCGAGACTCAAATCTTGAAAGTACCAGAAAGAGGCGTGACAGACCCACCAATATATATACCAGGGACTTGTAACCCGTTTCGGTTTCGGTGTCTGTTACACAGCTAAGTAACGAAACTGAAACAGAAACAAAACTCCTTTGTAACAAAGGTTGTAACAAAACTCCGAAACGGTTCCAGCAGAAACAAAACCTGTAACGAACCTAAATTTATTTTGTTCCTTGTAACAGAAACAGAAACAAAACTCCTTTGTAACAAAAGTTGTAACAAAACTCCGAAACGGTTCCAGCAGAAACAAAACCTGTAACGAAACTAAATTAATTTTGTTCCTTGTAACAGAAACATAAACAGAAACAAAACTCCTTTGTAACAAAAGTTGTAATAAAACTCCGAAACGGTTTCAGCAGGAACAAAACCTGCAACGAAACTAAATTAATTTTGTTCTTTGTAACAGAAAGAGAAACAAAACTCCTTTGTAACAAAAGTTGTAACCAAACTCCGAAACGGTTTCAGCAGGAACAAAACCTGCAACGAAACTAAATTAATTTTGTTCCTTGTAACAGAAACAGAAACAAAACTCCTTTGTAACAAAACTCCGAAACGGTTCCAGCAGAAACAAAACCTGTAACGAAACTAAATTAATTTTGTTCCTTGTAACAGAAACAGAAACAAAACTCCTTTGTAACAAAAGTTGTAATAAAACTCCGAAACGGTTTCAGCAGGAACAAAACCTGCAACGAAACTAAATTAATTTTGTTCTTTGTAACAGAAACAGAAACAAAACTCCTTTGTAACAAAAGTTGTAACCAAACTCCGAAACGGTTTCAGCAGGAACAAAACCTGCAACGAAACTAAATTAATTTTGTTCCTTGTAACAGAAACAGAAACAAAACTCCTTTGTAACAAAAGTTGTAACCAAACTCCGAAACGGTTTCAGCAGGAACAAAACCTGCAACGAAACTAAATTAATTTTGTTCCTTGTAACAGAAACAGAAACAAAACTCCTTTGGAACAAAAGTCGTAACAAAACTCCGAAACGGTTTCAGCAGGAACAAAACCTACAACGAAACTAAATTAATTTTGCTCCTTGTAACAGAAACAGAAACAAAACTCCTTTGTAACAAAAGTCGTAACAAAACTCCGAAACGGTTTCAGCAGGAACAAAACCTGCGAAGTAACTAAATTAATGTTGTTCCTTGTAACAGAAACAGAAACAAAACTCCTTTGTAACTAAAGTTGTAATAAAACTCCGAAACGGTTTCAGCAGGAACAAAACCTGCAACGAAACTAAATTAATTTTGTTCCTTGTAGCAAAACCCGTAACAGAAACAAAATTAATTTTGTTCTTTTTAACAAGGACAGAAACAGAAACAAAATTAATTTTGTTTTTCCTACTAATTGGGTGGACCTACAGTTTTATGCCGGCTCCGAACGGCGAATGCATTTTTTGTGAGAAGCTTTTTCATGGCAGAAATACACTCGAAGGGTATGCCGCCCACTGCCGAGAGGTGACCGCTGCTCTTAAAAAACCCCAATAATTGGATTTTTACTAATTAGAAAAATTTTTTTGGTGTTTGGCTCGGACCGTGGTTTGAACCCGAGACCTCTGGCATAGCAGGCGAGCACTCTACCCACTGCACCACAGCGGCCAAAAATATCTTAAGTGAAGTAAAAAAACGTGCATTTGCTTAATTAATCAAGCTTTATTACATATACAATTATAGTCCAAAACAAGTTTCTAATAGGTATTAGTTAATATTAGACCTCTGCACAATACCATTTGCCTCTTCTATATTTTCGAATACTCTATGCATTGTACAATTAGTCACAGCACAATTTCAATGCAGATACGAATATAACCCGTACTTTTCATTTGGAATACAAATACTATTTCTATTTGCTCTGTTGGAGCGATTAGTGTACACTATTCGCCACGATAGAATAGAACATAATAACAACCATGTTATGAAGTATTCGCAAAACCTTGTTGCTTCTTTGGTTTGTTTGTTTATTTAATGTGCATATGGCATTAAGGTGGACCAAAAAATAAAAGCCCAACAAACATATGTTCCATTTTTTAATGATAAGAAATGTTTTTCTTGTTTATTAAGGACTTTGAAAAAAATTATGTATCATCACTGATATAAAAGGAGAAAGAAATGTGGAGGCATTTGCACGACCTCTAAATTTTAATATATTAAGGAAAAATTTTAGGTATAGATTTCCGTATTATATTCGCATGAAAATCGGGTTGTTCCGCGAATTTCGGGAGAACTTTATTTCCTTCATAAAACCACCTTAATATGCCAAATAAGTTTCCTAACTAATGCCGAAAAAATCAAAAGAATCGAAGTATTAGTTACCGAGTTATTTTAAAATATATAGAACAGTTGGAAATATGTAGATCGCAAAAAGCTCTGGTTCGAAATTTATTTTAGACATATGGTTTCTTGGGCAAAAAAGATTGAAATTACCCAAATTTTTATAATTGCGATGTGTCCATTAATTTGTTTTTGGCCCCTAGCAATCGACCCGCCCTAGTGTGTATGCATATGCACATACACACACTCACACTAGCAGCGTAATTTTGCTGAACACAACGTCTGGATGTGTGTTTATGAAAATATGTTTGTACATACATATATTTCGATTATATTCGAAGTATTCGCAAGTAGTGTACACTATTTGCAGAACCTTTTTAAGGTCATGTAATTGTCGCTACGAATAAGTAATTGTATTGGTTCTGTTTATGGTTGTGCTCTACTTGCGTTTATTCTAAAACGACAGAAACAAGTAGGTACTGTAATTGGACGGCCGCGAATATTTTGTTGACCGTTTCGAATCCATTCGTGCAGCCTTCTAGTTAATATAGCAAATTAAAATATAACTTTGTTATTTTTCATTCGATTTTTAAAATTGATACGTCATTATTTTCGTATTTTGCAGCTCTACACTTCCTTCTAATGCTCTTTTGAGCTCTGAAGTCGTTTTCACGTAGTTGGGTAAGCTAACTTATTTGTATGTCCATGAATTATCCTCTTTGTTTTGCCAAATGAAAGTTCCTTAAAATTCATGATAATGTTGCCTTTAAAGGGTTTTACTAAATATTAATAAACTGCCTCTCGGCAGTGAGCGGCAAATCCTCCGAGAGTATTTCTGCCATGAAAAAGCTTCTCACAAAAAATGCATTCGCCGTTCGGAGCCGTCGTAAAACTGTATGACCAGCCAATTAGTAGGAAAAAAAACAAAAAGGAGCCCACCTCGAATTGGGAGAGAAGCTCGGCCATAAAACTCGTCAGAGTTATAATATCGCCATTGTATTATTATATTATTCTTATTATTTTTTAGAACAGTTTTTTTTATACTCATCGCCACTATACATTATTAAGTATCGTTTTAGTGCTCAGAATGTGCAAGTAATGTAAATTTTTAATTAATGAGTTAATTGCAATAAAATATGTACTCAACACTGGTTTTGTTATGAAAAATTTATGTTTTCCTTCATAGAAAAATTTGGAACGTCCGAACGGGAACCTCCGAACAAAATTAAAACCGATATTTCTCCAATAAAAAACGTCTACAGAAAGATAACTTTAATGTAGTGACAGTCCTTGTATATTCCTCTGTTAGTCATATATACATCATTTTTTTGTAGCATCAACCAATTCGCAGAATTTTAACGAAATCAGATATAACTTCAAATACGAGGTACTTTTGAGGAACGTCCGAACGGCAACTTTAAATCCTTCTACAGTGGTAATGTGTCATCTCTAGAAAAAAAGTTTGATCGCTTTGGATAGAGGAGTACAAAGGCTACATATGACAAAAAAAAATATTCTGATCCAAAGCCTACTATAGATTTTATACTGAAAATAATGTCGCAGCATGGAACGTCCGTAACGCTGGAAACACCCATATATTATATACCTAAAAATAATAAGTCCATCCTAATGTACTGCAAATAGTATTATAATATTTTTTATAGTTTTGCAACTCAGAAACAAAATTAATTTTGTTTCTGTTACGGGTTTTGTTACAAGGAACAAAATTAATTTAGTTTCGTTACAGGGTTTGTTTCTGCTGAAACCGTTTCGGAGTTTTGTTACGACTTTTGTTAGAAAGGAGTTACAAGGAACAAAATTAATTTCGTTTCTGTTAGTTTTGTTACTTATTGAAACCGTTACAATCATTTTGTTTCGAATTTAGTTTCTATCCTTTAATGTTTCTTGGAACAGAAACGCTAGAAACGAGAATTTCGTTTCGTTACAAGTCCCTGCTATCAATTTCGTTTAAACAACATTTTAATGTAAAAACAGTATATAATTACTGCTACTTTTCGTCGACCAAAAGTCAAATGTGCAACTTTTCGTCGGCCAAAAATGAAATGTGCTAATTTTCGTGCAGAATCTTTTAATTGATAGCTTTCGCCAGAAATTTTAAATGTGCTAGTTTTCGTATGGTACGACGATATGAAAAATCGGTTGTATGGCAGCTATATGTTATTGTGGTCCGATATTGACAATTTTCGGTAACATTACTCAGGTCAATACAAATACAGTACAGTACAAATACTACAAACTTTCATGTCCTTAGTTGTTTAAATTGAGTAGTTTTGTCCCAAAAAGTCTATATCTGAGCAATCGGCTATTGTTACAGTAGCCCGATCTTAAACAATTTCCGTAGCATTATTTGCGTCAACATGAGTACAAATATTACAAACTTCCATGTGCTTAGCTGTTTAAATAGAGTAGGTATTCACCAAAATGTCTATGTCTGAACAATCGGTTGTATGGCAGATATATGTTATAGTGATCCGATTCTGCAAATTTAGACAAATGATCGATTGTATATAATAATATACTCGTATACCGAGTTTCAATTCGATATCTCACAAGCTGAGGGAATATAGTGATTCGTGACTGTGACTTTTCAGTCAGCGTGATTTTTTTCAGTGACAGTGATTTTTAACGTTTCTTACAGGAACCAGGTCTTTTATTAGTTTTTTAATAAAAGTAAAAAAAAAATGTGGCTAATCGGATTGTATTTCTCAAGTCCGGTAATAATAGCTAAACTTGTCCATATATTTTTTTAGTCTGAAGTAAAAGTTTTTCCTAACAAAACAAAACAAAACAAAAATTGGCATGAAATGGAGATAGTAACTTCATTTTAATTAGTTCTCTAAAATGCGTTTGAAAGTATTTAATAAAATCGGTTGAAATCAAAGAAAAACTACATATACATTTTTGAACACTGAATTTTTAATGCTTTCAGAGTTTTCAGGAACTTTGCGTTTATTCAGTTTTATAGCCCAATTAATGATAGCCGAACGATGTCAAAATTTTATGTCTGTGAAAAATTCCGTTCATTTTTTTCTTTTTATTTGAACGAAAATACAAAATACCCTTTTGTGCTGTTACTTTATACCAGGCCTGCTCAACGCTCTCGTATTGAAAGTACAAAACTCAATACATCTACAAATTTTTTATATGCACTGAAAAAATTTTTGCTCATTTAAATTTTTTTATGAATTCCAATAAAATATTATTTTAGAATTTACTTGAAAGAGTTTTTAGTGCTTAGCACGAAATTTTTATTTTAATTCAATTTTTAATTGTTGGGGTAAGTGGAAAAAAATTCAACAACTATTTACAGCGAAGGTTGAGTGTATAGCTATTTCACGAAAAACCATTTTCGATCATCAGCACTCTTTTCGGAAGTGGATGCACCGGGGATCCCCAACATTTTAGAATTTATTTTCCAATAGTAGTATCACATCAATACAATTTTTTTTATTTTTTATATGAAAATTTTTCGAATACAAATTTTTTACAGTGCTTTCATTTTTTGAAATTTTTTTCCATTAAACATTTAGTGTAAATTTCGATTTCTTACGGCAGTGCTCGAGCCCCCTATACAAAGTACCTTTGCTGTGCACATTCAATATGAATCATAGGCACATTCATATAAAAAAAATTTTATATCTGAGTGCTTATGGCAGTGCAAAGAAAATTTAATTTTTATATTTAAAGTGAAAATATGTATATGGGTCATTATTTTACAAATCGTACACCTTTTGGGATTTCATATTTCTGATTCGGCTCAAACTTTTTTTCAAGTTACTTGCACGAAATTAGCAAACACCTTTATCAGGATTTCTTACGGCAGTGCTCGAGCCCCCTATACAAAGTGCCTTTGCTGTGCACATTCAATATGAATCATAGGCACATTCATATAAAAAAAATTTTATATCTGAGTGCTTATGGCAGTGCAAAGAAAATTTAATTTTTATATTTAAAGTGAAAATATGTATATGGGTCATTATTTTACAAATCGTACACCTTTTGGGATTTCATATTTCTGATTCGGCTCAAACTTTTTTTCAAGTTACTTGCACGAAATTAGCAAACACCTTTATCAGGATTTTGGCAAATTTTTTTTTTTCAGAGATCTGCATGTGTAAAAATTCGATGGTTAAGCAAACATGCCCACATTCAAAATTCCATATCTTTGGTTCGGCACGTCGTATCTTGTTCATTTTATTTTTATTTTGAAGGTAATAATATTTACTTTATAACTGCGTTAAAGAAATATTTAATTTTACAAAATCAAAATAATGAATTCAATTATTACATACTGATCGGGTCAACGAATATTTTCGAAAAAATATACATAATATGCGCTGAACTTTCATCTAAAAAACGCATTTTATTTCAAGGTGGAGACTTTTATGGTTCAAAAGATATTAACTCATTTCTGACATGACCTCGAGCAACTTGCCTACGTTCCACTAAGGGTGTACCGCCAGCGTGTGCCTGTGCGCATGCATGGTGATGTTAACCACCGCATACATACTTATCACTTAATAGGTAGCTAGTAGTTATATTTTACCAAATCATTATTGTAGCACAATAGACGGTCTAGTAAAATAGATAATGCAACTATGTATTTATGTACATACATACATATGTGTGCCGCAAGCAATATGTGCAGGGGTGTGCGCGACGTTCTTGTACACAGGCTGTAGTGTGATCAAAGATGCTAGTATATGGATGTACATTAGGGTGCTTTTAATTTGTATGAATAATTTAAAAGTTCATAAAAAGACTGTATCTCCTCAATCTGTAGTAACATGGTCAAAGATATCACACATCAATTTTGGTCCCGATTGGAGGCAGTTAAGGCGTGGCGCATTGAGGTCAAAGTTCAGAAAACTCTATGAAGGGACAAAAAATCAAAATATTTTTTTTAATTATCTAATACCCAAAATTAATACTTCTATACCCAATGATAACAAATATAAATTTTTGTCCCGATTGATAACGGTTTACTGGTGTTTCAAGGGGGTCAAAGTGCAGATTACCATATGCGACACTAAAAATGTAAGTCTTCTATGGCAATCTGAACATTGACCCCCTTAAAACACCACTAAACCGACATCAATCGGAACCGAAATTTATATTTGTTATCATTGGGTATAGAAGTAATAATTTTGGGTATTAGATAATTAAAAAAAATATTTTGATTTTTTTACCCTTCATAGAATTTTCTGAACTTTGACCTCAATGCGCCACGCCTTAACCGCCTCCAATCGGGACAAAAATTGATGTGTGATATCTTTGACCATGTTACTACAGATTGAGGAGGAGATACAGTAAAATATCGTTAATTTGAATTTTAAACGCACTCTAATGTACATATATATATGTATATCTATATATATAAAAATGATTTGGTATATAATTGTAACGCTAAAACTTGAAAACGGCTGAACCAAATCAAATACTTCCTTAGGGGGGTTTGTTTGGTGTTACCCCGCGAAGGTTTAGTCGAAGAAAAAATTAAAAAATGTTAGGGGGGCGTGGCACCTCCCATACAACCTTAATTTTTAAAGCTGATTATCTCTAAAACAGTTCAAGGTATGGAGCTGAAAATTGGTATAGAGGTAGGTGATATCAAAACCCATCTCACTCAGAAAAGTGGGGGTTATCAGAAAACGGGGCGTGGCACATCCCATACAACCTTAATATTTAAATCTGATTATCTCTAAAACAGTTTAAGGTAGGGAGCTGAAAATTGGTATAGAGCTAAATGATATCAAAACCATTCTCACTCAGAAAAGTGGGGGCTATCAGAAAAGGGGGCGTGGCACCTCCCACACAACCTTAATTTTTAAAGCTGATTATCTCTAAAACAGTTCAAGGTAGGGAGCTGAAAATTGGTATAGAGCTAAATGATATCAAAACCATTCCCACGCATAAAAGTGGGGGTTATTGGAAAAAGGGGCGTGGCACCCCCCATACAAACTTATGGCGTTTTCTTTTCTCGAAATAATGTTGCCCTGTTTGATTTGCTTAGCTATTTTGTAAGATTGTCTGGTCCTTTCACCAAATATTGTCTTCTAACTAAGTAAGAGGCCACCCTTATCTACAAATTCAGCCATTTTATAGAAAGTCAGGACATGTAATTCGATAGTTGGGATATAGGAGGGCAACATTTTTTCGTAGAAAAGAAAACGCCATTAATTTTTCATGCTGAATATCTCTAAAATTGTTTACGGTAGGGACTTGGAAATTGGTGTGGAGATAAACGATAACAATTCCATATTAACGCAAAATAATAGGTGTTATACGAAAAGGGGGCGTGGCACCTCCCAACAACACTTAATTTTTTAAGCTGAATATCCTTAAAAGTATTTAAGTCAGGGACCTGGAAATTGGTACAGAGCTATATGATTCCAAAGCAATTTTTGCGCATAAAAGTGTAGGTTATCGGAAAAGGGGTCGTGGCACCTGCCATATAATCTTAATTTTTCAAGCTGATTATCTCTAAAGGAGTTCAAGGTAGGGAGCTGAAAATTGGTATAGAGCTAAATGTTATAAAATGCATTCCCACGCATAAAAGTGAGGGTTATCGGAAAAGGGGGCGTGGCACCTCCCATGCAAACTTAATTTTTCATGCTGAATATCTATAAAAGCGTTTAAGATTGGGACCCGAAAATTGTTCAGGAGATTAACGATATCAATAGCATGCTTATGAAAAAAAACAGTAGTTTTGGGAAAAGGGGGCGTGGCACCTCCCATGCGTTCTTAATTTTTAAGGCTAAATATCCCTAAAAGTGTTCATGGCATGTACATAGAAATCACTATGCAGATATACGATATCAATACCATGTTCACCCAAAAAAAAAAAGAAAACTAAAAATGTTGTGTATCGTGCAGCCTTAAACTGAATACTAAAATTATATATTTTTGAAGTTGTATACACAATGAAGTAGTGAAAAATCGTTAATTTTCTATTAAAAATAATACGAAATATGAAATTAATAAAAAAAATCTATTTTGGGCAGAACGAAGTTTGCCGGGTCAGCTAGTATATATATATCAAGGATGGGCATTTTTGCATTACCATTCAAAGTGCATTACCATTCAATAGTGAATGGTAGTGCAAAATTGGTTTGCATTACCATTCGGTAGTGAATGGGAATGCAAATGTGGTTCGCATTACCATTCAGTGGTGAATGGGAATGCAAATGTGGTTTGCATTACCATTCAGTAGTGAATGGTAATGCAAATGTGATTTGCACTACCATTCAATAGTGAATGCGAATGCAAAGGTGAATGCATTCCCATTCATTGCATTCCCACTGTAAATGTGATTTGCACTGGACTAGTACTCTATTCGGAAAAGTTGGTCTGATAGGCATCCTCTTTCATAATAACTAGCGTTTGTTCGTGTTGAGTAAAATTTTTGCAAATTTGTTGAACTGTGTAATTATAGCCTCAGAAATTGAAAGAAATACTTTTACATACAGGTATAACATAGAAGATATGTACATATTACTATGCCGTGTTGGTTTCCCTTTACTTTGCTAAGCCTAATTCCATATTTATAATATCCCATAAACTTCCTTCCGTTAATAAATAGATTAGCCACTTAATACCTTACCTATGGTCACAGGTTTTAACTGCTATTAAATGATGAATGGTTGTCCAAATCCCTCGCACTCATTTTTAATTGGTAGTCCAAATCACATTTGCAGTGGGAATGCAATGAATGGGAATGCATTCACCTTTGCATTCGCATTCACTATTGAATGGTAGTGCAAATCACATTTGCATTCCCATTCACTACTGAATTGATTGGGGGCTGCAAGGCTGAATGCAATCAAAATTGAATGCAGCTTGCCCAACCCTGATATATATATGTATATGGACACAAATAAGTAAATAAATTTTTCTATTATTTTAATGCTTTTATAAATTTTACTTTCATTGACAAATGTAATAGGGATGTACACTTCAAAACCGTCGTAATAAAATAAGTATATCTAATATTACTAAAAATTTACAGCCAGTTTCACGAAAATATTTAAGTGAAAATTTATTTTTTTCCCTGTCAGATTTCATATTTAGAATCTGATATCTACTTATACTAAAGGTACTGGCTCGCAGGCATAACATATAATATGTGTATAACATAATATATTCATCTTAATGATCGCCCTTGGTCCTAAATACATAAATAGTTGTATTATCTATTTTACTAGACCGTCTATTGTGCTACAATAGGCGCATTTCTGTCGTACCCAAGCATGAAAAGAATACTCGCTTATGCATCAAATTACCTTCAAAGCAACAACACCAACTCGACTATTTTAAAAATAGTCGAGTTGGTGTTGTTGCTTTGAATGTAATTTTATGAATAAGCGAGTATTCTTTTCATGCTTGGGTACGACAGAAATGCGCCTAATAATGATTTGGTAAAATATAACTACTAGCTACCTATTAAGTGATAAGCAGGTTGAATTACATGTACATATGTACATACATAGGTATGTATGCGGTGGTTAACATCACCATGCATGCGCACAGGCACACGCTGGCGGTACACCCTTAGTGGAACGTAGGCAAGTTGCGTCATGTCAGAAATTAGTTAATATCTTTTGACCCATAAAAGTCTCCACCTTGAAATAAAATGCGTTTTTTAGATGAAAGTTCAGCGCATATTATGTATATTTTTTCGAAAATATTCGTTGACCCGATCAGTATGTAATAATGCTTTAAAAAATTTAGTTTGAATTCATTATTTTGATTTTGTAAAATTAAATATTTCTTTAACGCAGTTATAAAGTAAATATTATTACTTTCAAAATAAAAAAAAATGAACAAGATACGACGAGCCGAACCAAAGATATGGAATTTTGAATGTGGGCATGTTTGCTTAAACATCGAATTTTTACACATGCAGATCTCTGAAAAGAAAAAAAATTTGCCAAAATCCTGATATAGGTGTTTACTTAAATTGCGAAAGGATTCCAAGAAATAAATTTGGTGTCTTTTAAAAATGTGAAATTTTTTTTTCAACAAATCCGTACGATTTGTAAAATAATGACCCATATGTGCCTATGATTCGGAACAAAACAAAAACAATTGTGCTTTGAGTGCCTATGAGCTGAGCAGCCCTGCTTTATACGTTCCAGTGAAATGAACAGTGATTTAGTCGCTGTAATTTTTCTTAAAAAGGAGCGGTTCGATCGAACAGTGATTTTGTCATTTTTTACATATATTTTTACGTTACAGTGACTGAGTGATTTTGTCGCTGTCTGTAACGAGGAACGGTTAGATGGAACAGTCAGTTTGTCATTTGAAAGGAACGATTCGATCGAACAGTGATTTTGTCACTTGATATTTTTGCTTTCCAGTGACTGGGTGACTTTGCCGCTATTACTTTTATATGACAGCAACCTCAGCAAATTCACTGCAAAAACAGAAAAACGAGGTAACTCTACGGACATACATACACGCTGTAACTGCACACAAATACGCATGTGCTTAATCGAGCAAATTGTGTGATGCTGGTTATTTTGTAGGTAAAAGTTTTAATCAAAGTTTTGTTTGTGTGGCATTTATATGGTTTGTTGCGAAAAGGCAGTATAGGACATTAACTACGTTCCATACGAAAATTGTTCAGGAGATTAACGATATCAATAGCATGCTTATGAAAAAAAACAGTAGTTTTGGGAAAAGGGGGCGTGGCACCTCCCATGCGTTCTTAATTTTTAAGGCTAAATATCCCTAAAAGTGTTCATGGTATGTACATAGAAATCACTATGCAGATATACGATATCAATACCATGTTCACCCAAAAAAAAAAAGAAAACTAAAAATGTTGTGTATCGTGCAGCCTTAAACTGAATACTAAAATTATATATTTTTGAAGTTGTATACACAATGAAGTAGTGAAAAATCGTTAATTTTCTATTAAAAATAATACGAAATATGAAATTAATAAAAAAAATCTATTTTGGGCAGAACGAAGTTTGCCGGGTCAGCTAGTATATATATATCAAGGATGGGCATATTTGCATTACCATTCAAAGTGCATTACCATTCAATAGTGAATGGTAGTGCAAAATTGGTTTGCATTACCATTCGGTAGTGAATGGGAATGCAAATGTGGTTCGCATTACCATTCAGTGGTGAATGGGAATGCAAATGTGGTTTGCATTACCATTCAGTAGTGAATGGTAATGCAAATGTGATTTGCACTACCATTCAATAGTGAATGCGAATGCAAAGGTGAATGCATTCCCATTCATTGCATTCCCACTGTAAATGTGATTTGCACTGGACTAGTACTCTATTCGGAAAAGTTGGTCTGATAGGCATCCTCTTTCATAATAACTAGCGTTTGTTCGTGTTGAGTAAAATTTTTGCAAATTTGTTGAACTGTGTAATTATAGCCTCAGAAATTGAAAGAAATACTTTTACATACAGGTATAACATAGAAGATATGTACATATTACTATGCCGTGTTGGTTTCCCTTTACTTTGCTAAGCCTAATTCCATATTTATAATATCCCATAAACTTCCTTCCGTTAATAAATAGATTAGCCACTTAATACCTTACCTATGGTCACAGGTTTTAACTGCTATTAAATGATGAATGGTTGTCCAAATCCCTCGCACTCATTTTTAATTGGTAGTCCAAATCACATTTGCAGTGGGAATGCAATGAATGGGAATGCATTCACCTTTGCATTCGCATTCACTATTGAATGGTAGTGCAAATCACATTTGCATTCCCATTCACTACTGAATTGATTGGGGGCTGCAAGGCTGAATGCAATCAAAATTGAATGCAGCTTGCCCAACCCTGATATATATATGTATATGGACACAAATAAGTAAATAAATTTTTCTATTATTTTAATGCTTTTATAAATTTTACTTTCATTGACAAATGTAATAGGGATGTACACTTCAAAACCGTCGTAATAAAATAAGTATATCTAATATTACTAAAAATTTACAGCCAGTTTCACGAAAATATTTAAGTGAAAATTTATTTTTTTCCCTGTCAGATTTCATATTTAGAATCTGATATCTACTTATACTAAAGGTACTGGCTCGCAGGCATAACATATAATATGTGTATAACATAATATATTCATCTTAATGATCGCCCTTGGTCCTAAATACATAAATAGTTGTATTATCTATTTTACTAGACCGTCTATTGTGCTACAATAGGCGCATTTCTGTCGTACCCAAGCATGAAAAGAATACTCGCTTATGCATCAAATTACCTTCAAAGCAACAACACCAACTCGACTATTTTAAAAATAGTCGAGTTGGTGTTGTTGCTTTGAATGTAATTTTATGAATAAGCGAGTATTCTTTTCATGCTTGGGTACGACAGAAATGCGCCTAATAATGATTTGGTAAAATATAACTACTAGCTACCTATTAAGTGATAAGCAGGTTGAATTACATGCACATATGTACATACATAGGTATGTATGCGGTGGTTAACATCACCATGCATGCGCACAGGCACACGCTGGCGGTACACCCTTAGTGGAACGTAGGCAAGTTGCGTCATGTCAGAAATTAGTTAATATCTTTTGACCCATAAAAGTCTCCACCTTGAAATAAAATGCGTTTTTTAGATGAAAGTTCAGCGCATATTATGTATATTTTTTCGAAAATATTCGTTGACCCGATCAGTATGTAATAATGCTTTAAAAAATTTAGTTTGAATTCATTATTTTGATTTTGTAAAATTAAATATTTCTTTAACGCAGTTATAAAGTAAATATTATTACTTTCAAAATAAAAAAAAATGAACAAGATACGACGAGCCGAACCAAAGATATGGAATTTTGAATGTGGGCATGTTTGCTTAAACATCGAATTTTTACACATGCAGATCTCTGAAAAGAAAAAAAATTTGCCAAAATCCTGATATAGGTGTTTACTTAAATTGCGAAAGGATTCCAAGAAATAAATTTGGTGTCTTTTAAAAATGTGAAATTTTTTTTTCAACAAATCCGTACGATTTGTAAAATAATGACCCATATGTGCCTATGATTCGGAACAAAACAAAAACAATTGTGCTTTGAGTGCCTATGAGCTGAGCAGCCCTGCTTTATACGTTCCAGTGAAATGAACAGTGATTTAGTCGCTGTAATTTTTCTTAAAAAGGAGCGGTTCGATCGAACAGTGATTTTGTAATTTTTTACATATATTTTTACGTTACAGTGACTGAGTGATTTTGTCGCTGTCTGTAACGAGGAACGGTTAGATGGAACAGTCAGTTTGTCATTTGAAAGGAACGATTCGATCGAACAGTGATTTTGTCACTTGATATTTTTTGCTTTCCAGTGACTGGGTGACTTTGCCGCTATTACTTTTATATGACAGCAACCTCAGCAAATTCACTGCAAAAACAAAAAAACGAGGTAACTCTACGGACATACATACACGCTGTAACTGCACACAAATACGCATGTGCTTAATCGAGCAAATTGTGTGATGCTGGTTATTTTGTAGGTAAAAGTTTTAATCAAAGTTTTGTTTGTGTGGCATTTATATGGTTTGTTGCGAAAAGGCAGTATAGGACATTAACTACGTTCCATCGATATGTGATTTCGTCACCGTGATTTTATGAAATCTGTCACTGCAGTGACCAGTGACTTTTAAGGAACGGTGACAAGTACGCAAATATTTGCCAACCCTAGACAGAACTTCATAGTCAAATATCTCCTAAACGAGAGCTAACCTAGAAAAGTTAATAGCACCATCGTGCTTAGCGTGCCCGAATTACACTGGTCGGCAACGAGATCCTCCTTTTAGGTTTGGTGATTGATGTTTATGGATTTTGGGGCGCTGATTACGAAAATCATATTAAAAAAGTCCCTTCACGTCAGGTTTTTAAGTTATTTAGAAAAATTAGTTTTGGCCAAATTAGGCTAGGTCTTCCTAGTCTTTAATTAATGTTTTTTTTAATCGTTTCCTATTTAACAAGATATCTAGTGAATGGTTGCATTAGACACCAGTGAATAAGTTTTCATAAATATTAATTTAAATATAACTTAATTCAATGAGGGGCATACCTTTCGCAATCAGCGCCCCAAAATCTTTAAAAATCAATTTTCACTTTTCTAAGCCTAATTCCATGTGTACAATATCCCATAAGCTTCATTGCAGTTAATAAATTGATGGGCCTGCTGCAAGTCAAATTTGCACTCGTATTAATTTTTAATTGGTAGTGCTGATCAATTTTTCACTACCACTATCTTTTAACTTTAAGTGGTAATCCGCTTTAAGCGGTAGGCAAATATGCCCATCCTCGCTATATAGTATGTACATATGTATGTATACGACCCTTATTTTATAACATAAAACACCGGGCTACTCTATATATTTAATTGCGCGAAATAAAGTTTGTTTAAGTGCACAAGAAAAGCTGAATATAAAGTCTTTCACCATAGTGCAATCAATATAATTATTTTCCACGTTTTAACCCTTCTTTTCCTCTCCAGGAAACTATGCCCTATGATTTGTGCCCTCGCCCACTACTGTACCAAAAATCTTGCAAGAATTACATGAATTGAAACCATTAGTTAGTATGGGCGGTACCACTTCCACTTTTCCGATGATGGGTATTTTATGTCTTGCGGCTTCCCGGGTATCATAGTAAATAATCATGTTTAATTTAGTGCGATTCTGTTCCACGGTTCAACAGTTATAAGAGTTTAAATGACCAGATTTTCATATTTCAGTTTCATATAAAAAATTCCTACTTTTTTCCATATTGCGATCCATTTTTTTACTTCTGAATATCTTAGGGAGTAAAATTTTGCACACGTGACTAATTTTTTTTATGGAAAAGAGATCGAGAACACAATTTTTTTGACCATTTTTGAAAAAATTTAATACAAATTTCATAAAAATTTCACTTAAAAAATTAAAAAAAAAAAAAAATACATATATACTAATAAAAAACTTTTAAAAGGAAAGAAAATGACGGTTGAATTGTCAAAATCGGTTAGTTAGATCGTCTGCAATCGCGTTAAAAAAAAAGAGGTCAGAAAATTTTTATTGCTTATATATGTATAACAAAAAAAAAAATGTTGTCGCCAAAAACAAAGTCAGATGTTTATTGGTGTCACAAAGAGCTTCCCAAAAATGCCACTGCCCACCAAAATGGAAATATTTTGTGTTTGGGTGGCCCGTTTCAGAAATTCTTTCCCACCTCTTAATCCTCTTTAATACGATACCCATATTTCCATATCGCTTGGCTTATAAACATGATTAAGCTTAAAATTTTCAAAGAATTGGCAACCCTTAAAAACAAAAATAGAAATCGCGATGAATGTTATTCAGTTTCTCCGAAATGAAAAAATATGTTTTACTCCTTTTATTTTATTATGTAATCTCTTTTTGTATTTTTTTATATACTCTAAACTTTTAAAAAGGTGGCAACCCTAATTTTTTTAACCGAAAATATTCCTGGTATTATAGTGAACAATCCTAAAAAATAATCATTCAAATCGCTTAAGCCATTCTCGAGTTTTTATGCACACAACAATTCTATACATGAAGGCGAGCCGGGAATAACGTTGTAAGTTACAAAATATAAATTTTTCAGATCAAAAAACCGCAAAATCATAGTTTTTGGTAATTTTTGTTTGGATTTTCAAAAATACAATACAGATTTTTATTCAAAAAAATTTATCAATTTAATTTTTATGGTTTTGTGTACAGCTTAAAACGCTTTTCCACTGACTGACACTTTCTAATTGCATTTTACATGGGAAAAGGTTAATAATTTTAGCTGGTGAAGTGAAATAACGCCCGCGCGCGTTTTTTCCTTTCTTGAAAAAGAAATAGCGCCTGCGAATAAAACGCAATTAAACCCGTGGGTTTTATTTCCATTCAGAAAGAACGCCCGCGTGCCCTATTCGGCGATGTGGGCTTTATTTCCCTTTCGAAAGAGCAATTAAGCCCGCAGACGGATTTTTTTAAATATGGTGTATTAGTTAAAAAAGCGCCGCAGGGGAAAAGTTAGAATGAAAAATCGCGAGATTTTTAATTCCAATTTTCAGTTTTTTTTTTTTAATATGGTGTATTATTATTGGAAAATGCGCCGCAAATATATATTTATCTCAGTGGCGAATTTAAGGGAAAAAGCCCGGTTGGCATAGTACCTAGGGGTCCACTTTCGTAGATAAAAAAATTTACTGTAGTAATCAAAAGTAATTTTAATCATAGATAAAAACATAAAAAATCAGGGATACCCTCGAAATGTCGAAAAAAAAAAATGTCGAAAAACCAATGTCGAAATTTTCAAAATGTCGAAAAACAATAATCTCGAAAAAAAAAAATGTCGAAAAGTTAAAATGTCGAAAAAATGTCGAAAATGTGGAAAAATACTTGGAATATTTTTTCTTTATTTTCGGTAGGTGGGTCAGCTTCGATATAATGCGCCCTACGGGGTACATAAGAGATTCCATATTTTATAAAAAATATGTTCATCTAAATAAATGAAATGAATAAATTAAGGCGAAGGCCGCCTACGCTGAAGGGTTTACTACGCAGAAGGACATCACCGTGGCGGTAGCCACGGTTAGGGCACACATCCGGACGGATGGCGTAGCCCAGGGTTATTTTTTGTAAGCGCGGCCGAAGGCCGCCAGTGCAAAAATGTTTTCTACTCAAAAGTACTGTGGATTGCTCCATAGCTTTTACTCCAGTAAGAGAACTCTTCCGGCTGAGGGCCATACAACAACAACACAAAAACAACAACAAGAACAACAACAACAGACCACTATTGATACATACATGTACATTGTACATACATACATTTATATACTTGTACATAAATATATGACGCTGAAGGGTATACTACGCAGAAGCACATCACCGTGGCGGTAGCCACGGTTAGCGCACGCGTCCGGACGGATGGCGTAGCCCAGGGTTATTTTTTGTAAGCGCGGCCAAAGGCCGCCAGTGCAAAAAGGTTTTCTACTCAAAAGTACTGTGGATTGCTCCATAGATTTTACTCCAGTAAGAGAACTCTGCCGACTGACCGCCATACAACAACAACACAACAACAACAACAGACCACTATTGATACATACATGTACATACATACATTTATATACTTGTACATAAATATATGACGCTGAAGGGTGTACTACGCAGAAGGACATCACCGTGGCGGTAGCCACGGTTAGGGCACACGTCCGGACGGATGGCGTAGCCCAGGGTTATTTTTGTAAGCGCGGCCGAAGGCCGCCAGTGCAAAAATGTTTTCTACTCAAAAGTACTGTGGATTGCTCCATAGATTTTACTCCAGTAAGAGAACTCTGCCAGCTGAGGGCCATACAACAACACAAAAACAACAACAACAGACCAATATTGTACATACATACATTGATATACTTGTATATAGTATATACTATATACTTGTACTTATGTACGTACATATGTTTCTTTAGTACGCCTGGAAAAATATTTTTAAATAATTTTCAAATTTTTTGCTATCACAAGTTTGAAAACGGCAGAAAAAATATTATGTATGTATGTATATATTAACAAGAAATGTGTTTTTAATTGCTTGTTTTTTTTTCTCCCAATTAAATTTGTATTTTATTTATGTGGATTCAAATATCAACATATTCACTTTCGCTCTTAACACTGTGTGTGTATGATTTTTTTTAAATCTCAGTTATCTTTGCGTTTTGAATTGCATAATTTTTTTGCTTTGAGTTGAATTTATTTCTTGAAATGTTGTTGATCGGCATGAACGCAGAAATAGTAAAATCCAATAAAGGAAAAAATAAGCTTGTTCTAAATGGCTTTGTTTTTCATTTGGAAAAAAAGTATAAAGGTGCATATTATTGGAAATGTGAAAAGCGAAATGAGCTTAGCTGCAGTGCCCGGATAACGAAAGAGTTAGTCGACGGTGAGCAAAAAATAAGAAAAGCAGCTTCGGCTCATTCCCACGATCCATTGGCATATCGGAGCGAAGTATATAAAACAAATGCTTATTTAAAACAACAAGCAAAAAACACAGCACAAAAACCCTCGCAGTTAATAATCTCAGCAACACTTCAGTGCAAAAATGAATTCCGAGTGTATATCCCAAATCCAGAAAACTATTCGCAAACCATTAAAAGAGTCAGGAACAACATAATAAAGGAACCTGAAACACTGAATCAAATTGCCATTCCTGAAGACCTCAAAAGCGTGGAAGGCGAATTGTTCCTTTTGTCAGATAAAACCTTTTTGGAAGAACGCATATTAATTTTCGGAAGCGTTGAAAACCTCAAAATTTTAGAAAGGTCTCCGGTGTGGCTAATGGATGGAACATTCAAAGTTGTTCCAACCATTATGCGGCAATTGTTTACAATTCATGCATATATAAAAGAACATGTTGTTCCGGTAATTTATTGCGTCATGAGTAGCAAAGGCAAGCAGTGCTATGAAGAAGTGTTTTACGAAATTTTGAGACTTGCGTGTGAAAATAATATACACCTTAAACCAGAGTATATTATCTCTGACTTCGAAAAGGCAATTATTTCCGTAACGAAATCATACTTCCCCTGTATTACTAGTAAAGGGTGCTTTTTTCATTTCGGACAGATTTTATGGAGAAAAATTCAGAAAGAGAAACTTTCTACACTTTACGGAAAAGACGAAAACTTTTCTTTGCAACTGAGAATGCTCAAATGTTTGGCTTTTTTGACCCCGGAAGAAATACCTCAATACTTTGATTGCCTTAAAAAATCGATGAGCAGTAAATGTTCAAATATTCTTAACTGGATGGAAAAAAACTATATCGGTGAGAATAAGCGAATTCAAGGTAAACCGGCTGCAGCATACCCACCAACATTTTGGTCAATATACGAACAAATGGACTTAAATATTCCTACTACACAGAACTCAGTTGAAACTTGGCACAGGAGGTTGCAAGTTGTAATAGACAAAAACCATGTGGGGCTATATAAGCTAATATATCATTTAAAAGAAGAATATATTGTTGTTAAAAATAAAATTAATCTTATTAACTCTGAAAATGTAAAAACAAACAAAATATCCTATCAACGAAGAAAGGAAAAAATTCTTAAAATCTTAAACAAAAAAAATGAATATTCTAAAAATGAACTTTTAAAAAATTTAGCATTCTATACGTCTCTTATTTAAATGTTTAATTTAATATGTTATAAAACATAAATATGATTTTATGATACTTTATCTATTCTTATTAACTTATGGAACACATTGTATTGAATTTAAATATTTTATAATCTTTTAATATAAAGCTCAGTGAAATAATTTGCTTTAAATATACGAATGAATTAACAAATACAATTTCCTGTTTCATTTTGGGACCACCCTAATGTACATACATACATTTATATACTTATACATAAATATATGTATGTACATATATATGACTGAGGGCCATACAACAACAACAACAACAATAACAAAGACAGCAACAACAACCAGTATATACGAATACCATTACAATGAATAAAAACAATGTCGTGTTTATGTTAATTTTCTTAAATTTTATTTAATAAAACTTTTTAAATAAATTAGTGTTAATATATGTAAGTGCATTATAAAGTGTATTAGAGTGAACTTTGCGGTATACGGGTATTTTTAGCGCTCTAAATTGACTTTTTCGGTAGATGACCTTTTCACCTTTACCGATTTATTATTAACAAACTATAAATTTTCGCGCCCTATAGTTTACATTTTAGTGATCTATACGACCCCCCTACCCCTCAAAAATAACAAAAAAATTCCATTCCTGGCGCGAATTTTATACATCATTAATTACATTATTTCGACATTTTAACTTTTCGACATTTTTTTTTTCGACATTTTAACTTTTCGACATTTTTTTTTTCGACATTTTTTTTCGACATTTTTTTTTTCGACATTTTTTTTTTCGACATTTCGTACCCAACCCAAAAAATCATAATTTGTATGATTAGGTTTAGGTTTCCCAGATAATTAATATTAATAGAATGGTAAGCATTGAATTGAATTATGTCACTTTGAATACACGCCTAGCTTTACTTTCAGCAAATAATTCCATTGCAGAGTCCAAATTGATCGACGTCGCTACTGATCTTTCGATGTACAGAGTACAAAAATTGTTCAGTGTATCCTCCGCTAAAGAAGCTCGGCGATATTCTTTAACAATTTTGTTTATTTGTATATAAAGCAGGGATTATCACACTAATACTTTCAAATATTATGTATGTGTTAAAAGCACAAATGCTCTTGGCTACACCCAAAAGAAACTCAATCATTGTCGAAAACTAAAATTTTTAAATTACAAATGGATAGTATTTTTATTATTAACTTCACAAAAACCACAAACAAACAAAAATAAAATAAAAGAATATGAGACGAAACGCAAAATCATGATTCCCAATAAAAATATTACGTAAAAAAATCCAAATAAAAAAACCACCCCCAACACACAATCATTTACAAGCATTCAGAGACTGCTCGAGAAACACAACCTGCTAGCTCAACAGCTCAATGCTGACTGAATAGAAATTTGCAAAATTTCTGTGCGTGAACGAAGTGCTTTGACTCGTCGGTGTGAGGCTGTCGGTGTGAAAGCTATAAAAAGCTCCCGCACGCGTGCATTGGGAAATCAAACACTGATATAAAAGTCTTTGAAATTACATTCTTACAGACTATTCTAACAAGTTACTAAAATTAAGTTTTATGAAAAAAAAAGATCTTAAGTGACTAAGGATAGTGGCATATGTTCACGCAAGATCGGCACCTGAAGAGTTGAGAAATGAATTTATGTCAGAACAAGGCCTAGAAATAGGGGCATTTAAACCATAATTAGTTTTTGAGAATGCAATTTTTAAAGTTTCGAAGTGTCGAAGGTTTCTGCTGGGAATATTAAAAGATATTTTGCTGAGCAAGCATGGGCAATCAATAGCCCCAATAATTATATTGATAATGAATGAGCAAGATAAAATCGACCTTCTACATTTAAGAGTTTGTATATCAATCAACATGCATCGGGTAGGCTGGTAAAGGCTCAGAAAAATGTAGTGATCGGAGCTTAAAGCGCAAGAAAACTTTCTGAACTCTCTCAAGTCGATGAGAGAGTCCAATGTGCAATTTCCTCCAGAAAATGGCAGCATACTCAAGCATAGATCTGACAAACGCACAATAAAGTGTTTTCAGAGTGTATGGATTGGTGAAAGCAGAACAATTTCTGCGTATGAAGGCAAGCATTGAGTATGACCGAGCTATCACGTTGTTAACGTGACTGCTATAATTTAACCCATAGTCAACGAACTCATGACTCGTTCGGCGGTAGCTGATCTGATAGGAAAGGTCCATCATATTATTTGCAACTACAAACTCCAAATACTGTAATGGACTGTCGTCAGTAAAATCCCGAATTTCTGTGAAATACATGTCAGTAAAAGCAACCAGCTCATTTTTCAAATCAGTAGTGAAAAACTCTGAGTACATCTTTGATAAAGTAATAACACAGTTTTTCAAATCATCCTGATCAAGATATTTGAAAGTTTCAGGCATCAACTTCTGGTAAAACTGTCATCCGATCAGCTGTTTGGCAATTTACTTCCCTGCAGGAACACTGACACCTTATTTCAGGTAACATTTGTATCAGCACGTTCAGAGCAGTGTGAAAAAAATAAGGTTGTTCTCTCTGTCTAATATTTTTGCCGAGATATGATATCTTGAGAAATTTACCACACAGAGAGCTCACCTTTAAGAAAATAAAATTCGAACTGACTTCATTGTGAACTAGCATGTTAGTCATATTCTTTCCACTCTTTATAGGACTGTTGTCGCTTTGCTTTGCTCGCTTAAATTTCGAATTAATTAATTTTTTATCTGAATAAAATAAAATACTTAAAAAAAGAACTAGAAACATATGTAAATTCCAGAGATGTAGAATAATTATTATTTCATTTTGAAATTATAAAAGTCTTACAAATTTTCTTCAGGATCATAAAAGTCTTTTGATAATATTTTTTTCCTGATGAAAATGATAAAAATCTTCTATAATTATTATTCAGAAACTTATATTTTAAAAATCTTTCCATAATAGTTATTTCAAATATATATTTTTTAAGTCTTCAAAGACTTTTATATTGAGACAAATTTGAAAAAAATCTTTGCGTAATTATTATCAGTAACAAATTGTTTTTTATATCTTCAAAGACTTTTTCATTGAGACAAAGTTCAAAAAATTCTCAGAAAATTTTCAATAACTTTCATATAAGTACAAAATAAAAATAATTTTCATATAAGTACTTCAAAATTCAAGCAAATTTCCAATTTGAAATTGTATGAAAGATTTTTATCGAAGATATAAAAAATAAATTTGTTACTCAAAATAATTACTTAAAGATATTTTTGAAATTCGTCTCAATGAAAAAGTTTTTGAAGACTTAAAAAACAATTTGTTACGGATAATAATTACTCAAAGACTTTTTTCAAATTTGTCTCAATATAAAAGTCTTTGAAGATATAAAACAAAATTTCTCATTTATAATAATTACAAAACGACTTAAAAAATATATCTCAGAAATAACTATTATGGAAAGACTTTTAAAATATGTTTCTTTCAATAATAATTATTTTTTGATTTTTATTTTTTCTTATAATAATTACAACTCTGGTAAATTCAAACTCACTTCTCATAGAAGACTATTGTGAATGTAATAACATGGTTGCATTTCCCGTGATATTTTTCTCATGATATCAAATATCACGGGTTGAGGTGTGAGAAATTTGCCGAAGCTTCAAATTTGACAACACATGAATTTTTTGTTGTTCTCGGCAAATATATCACACTAAAGTCATCTCGGCAAATTTGCCAGACCAAAATCACACAGAGAGAACAACCTTAAGATTCAAGCGTTCACTAATTTCTTGTAGGGATGTGAATGTGTGTATTAGATGAGTTTTTTTTAGATATTCCCTCCGGAACCGGAATATGAAAATAGGATGTTTTAGAGTAAGTAAACTGAAAAAAAAATTTCACTTTCCAAAAACTGGATGGAGCTACACCGAAAACCGTGCAAATTCCCAGAATATCAAGGTATGCTTAGATTTATGTATGAAAAAAGTTAGGATTTTGCACGAGAAAAAAAATTGATATCTATCAATACGTAGAATTAACCGCTAAATCGAATGGCGTATTCCGTACACTACCCAGGGAAGGTAATATCGCGGTCTAAAGTGACCATTTTCTTTTTTTTTCTCACGAATCTTCAACTTCTTGCCCTATACTCTTCCCGAAATCGGAAATTATTTTTTAACTAAATCACACGGTAGGCTGCGTTATTTAATGCGCTTTCCAGAAACGTATAGCTATTAAAAATCTAATAAAATTTGGATGAGTTCATCAAGTTTAAATGAAGTAAAGTCGGGTATAAATAACGCAGCCTACCGTGTGATTTAGTTAAAAAATAATATCCGCTTTCGGGAAGAGTATATGGCAAGAAATTGAAGATTCATGAGAAAAGAAAGAAAATGGTCACTTTATGCCGCAATATTACCTTCCCTGGGTAGTGTACCAAAAAACTGAATAAGCCATTCGATTTAGCGGTTAATTCTACATACGGATGGATATCAATTTTTTTTTCTTGTGCCAAATCCCAACTTTTTTCAGACATAAATCTAAACATACCTTGAAATTCTGGGAATTTGCGCGGTTTCGGTCCAACCAGTTTTTGGAAAAGTGAAATTTTTTTCAGTTTACTTACTCCAAAACATCCTATTTTCATATTCCGGTGCCGGAGAGAGGATTTGAGAAGGTTTAAAGAATAATAATAATAATAATAATAATAATAATAATAATAATAATAATAATAATAATAATAATAATAATAATAATAATAATAATAATAATAATAATAATAATAATAATAATAATAATAATAATAATAATAATAATAATAATAATAATAATAATAATAATAATAATAATAAATAATAATAATAATAATAATAATAATAATAATAATAATAATAATAATAATAATAATAATAATAATAATAATAATAATAATAATAATAATAATAATAATAATAATAATAATAATAATAATAATAATAATAATAATAATAATATAATACAATCGCGCTATTATAACTCTGACGAGTTTTATGGCCGAGCTTCTCTCCCAATTCGAGGTGTGCTCCTTTTTGTTTTTCCTACTAATTGGGTTTAAAGAATCCCACACAAAAAAAAAACTCATCTAGTGTGTATGCGTATGTGCGGAAATTGACAGATTTCATTTTTACTAGAAGGCAATCCCGTACCTTTGCAATTTTGCATGTAACAACGATTTGAGCCAGATAAATCCATATAGATTTCTGGTTCTGGAAGGGTTTAGGGCCCTTTTTGGCCTATTTTTTGAGGAGGGCCCAGATGGCAATGTCCCATTTGCCGCCCGTTAAATCCGCTACTGATTTATCTATATATGTATATATAAAGGTACCTATATGTAGAAACTCCGTCACTTCTTTTAAATAATACTAGAGTGCTGCCTACTGTCGAAACTCGACAGTCTTTCTAGATGTTTTCTTATGACTAAAGTGCAACTATAGTTTTTGTATAATTGTTTGTTGTTGTCACTGTTATCTACCATTTTCTTCTTGTTCCTGTTGATGCTGCTTCTTTTGTTGCTACCGTCGCTGCTACTATTTTGTTGTTGTTGTTGGTGTTATTGTCGTTACTCGTCTTCCAAATTCTCCTACCTACTTCTTTCTTCCTATTTCTGCTCTTTTCTTTACTCAATTTATTTCCTAATTATTATTTCTTATCCTTTTTAGTCCTTGACTTTGTGTTTTTGTTGTAGTGCTTTTGCTACCTTTTTACGTTTCTACTTCTTTGAAACTACACACCACATGCAGCCAAACATGTTCACAATTGCATAATAAGTTTGGTGAAAACGCACAAAGTCAGGTATGCTTGCGCATTGAGACAGCTCTGTTGTGTGCAAAAGCATGCAACAACAACCACACGGCAATTTTCCAACGACGATTGTGGACGCATTTTCCAACCAATTTTCACGAAAATTGGCGCAGTTCTATTTGAGAGCAATACCTTTCTAATGGTGTGCTTAGTTTTAAAATCGGTTCAGTAGTTTCGACGGAGAAGATGGAACAAAATTTATGTTAGCGTATTAATAATATAGATTCAATTTAACTAAGCCTCTCTGTTTATTACTGAGACAGAGAGGCTTAGTTTAATTAGCTATTTATATATATAGATAAATATATATCTGCGGCGCATTTTCTAATAATAATACACCATATTTAAAAAAAAAACGAAAAATTGGAATAAAAAATTCCGCGATTCTTAATTCCAATTTTTCGCCTGTGGCGCTTTTCCCAATAATAATAGGAGGGACTTAATATGCCATGTGACAGAGGTAACAACAAATAAAACACACCTAATATGAACTTGCTTAAGAAAAAAATATAATATAATAATAATATATAATACAATGGCGCTATTATAACTCTGACGAGTTTTATGGCCGAGCTTCTCTCCCAATTCGAGGTGTGCTCCTTTTTGTTTTTCCTACTAATTGGGTGGACCTACAGTTTTATGCCGGCTCCGAACGGCGAATGCATTTTTTGTGAGAAGCTTTTTCATGGCAGAAATACTCTCGGAGGGTATGCCACCCACTGCCGAGAGGTGACCGCTGCTCTTAAAAAACCCAATAATTGGATTTCTACTAATTGAAAAATTGTTTTGGTGTTTGCTCGGACCGTGGTTTGAACCCGAGACCTCTGGCATAGCAGGCGAGCACTCTAACCACTGCACCACAGCGGCCAGAAAAAAAAATATGTATACAAAATCGGAAATATATATACAAAAACGGAAATCGATCGCTGAAGGGTGTACTACGCAGGACATCACCGTGGCGTAGCCACGGTTATGACACACGACCGGACTTGGATGGCGTAGACCAGGGTTATTTTATATAAGCGCGACCGAAGGCCGCCATTGCAGAAGTGTTCTGCGCAAAAGCACTGTGGACCGCGCCATATATATTACTCCGGAAAGAATTCCTTCCCAAAAGTGGAGTTAGGGATGGCATTTTTTGCAACTTTAAATGCCTATTTTTCGGAAACTATAGGCCTCCGAACTGTACCGACTTCAGATATAGGATCGGGGGGCGGTGCCACGCCCCCTGTAAAAACGGCCCGGCGCGGTTAACTTACTAAACAGCTGATTATAAAATTTTTTCTACTATAATTATCCCTTTTAAAGTGTTGACTTCTGTAAAATAAATCTTTATTATCGAACCATGTTGCCAACAGCATTTTGACAGACAAATGCATTTTTGTTAACATAAAAGAGGGCGACATGAAACAATAACGGATTTTTTACATGAAATAGGGTGGCATGCGATCATTATCAAAAATATGACTTTATGTCTCATTTTCGGGAAAAAATTTATGACGTTAAGTCCCATTATATTGAGATTTAATGGCATGAGACTCAATGGAATGAGACTACGCCATATGATTTTATGTCTCATGGCCTTGTGACACCCCACCATAATAATACACCATATTTAAAAAAAAAACGAAAAATTGGAATTAAAAATCGCGCGATTTTTTATTCAAATTTTTCGCCTGCGGCGCTTTTTTCCCTAATACACAATATTTAAAAAAAAAAACCGTCTGCGGGCTTAATTGCCCTTTCGAAAGAGAAATAAAGCCCATGCCCAAAACGAAGTAACGCCCGCGGGATTTATTTCGGGGCGTCATTTCACCTCACCATTTTAGCTGATTTGGTGTTGGAGTAATGTAAAAGAGTAATTTAAACCGTATTATGCAAAAAAACGTGTTTCGTAAAAAAATGCGTTTAAAACGTTATTCCTGGCTCGCCTTCATATATGTACATATAACCTCAAAGCTTCAAAGCCCAATAAAAAAATAATTTGACCGGACCCGAAAAAATACAAACACCAACGTGATGAGGAGGAAAAAACACGCCAGATACATTTTTCACACCACCTGGATTTTTCAAAAAGTGCACAATTGTTGTACAGTGTTATTATACTTAATTTTAATTTTTCCCTTAAAGCATAATGATAATAGCCCTGTTTTTATTGAAGCGCATATACATCCGCGCTTAAATTTTGTATGGAGTGCTAAGCGCGGAGAGATGTGCGCTTAGAAATCCATACAAAATTTAAGTGCAGATGTATATGCGCTTAAATAAAAAACAGGACTAAGGTGTAATTTTTATTTTTTTATTATAATTTTGATTTGCTAACGGTGCACCGCCGTGGATTGTAACACCATGAAACAAATGAGATAGATATGGACTTATATATATATATATATATATATATATATGTCAATATGATCAGGATGAAAAAAGAAATCGATTGAGCTATGTCGGTCCGTCTTTCCGCACTCTAACTGGGACGGTTGGTATTGAAAATAAGCGAAATCGGACCATGGCCATGCCCACTTTCCCTATATAGTATATATCGCACCCTAAATCATAGTGACACAACTCAAAATTTTTCGAAATCGGGCTTCTTTCATAAATCGATACATAGAATATATCTCTAGCGAATATTATGACGAAACTTGGTGAATACGTTCTTATGATTTGGTGTAATAGACATGCAAATTTAGCGAAATCGGTCTATAACCATGCAGGGAACAATTTTAACAGTTTTTTTTTCGAAGGGCAAAAAAGTCCGGGCCAAAAAATGATGCTAATTGAAAATCCTTGACACCAAAATGACTCCCTGGACCTTTACAGGATCAGTTATGCATCCTTTTTATTTTTCTAACTTTTTGGAAAAAAGTGCTCTCAGAACTGAGTTGAATTTTCTGAAGTGAGCCACTTTTTTTCGAAGTTGTACTATCTTTATGAAACTTTCTTGTATAGTTCACAACAACAAAAAAAAATACGTTTGGCCCATGGTGAAATAACAGAAAAGGTGTTTGCAATAATACAAAATGGCGGTGCATTTTGACAACACTCGCACTCTTATAAAAAATGTTCCCTTCTTGGTTTTTTTTCTTTACAAATCGTACCGAAAGTCCATACAAAAATTATATATTCATTCCCATTTTAGTATTTTAATGAGTAGGCATCATTGTTTTTCTATTATGGTTTTGTCATGGCCAAACTAGTTGCATCATGGGTTTTGTTCTGACATTTCCATATTTATTTTCAACAAAAATTGTGAAAACAATTATGGAAAATTATTTTGGTAAGAAGATATGGTAATTTTTCTAATAAAAACCTGAAGTAATAATATTATTTAATTAGTTTCAGCGTTGTTCACCGCGTGTGTCATCGGCAGTTAATTCCAATTGAGCACATTGAAGGCAACATTGAAGTACTACCAATATTTTATCCGCATCAACATCAGCCTCCTGCCTTTGATTGTTACCGCTTTATCGCCGCATAAAGCATGCAAAGCAATAAACAATCGGCATACAGCTCATCGGAATTCGCATGGCTATCGGTGCCCTTAGCTTTTCCGATGCACCGCATTAGGACTCAAAATCGGTTCCATCGCTGTTGAGTGTGTGTGATGGAGTATGCGCAGTGCTGCTGCAACCTTCACTTATCTGCGAACTTGGCTCTTCTTGTCACGCTGTCGCTTTTTCCGCCGCATAGGTGCGTATGTGTAGCCCAGGGTTATTTTTTATAAGCGCGGCCGAAGGTCGCCAACGCAGAAAAGTGTTCTGCGCAAAAGCACTGTGGACCGGCCATAGATATTTCTCCGGAAAGAAAAGATAAAGAAACAACTTTTGCGGAGAACAGCTTTTGTGTTGGGGCCTTCGGCCGCGCTTATAAAAAATTCTCTTTCCGGAGTAATATCTATGGCCCGGTCCACAGTGCTTTTGCGCAGAACACTTTTCTTATAAAAAATAACCCTGGGCTACGCTATCCATGTCCGGTCGTGTGTCACAGCCGTGGCTACCGCCACGGTGATGTCCTTCTGTTATTTATAAAACAGTTATTTGCTCATTGGAATTCTCATAAGTTCTCGCTTAAATAAATAAAGGGGTTATTCCACATTTCAAAAAAGACCTAATTGCGTTTTAAATGTGAAATAAGACCTTTTTTTGAAAATGACAAAATAAAGGCTTTATCTCACTTTGGTTGCGATATAAGGCCTTAAAGGCCTTATTTCAAAAGGCCTTATTACACCCGCCCTTCTTTCACGCATTGCCAGTAATGTAGAGTGGAATGAGCTTCCATTACCCATTCCACGTAATGCAAAGTAGAATGGAGCGCGAAAAATGGACTGGAATAAATACCGTTATTTTCAGTGGAAATTTATCGTTTTGTGCATTACATTAATTACAACTTTTTTTAATTAGCTTACTATGTTACTATTACATCTCCATTAATACATACATGTATATATAAGATTTTGTAAATTGTAATAAACAAAAAAAATAAAATTTGTCTTTAATTCCTCTAACTTTTTTATCAATATCCATCAAGTTTCCTTTTGGAGTTTTTTTCTTTTCTGATGTATAGATAAGCATATCCACATGCATAGGTAAGTATGGAACAAACAATTTGTTATCTAAACCAAATTAAATGCTTACGTTATAAGCATTTTAAAAATATTCCCCTTTCACAAGTTTAGTCATATAAAAATACACAATAGTAGTAAAAAAGTACTAAACTACTCCTAAATTTGTCCCCCTTTTCTACTCCCTTCAAATGCATGACCGGAATAAGGGTGAGACGTTAAACTGCTGTCATTGGCCGTGATATCACCTATTTTTATTTCACCATGCGTTTGGCCCAGTTTTTCGAAATTCGAATTATTTTCAAAGTTATAGCTATAAACACTTTTCGAAGACCCTCAGTTTTTGCCGATTTTCTCACGATTGGTCAAACCGATTTTGCTAAATTTTGACATATCGCACCCTAAATCATAAAGGGGCACAACTCAAAATTCAAAAATCTTCAGGATAGCCAAAAAACTTTTTTTCATTACAAGCAATCGTATGGCAAAGGGCCAGGTATAATGGTTATTTTTAGGTCGAAAGAGACAGTTATTCAAAATTTTTTTTTGGCAATCTCCAGAGATATGTTCCGTATACCCGTTTATGAAAAAAACTCGATTTCGAAAAATTTTGAGTTGTGCCCCTTTATGATTTAGGTTGCGATATATATAAAAGATGGTATCGTCTACCAAACTGCATTTCTTATTTTTGCAAATAATTTTTTTTTTGCAAACATTATTCGCAATTTTTATGTTCTGGACCGCGGTCAGATGGCGCTTTTGTATGATGTTGTTGGGCATTCCATTAGTAACTATTAGCAAAAAAAATTTTGGGGCACTTTAAGGGAGCGGGAGTTATGCATGCTTTAATTCATTATTCGTAGTACTCAGTTTGCAAAAAAAAAAATTTCATACAAATATAACGAGTCTGTAAAAAATGTAAGTAACTTCCGCGCCTTTAAAGTGCCCCAAAATTTTTTTTTACTAATAGTTACTAATGGAATGCCCAACAACATCATACAAAAGCGCCATCTGACCGCGGTCCAGAACATAAAAATTGCGAATAATGTTTGCAAAAAAAAATTATTTGCAAAAATAAGAAATGCAGTTTAGTAGAAGATACCATCTTTTATATATATGTCAAAATTTAGCAAAATCGGTTTGACCAATCGTGAGAAAATCGGCAAAAACTGAGGAACTTCGAAAAGTGTTGATAGCTATAACTTTGAAAATAATTCGAATTTCGAAAAATTGTTAAATACGTATTTTTATTTAAGCGTTGTGAGCCATACTACCCACTTTCATTAAAATACATTGCCGTCGAAAAAGTTTTAGGTGGCTCAGTTCAAAAAATTCAACTCAAGCGTTAAATCCGGACTTTTATTTTTTAACTCCGAGAATAAAAGTTAAATTCGGACTTTTATTTTTTCCGGCCAAAATAAAAGTCCTTCCTAATAAAATACGAACGGCTTATGCGATTGGAAATGTATACTTCTTAAACATTATATATTACTAATACTACGAATTTGGGATAAACAGGCATACACCTATTTTCTCATATAAATGATTGTATTTTGGTTTATGCTACATTTGTAGTATTAGTAAAATATAATTGGGCAATTCACAAGCTGTTGTAAAGTATTGTAATGTTGTATACTGGTAAAGGTTTACAATAGGTGTATCAGTAGGGTTGATTTTTCTCATACAAATTTCAATACAACCAATACAACTGGGCAGCCTATGTTTATTGAGTGTGCTATTTGATTTAAGTTCTTTATTCTGACAGTTTGTTAAAAAAAAAAATTTAAACAAAAATATGGAAGCGGTGAGACGAAAAAAAAATTACTTGCATCGTGTGTATCATATATCAATTAGGACTTGAATCCGCCGCTAACAAATCTAATAACTGTTTTTCGCTTTCGCCTGGCATTTTTTTATTCAAATTTTTGTAAACAACGAACTGTAAACAATAACGAAATACAACAAAACACATACGAGAGTCTGTTTACAGGTACTGCGTTCTTATGCACATTTTCCTTTACAACATACAACTTTACAATAGCCAGTGAATTGCCCAAATGTGAAAGTAGTATACACTCCAGACTAAATTTGGTACCAATCTAGAAATCAGTACGAATCGATTGGTACCAAATTTATCTCAATCGCATAAGCCGTTCGTTTTTTAATGGAAAGGACTTTTATTCTCCGACTTATAAAATAAAAGTCCGGATACATTTTTTCGTATTTCAAATCAACGTTTTTTGATCAACTTTGACTACCAACAACAAAATAAGACTTTTCTAGAGTAAATTTTACTCCTAATTCCGAATATCATATCTATTTCTCTGCGTTACATCTAGTTTCCGAGATATCCTGACATGCAGATCACTTATCCATACCCATATGGGAATATTGTTGTACTTAGTTTGTTTATGCTAAATTTGTAGTATTAGTAAAATATAATACGAAAGAAGTATACACTTTTGGATTCTGGATTTCAATACGAATCGACTGGTGCCAAATTTATCTCAATCATATAGGCCGTTCGTTTTTTATTAGAAATGACTTTTATATTGGCCGATACACACTATCCACTACGTCACAGTGGCCATATTCAATCTGGTTGGACAAAAAAGAGAATAGGGCTGGATTTAAAAGGGGATAAAAAGGTGTACCTAAACGTTGTGGTTGCCCAACAACCACCAGGTATATTATTGTATTGTCTACAAAGCACTTATGTACATATGTAGCTAGGCAGGCTGCGACATAAATTTCGTTTTTCGATTTTTCCAATTACCTTTTATGTTTCGCAGGAATACTAAAACGTTCAGGTACCAAATCAAAAAAACTCTGCATCTTCCGCCATAACATTGGTACTATGGGTTTATCGGTACCAGGGACTTTCACTAGGCGATGCATTTCGGCCATGCGAGTCGCCACCAAAGGCCATACTGCCGGCTCTAGTACAGATGTTGTGTTTAACGTTACACCAGGTACAAAATCGTAAACAATACCATTTTTAAATATCGCAAATATTGTGGGCGCAAATCCATAAGTTTGTAAAAGTTGAATATTGCGAGTCTCTGCTTTGCGATCAATTAGCAAATCGGTTTTGTTACCATAGACACGCACTAGTACTACGTTGCTGTCGGCGATTGATTTATTCCTGCATCCAGTTTTTGTATTTGTATTCGTGCAATTAGACACCCCCGAATCTGCTGTTTCCGTGTCGCTGATATTGCCGGAGTCATCGTTATTGTCCCCCAAACCTTCCGACGATACCGTAATTGCGGTAATTGATATTTCCCTGACATTAGAGCTACTGGTATCAATGTTATTGTCATTTTTGATTGTTTTTGGGGGCTGTGGGGGATTGTAAAAACAACCTACAAGCTTATTTGTGATGCCATCAGTGAACTTCTAAGATTATACAAAAACAAATCGGGAAATAATGAGCATTAATAAATTGGCATATGAAAAGTTAAAAGATTGCCTTATCTATTTTGTATATAAAATCCAATTGTGTAATTGTTATGGCCCAAAATTTGGGCTCAATTAGAGAGCAACCCTGTTCGTGTGCAGAAGTGATTTTTTATTCGGTGCTATAGAATTTGAGTTTTTAAATAGTTGAAAGACATTTAAAAATTTGTGTTTTACAAAAACACATAGAGTTTCTCCCTGTGTGGAGAAATTTAATATTGAAAAGCTAAGTATTGAAACATACTTGGAAAATACTTTTGTATATGTGTATGTACGCGTATTTGCATATCGACGCTTCCAAATAATACTATACTAAGTCTGAAAACTGTGTTTTTCAGGGGAAGCTCTCAAAGTTTAAATTCGATATGAAACTTTAGTTGTGCGCGAAGTATATTTTCGCTTGTAACTCCTATTTGGATTGAAAGGTCAATACCAAAACTCGATACCATCTACCTTAGCGTACGCTTTATATTATACTAGCAAATACCCGTCCCGCTTCGCAGCGACGAAAAAAGTTTTTGTATTATAATGAGTACTTCCCTCTACATTTCCGTTTCTCTTTCCCTCTCCTTTAATTTTAATTTTACCTTTACTTTTACCTTTACCTTTACCATTACCTTTACCCTTACCTTTACCTTTGCCTTTGCCTTTGCCTTTGCCTTTACCTTTACCTTTACCTTTATCTTTACATTACCGAGACCATCCATCACCATCTGGGACCACTATTTGAGCCATTTCTGGGAAACCGACTTAGAAATCACAATTGAAAATAGCTATAGGTTGAAGCCCTGCTCAACGCCTTTCATTTGCTACCAATATCGCTTTTTGTTGAAGCCATCCTCAACAGCTTTCATTTGCCACCAATAACGCTCGGAAATATTCAGGGGTCATCCGGGTCCACGTTTTGACCCATATCTCGGGACCCGGCCTAGGCATCGCAATGAAAATAACTTTATGTTTAAGGCCTGATCAGCACCTTTCATTTGATACCAATATTGCTCAAAGACTTGCTGGGTCACTCTGGGTCCACATTTGGGCCTATATTGCGGGAAGTTTCCACTTTTCCGAAAGTCTGTATACCCTATCACCAGCGCATATACCATATGAATCTACTGTGATCGGTTGATTACTTTGGGAGTCCATAAATAACACACACACACATTTATTTTTATATAATAGATTATAACCATCTCGCTGTTGTTTTTCATGACAAGCTTTCAGTCTTTTTATTCTGTAAAAATCTCGAGTGGTATGTAAGCTTTTGCTTATAACTTTTGATTGGATTGTCCAATTGATACCAAAATTTGACAGCATCTAAATTAAGACACGTAATACTTGAAAACGGAAAAATGGAAGCGTCGATATGTACATATGCCTGTACATAGTTAATATAATATAATACACTGGCGCTATTATAACTATCACGAGTTTTATGCCCGAGCTTAACTTTTCTTTTTTTCCAACCTATTGGGTGGACCTACCGTTTTATGCGAGCTCCGAACAGCGAATGCATTTTTTGTGAGAAGCTTTTTCATGGCAGAAATACACTCGGAGGATATGCGCCTACTGCCAACAGGTGAGCGCTATTTCAAAAACCCAATAATTGGGATTTAATTAATTAGAAATTTTTTTTTGGTATTTGTCCGAACTGGAGTTTGAACCCGAGACCTCTGATACAGCAGGCGAGCACCCTACCCACTGCACCACAGCGGCCACATAGTTAATTGCGTGTACTAAGCAACAACATTTTATTATACTCGGCTGTACTAGTACACAGAGTATTATGGAGAGGGCGAGAAGTCCGTCCGTCCGTGCGCACTCTAACTAGCGCAAAAATTGAGATATTTTGATGAAATTTGGAATGCATTTTGTATCCAGACTGGGACGGTTGGTATTGAAAATGGGCGAAATCGGACTACGACCACGCCCACTTTTCCTATATAGAAACAATCGGAAATTTGGTATCTCAGCCACTAATATGGCTAGAGTGATAAAATTTTACCCACGTATTGAGCTTAGGCCCTTATGAAGAAATTTTGGAAAATGGGCGGTGCCACGCCCACTTATTAAGGGGCAAACATTGAAAGTTTTATAAGTCGATAACTCAGAAACCGTGGCAGATATATCGATGAAAGTTGGTACGCGTGATCTACTTACTTAGGCAAATGTTTGGACGAAAAATTGCCAAAATCGGTTGACGGCCACGCCCACTTTTATATATGCGTTTTATAAAGTGGCCTAATAAAAACATTTTAAGTAATATCTTTGTCAAATATAAAGATAAATCATTGAAATTTTGTGGCATGAGTCCTACAATAGACCGGAAAAAACAGAAACATTTTGGAAAATGGGTGTGGCACCGCCTCTTATCAGAAAAGGAAATCTACGATTTCGGAGCCCATAACTTGAAAAATAATTGAGATATTATGACGCAACTTTGTGTATAAGCTTTTCTCAGTTGTGGTAATAGACATGCAAAAGTTTACCAAAATTGCTTTATGGCCACGCCTACTTTTTAACAAAGATATTTCTGGAACACCCTTTGGGAATTTGTAACGTGACGTCTTTGTAACTAGAGGTCATAAAGAAATGAAATTTTGTGCTAACAATAATATTTATATGCTTGGATTAATACAAATTTTGAAAGTGGGCGTGAGTACGCAGACTTTATGCGGCACTCGCTTTATATAAAACACACCGTGTTTCCATCAAACAATGAAAGCATACAGCTGAGGTGTGTGTTTTTTTTTCTCATTTACATAGATTTTTTCAATATCAGCTGTGCAGGTCACCAGATGGCAGATGGAGTGTAGAATTGATCCAGAGATCTGCACTATTCCAAACAAGTGTAGTTATACATATACGTATAAATATATTATAAACAATAGATTTTAATTAAAACTAAATTACATAAATAAAGTAAAATAAAACAAAATAATTATAAAACAAAACAAAAAAAAAAAAAAAATACATGAGTGCCACAGGCACTCACTCTAACAATAACAGATTGAGGAACAATGGGTATTTGACACTGAGATGCAGTACCAATGCAATCAACCTAAAAGAGCCTACAGATAAAACAGACGATCAAAGAGCACGATCCTGCTCTCCGCTATTCCAGGAAACCTTCCGCAATTTCCTCCAACCCAACCCTTAGGGAATCCAAATAACACAACAGCTGCATCTAGCTCTAAAGCTAGTAGTGAAATGCGAAAAGTGAGCGAAGGTTCAGACCGGAATCGACCGCTAGATATTAAGCCGAGATCACACGATTTGCGCATTTGTACAAAAAATTACAAATTTAATACTTTGGAATAAGCGGAAAATCCAATTAGCTCATACAGCGATGGTAGATGTGATAGCTATTTCGAAGAAAAACCACTTTCTTCATCATCAGACATCTTCTCGGGAGCACACCAGGCTTTGAACCTACGCTCCAAGCATCAGTAGTCGAATATTAGCGAAACGCTAAGCACTGCGGCTACCGATGGTCCTGCTGAGCTGTTGGATTTTTCACTTATATATGCCATTGCTCTATTCAATCTAACCTCACTTAGTGTACGATTTTCGTACATCTGCTATGCAAGTGTTGAATAATGGTTGGCAGCTGACGGACAGCGGGCGCTGTGTACAGTAGTTGCATGTACAACAGCACAATTTATAATTTAACATTATTGGGTATGTTAGTGTCTAGCACGAATTTATTATTTTTAATTTTAGTTCTTAGAAATAGCTATCACATCTACCATCGCTGTATGAGCTAATTGGATTTTTCCGCTTATTCCAAAGTATAAAAATTAAAATTAAAAATAATAAATTCGTGCTAGACACTAACATACCAAATAATGTTAAATTATAAATTGTGCTGTTGTACATGCAACTACTGTACACAGCGCCCGCTGTCCGTCAACTGCCAACCATTATTCAACACTTGCATAGCAGATGTACGAAAATCGTACACTAAGTGAGGTTAGATTGAATAGAGCAATGGCATATATAAGTGAAAAATCCAACAGCTCAGCAGGACCATCGGTAGCCGCAGTGCTTAGCGTTTCGCTAATATTCGACTACTGATGGTTGGAGCGTAGGTTCAAAGCCTGGTGTGCTCCCGAGAAGATGTCTGATGATGAAGAAAGTGGTTTTTCTTCGAAATAGCTATCACATCTACCATCGCTCTATGAGCTAATTGGATTTTTCCGCTTATTCCAAAGTATAAAAATTAATATTAAAAATAATAAATTCGTGCTAGACACTAACATACCCATTACAAATTTAAATTTGTCCACATTTGCCCATTTTGATATCGATGTGCAAATGATTTACTTTGCGTTCACACGATTTGTCAGATTTATTAGCTTTTGATTTGTCACACATTTGTCCGTAGAAGTAAAGTGGAAAATTTGTTCACATTCGTTCACACGATTTAACCTTCTTCTTCTTCTTGATTGGCGCTTAACCGTCTAGACGATTCTGGCCGAGTCCAACAGAGCGCGCCAATTGCTTCTGTTTCGTGCAGCATGGCGCCACTTGGGAACACCTAGGGAGGCTGCATCGCTGTCCACCTGATTTTCCCAACGCAGTGGAGGTCTCCCTTTTCTTTTGCGTTCAGCGGGTTTCGATAGAAATGCTTTCTTGGCCGGAGCGCCTTCGTCCATTCTCACGACATGACCTGCCCAACGCAGCCGCTGGATCTTTGTCGATGTCTGTGTAAAGCTCGTACAGCTCATCGTTAAATCTCCGTCGATACTCGCCCACGCCAACGCGCAAAGGTCCATAAATCTTACGAAGAACTTTTCTCTCGAATACTCCAAGTGCCATCTCATCTGATTTTGAAATTGTCCATGCTTCTGCGCCGTACATGAGGACTGGAACGATGAGCGTCCTGTAGAGTGTGATTTTTGTTTGTCGAGAGAGGACTTTACTTTTCAGTTGCCTACTTAGTCCGAAGTAGCATTTATTGGCAAGCGTGATTCTTCGTTGGATCTCCGTGCTGACATCATTCTTGGTGTTAATGCTGGTTCCCAGATAGACGAAGTCCTTAACAGTTTCGAATTTGTAGCTATCAACATTGACGTGGCTGCCAAGGCGTGCTGTTTCTTTGCGTGATGACAGGAGGTACTTCGTCTTGTCCTCGTTGACCGCCAAACCCATTTTCTTAGCCTCTTTATCCAGCTTGGAGAAGGCAGAACATACGGCGCGCGTGTTAGTGCCAATGATGTCGATGTCATCGGCGTACGCCAGCAGTTGCACACTCTTGTGATATAAGATGCTTCCTGTATGGTTAAGTTCTGCAGCTCGTATTATCTTTTCCAGCATCAAATTGAAGAAGTCGCACGAAAGAGAGTCACCTTGTCTGAAACCTCGTTTGGTCTCGAACGGCTCGGAGAGGTCCTTCCCAATTCTGACGGAGCTGGTGGTGTTAGTCAACGTCATTTGGCATAGCCGTATAAGTTTAGCAGGGAAACCAAATTCAGACATTGCGGCATACAGGCAATTCCTATTCGTGCTATCAAAAGCGGCTTTAAAATCGACAAAGAGATGGTGTGTGTCGGATCCTTTTTCATGGGTTTTTTCCAGTATTTGTCGTATTGTGAAGATCTGGTCGATGGTAGATTTACCAGGTCTGAAGCCACACTGATAAGGTCCAATCAGATTGTTGACGATAGGCTTCAGTCTTTCGCACAATACACTTGCTAAGACCTTATATGCGATATTCAGGAGGCTTATCCCACGATAATTGGCGCGTACTGTGGAGTCTCCTTTTTTGTGGATTGGGCAGAGCACACTTAAGTTCCAATCGTCGGGCATGCGCTCGTCCGACCATATTCTGCATAGGAGTTGATGCATGCTCCTTATCAGAGATCCGCAGCGGTGCACCCCATTTTCTAAAGCACCGCAAAAATACTTATTTTTTAAGCCACTCAAAAAATAAGTACCCAGAAAAAAAATTCACCGCCACCGCATTGATTGAAAACCTAAATGATATTGCGGTATTTAGTGTTGTTTACACCGCATACCGTAAACATCGCATAACGCAAACACCGCATACCGCAAACACCGCATATCGCAAACACCGCAATCACCGCAAACACCGCATTTGTTTATTTGTATACTATTCAGTGTTGCCGGAAATTTTTCACACACTGCAAAGGTATAGGCAATTGAAACTTCATTTTTGTTTGTACATAAATACATATGTAGATATGTGTTACTGATTATAAGATATACAGCAAATTTATTCTCAAGTATTTTTTATATTTTTGTGTGCTTTGTTTTTTGTGGCAGTTTTTTGAATAATAAAATATTTTTCAATAATGAAATAATCAAAAAATATTTTTCAATAATGAAATAATCAAAAAATTTCATTTTTGAAATTTAATACGACTAATAGGGCCGTCAGAATGAATACTTTTCCGTCAAACTAGCAATCCATTTAATTGACAACATAGTTGAATTAAATGTACATATATAAATGACTATCGACACATTCAGTATCTCAGCTTTGCCGTAAAAAAGACATCTAATTCAACTATGTTTCTCAGTTAAACGAATTGCTAGATTGACGGAAAAGTATTCATTCCGACGGGCGCATAATAAATATGTATAAAAATAAACATGTGTATTGTTGTTGCTCCAATAAAATGACAAAAACTTCGGTTTGAATCAATGTATCGTAGCCAATTTTGCCGATTGTGAAAATTGAATGAATGCCTCGTTGGAAAATAAAGAATTATGTCACAGACAAACAAAAATGTGTAAATAAAACTTATGTGTATTACTAAGAAGCCAAAAATGTAATTCAGGGATTTTCATTTCATTTCATTTATTATAATTTATCAGTACAATAAGAACAAAGTCTTTTGTAGTACAACGATTCTTAGAATACTATAAGTAATAAATTTATTTATGATACATAACTTAAAACTAGTAGAAGAAAAAGGTAGAGGACTTAGACCAAAAAGAAAAAGATCATGACTATATGTAATAGTAAGAATAGAAAGTAGTAAGATAAGATAAATAAAGTAATATACAAAAGTAAAAGATAAGGAAAGTTATAGATAGAACATCTAGGGGTTTAACATACATATAGGTGTATAATATTACTCTACTGATTACGGAAGTATGACAACAAGACAGTCTTAATATTGCTTTTGTTCACGCTACTACGAATACTTGTAGGAACAGAGTTCCATATACGAATAGCGTTGATGAAAAATAGTCTAGCAGATGGCAGAAAGTTATATTCTGGAATTATAAGGCCATGCACTCGGGCGGATTTAGCAAATGTCAGCTCCTCATACAGATAACTTGGCGTTTTCTCATTCATGAGGTTGAAAAGAAAGATGCAATTTCTTGCCTTCAAATACTCACCGAGTTCACACCCCAGCAGGTTAGTCTTCCAAGCGGATATGTGTTCAAATCTCCCTAGCCCGTACACATATCGCGTGACATGGTTAAAAGCTACATCCAACTTATGAGCAGACTGAGAATCTAGTCTGCTGTACACTAGTTCCGCATAGCAAATTATAGGCATTATAAGTTGGATAGCTAGTTTTCGTCTTATGGTAATCGGCGTGAATTGGGCAGATATTCGAAGGCTCCTCAAAGTAAGGTACACTTTTCCAACCGTTGCATTGATGTGATCTGTACACGTGAGGTCAGAATTAACAACAAATCCCAAGTTAGTAATTTTAGACACCACTTTGAGAGCATGCTCACCAATATACAAGGAGGGGATATCTGAGGGTTTCACGCGTTTCTTACAAATAGGTAACACATAACACTTATTGACATTCAGACTAAGGCCGTTTTGTACAGCCCAGCACTTTAGAGAAAACAAATCCTGGTTGAAGCTAGAGCATAAGTTCACAGCCTGTTCAAGAGGGCTGGACATATATAATTGGATATCATCCGCATATGCATGAATACAAGAATGCTGACATACAGAGAACACATCATTTACAAATAGACTAAATAAAAGAGGCCCTGGAATAGAGCCTTGGGGAACACCAGACAGTATTGGACGTAGCGAAGAGAACCTTAGATCTACCTTTACACGTTGAGACCTACCTGTTAGATAGCTTCTCATCAATTGCACCGCGGACGCACCAAAACCAAAATTATCACGTAATTTTAGGCAAAGCAAGTCATGTTTAACTGTGTCAAATGCTTTAGAAAAGTCTAATAAGCAAAGCAACGTTAAGCATTTCTTGTCAAAAGCAATTCTAATATCGTCCAATATTTTTATCATAGCTGTTGAACAGCTATGTTTGGCTCTAAATCCAGACTGAAACTGTGACAATAAATTGTATACATTAACATGACGATATATTTGCTCAGACATAAGTGATTCAGCAACCTTCGATAGAGCAGGTAATATACTTATAGGCCGAAAGTCACAAGGACTAGCAGCAGACTTGTTTTTGGCAACAGGAATGACTATGGCAACTTTCCACGCATCAGGGAAGCAGGAGGTTGTGAAGCTATGGTTAATTATGTGCGTAAGGGTTGGTAAGATTACTGGCAATATTATTTTTATAAACTTTATTGGTATGCCATCTTCTCCAATTGCGTTAGATTGTATCTTATACACGCTTTTTTCAACATCAAATTCAGACACTGCACTAAACTCAAACATCTGACCAGAAGGTGTTGTATAGGAACTAGCTTTGGACATGGAAGTACGAGGACAAGAAGAGGTTACACCATTTACAAATACATCATTTAAAGTGTCAGGGTTTAGCGTACAAACAGACTTATCGCTAACGTGAACACGCAATGACTTAAGATTACGCCACAGGACATTGTTAGGTAGAGAGGGATGGAGTTTTTTAGAGAAATAAATGCGTTTTTTTAGGAAAAAACTATATTTCATGTAAATAGTACATATTTTTATCTTGAACTTCATTAGTCAAATTATTTTGAATGTAAACAAACTCTAAATTTTAAGTGACCCTTTCAATGAAAAAATTAAAAAAAAAAACCACCCCTAGAGTTTTCCTGTATAGATATTCTTTGGTTAAAATCAATTTGTAATCAGTAGTATTTTTCATCAGAAATCCATAAGACGGTAAAAATTACAAACAAAAATCGCACTGGCAACATTGTAAATATCTCTATTTGGGAAATGCGGTGTTTGCGGTATGCGGTGTTTGCGATATGCGGTGTTTGCGATATGCGGTGTTTGCGGTATACGGTGTTTACGATATGCGGTGTTTGCGGTGTTGTGATATCCATACTACCGCATACCGGAATTGATCAAGAAAATGCGGTACGGTGTTTATTATGATCGCATATTTTGCGGTTGCGGTCATACTCCCACCGCATTTTTTATGAGTATACTCTAAATCACAAAAAATGTATCGCATGCTGATCTCTGCTCCTTATCAACTCTTCGCCACCATGTTTGAATAGCTCGGCTGGCAAGCCGTCAGCGCCCGGGGCCTTGTTATTCTTAAGCCTAGATACTGCTATTCGCACTTCGTCATGATCAGGTGGTGGAACATGCCTACCATCATCTGCTATTGGGGATTCGGGTCGTACATCTTCTCCTTCCGCACTTTCACTGTTGCCATTATCTAGCAAGGAGGAGAAGTGATCCCTCCACAACTTAAGTATGCTCTGGACATCAGTTACCAGATCGCCATTATCATTCCGGCAGGAATTTGCCCCGGTCTTGAAACCTTCAGTCATCCGCCTGATTTTTTGATAGAATTTTCGAGCATCGTTCCTACCCGCCAGCATCTCAAGCTCTTCACACTCGCGCCTTTCAGCCTCCCTTTTCTTCTTTCGAAAAAGGCGCCTCTCTTCCTTCTTCGCCGTTCGATAACGCTCCCATACGCTTCGCGTTGCGCCCGCACACAATGTAGCCCTGTAGGCGGCGTACTTTCTTTCCGAGGCATCGCGACATTCCTTGTCGTACCAGGTGTTTTTGTGGGCTCGCTTGTATCCTATAGATTCCTCAGCGGCGATACGAAGTGAACGAGCGATGTGTTCCCATTCCTCAGATACATCGTTTGGTGAAGGGTTGCTCTCAGAGAGCAGGAGTGAGAGCCGAGTGGTGTATTGATTGGCTGTCTGCGTCATGTGCAGCCTTTCGACTTCAAACTTTCCTTGCTGTCCTGCTGGCACATTCTTTGCTGCACAGAGGCGGGTGCGTACCTTGGCTGCTACAAGATAGTGGTCGGAGTCGACATTGGGACCACGGATTGTGCGCACATCTAGGATGCTGGAGCTGTGTCTGCCGTCGATCATGACGTGATCAATTTGATTTCGCGTTTTTCGATCAGGAGACAGCCATGTGGCTTGGTGTATTTTTTTGTGCTGGAATCTGGTACTGCTAATGTTTCGTGACCCGGCGAAGTCGATCAGCCTCGTCCCATTGGGGCTGGTTACGTCGTGGAGACTGAATTTTCCGACTGTGCTGCCAAAGATGCCTTCCTTACCCACCCTGGCATTAAAATCGCCAAGCACAATCTTAATGTCGTGACGGGGGCAGCGGTCGTAGGCATGCTCTAACTGCTCATAGAAAGTGTCTTTGATCGCATCGTCCTTCTCTTCCGTCGGGGCGTGGGCGCAGATGAGAGATATGTTGAAAAATCTCGCTTTGATGCGGATGGTGGCTAGACGCTCGTTCACTGCCGTGAACGACAGTACTCGGCGGCTGAGTCTCTTTCCCACCACAAAACCAACACCAAATATACGCTCCTCTGCATGGCCACTGTAATATATATCGCAAGGCCCACATTTCTTCTTGCCCTTGCCCCTTCCACCGCATCTCTTGTATGGCGGTGATGTCAGCTTTCACTCTTTCGAGGACATCAACCAGCTGGGCAGAGGCACCTTCCCAATTAAGGGTCCGGACGTTCCAGGTGCTTACCCTCAAATCATAGTCCTTTAAACGTTTGCCGTGGTTGTCATCAGAAAGGGGTGGTCTCATCCGAGGCTTTGTTGTTGTTTTCATTGGATAGGATTTTTACGTGGTGGGTCCCAAGCCCGACGCACAACCCGCCCTGCGGGAGGGATTTAACCAATCATGATAAAACAGTCGTAAGAAAAATATAGAAGCATACTTTTGGGCATTATTTGGAAGAAAATTTTATGAACAATTAACAAACAAAAATGAATCAAATAGGTATTAAATCATTATAAGTACATGTATTTTCACGATTTCAAAACTGGATAATACTTCTTTTAATTATCTATAAGATGATATAAAGCTCATCTGATTCATTCAATAGAATACATTGTGAAATTTCGATTTTGGTTGCACAAAAGTGAATTAAATGTTGCAGATACATCGAAATCGTATATGAAGAAATTGTTTACGTATTCATTTTGAATAAAAGCGATTATGTACTTTTTTACGCGGAATGACTATTTTCGGAGTTAGAAACAAATAAAGGATCAAAACCATATATCGATTTCGATTATTTTTAGAAATAGGGTTACAGTAGGATATAGTCACGGGCCAAGTTTTGTTAAATTAGCTCGAAAACTTACTGAGTTATTGCCAGGGATTCATGCTTATTTATATTCGGGTTCGGTTTCGGATCCGGTATTTGGAAAAATATTCGGTTCAGATTCGGGCAAATATTCCTTCCTGATTTGGGAAAGTATTCGAAAAATCACTTTTTGAAAAAGTATTCATTATATAAAATTATCTCAATGAGGAATAAAGAATTATTCATCACTTTTTCTAGCTAAACGTTAAAAAATTCTTCTTCCGCCTATATGACACTACGTTTTTCTCTGGTATATTTGGTTTGAAAAATCCACCGAAAATCAAAATACAAAAACAATTCTTCCGTAGGTTTAAAAGAGACAAATACTCCCTCAAAAACAATTTCATTGACATTAAACTTCAAACTAAATGAAAATATTTCAAAAATTTTTTTTTTCGAAATTTGAATTCAAATTACTGAAATAAAAAAATAATTAAACTCAAATGGCGGTTAGCTGTGTATTCCATGTTATAAAGAGAAACCAGTGCGCCGTATAATTTTTCTTAAAATTCTTTAAAATTTGTATTTCCATATATTTTTTTATTTTAAATATAATTTATTTTATAGTTGTCAAATTGAAACAATTGTCAGAAAAAACTGCAGGATGCCAAAAAAACCTACCAAAATACAAGCTGGATGGTTTGTTTTTAACCGCCTAGATGGTATTTTGTTGGTATTTCGTTTGGTTTTTTCAATATAGCGTGCTCGCTTGCACCAACTCAAAACTGTATTTGACCATCTCCTTCACACAGAAAACCTTGTAGAATACCAGGAAAAATAACGTAGTGTCATATAGGCATACCCTCCGAGAGTATTTCTGCGGAGCCGGCATAAAACTGTAGGTCCACCCAGTTTAGGAAAACCCAAAGTTAAGGAGCACACCTGTAATTGGGAGAGAAGTTCGGCCAAAAGATTCGTCAGAGTTATAATAGCGCGGGCGTTATTTCCACCTTAGTTTGAGTATTAGTCCCGTAAAATGGATAAGAGATGCGGAGATGGCGTTTCGGAACATTAAAATTGTGAGTATTATTTATAATGTGCTACGTACATTCGAAATGTCAGCAATATATACACCTCAAGAGACAATAAGAAAGCTGGGCTGGTGTATAGCAAGCCCAATTCTGTCTGGTACCAGAAAATGGAAGTTCTGTTAAGTAATGTTACTCGTTATATGTATGGCCTGAAGAGGTATGATCAGTGATCATATTTACCCTGGGAAACAAAAGTTCGTGGGTGCAGTATATCTGAATATATTATGCCTGAATCGCAATTTGGCGTTAGGTCGGTCGCGCGTTGATCGTACCTCAAAGCCGCTTCACACTGACATTCGATATTAGATGCTGGATTGGAAAAATTTTCATTGCCACTAATATATTTTCTTGAATTTTTTCATAAATTTCACAATTTTTCATCGAAAGAAACAATTTGAATTTTTTTTTTTAAGTCAAACGCCCGACTTAGTAGAGAAATGTTCAACTCAGGCGTTATACAGGGTTGCAATGAACATACGATATTACAAAAATTTTACGATCAAACGCTTGAGGTCACAATGCGATTTGCTCCATATATTTCCATACATTTCTACTCACTTGTCAGAAGCGCGACCGACCGAACGCCAAATTGCGATTCAGGCATTAAAGCCAGAAACTGTATATTCATATATAAACTTATGGAATTTAAAACTCCAAAGTATTTACGAGTATATATATGGAAAATTTAAAAAAAATATGTGTGAATGTTTGGATCGTATACTTACTTTGAATTCAACATTACTATGCTTCCAATGAGGTCGTATTATTTGTAAAATCTCTTTGGCACCGCCAATTACGTCTTCACCAATGTGTATAGGTACAAATGATGGAGTGAGTGAAACAGTCTGATTGGAGCATTCGTTCCGATTCAGAGATACGCCACTTAATACATGCACTTTTTGGCCATCGTCAACCTCAGCAACACCGTCAACTCCTACTGTTATTGATGTAGCTTTTGCCGATAAGAAATTCTGTTGAAATTTTGGAAGTTGTAAAACATTGGCAGACGGTATCCTTGCATTATCCTTGTAGCAATCGGATTTATTTTCTGTGCCCATACTAACTTGTACCTATAGTAAAATGTGTTGCCTTAAAATTTTCTTGATGCTCAATGGTTTAAACCTAATTATTTGCTATTCCGGTTTCTTTTTAATTACGTATGTATGTATATATATTTGCACTGCAACCAGTTTTTTCTCTTTTGAATTTATCGGTTCTCACGAAAATTTGTAATTTCAATATTTGTAATGCTTCAATTATCACACGTGATGCTGTTGTTGCTGTAGTCCAGTCTTATTCTTCTTCGCTCAACTAAAGGGCTGCTCAAACAAACCCTATACGGTACAGCCAAATATGTACATTAGGCCGTCTCGCCTTATATGGACCAAAATAAAAGTCCAAGGTACTACCCCCCCCCCCCCCCCTTATGATTTCTTTTTCGAAAATATTTCTGGAAAATTTTTTAATTTTTTTTGGACGCCGCTAAATGTTGCTACAATTCAATTATTTCATATCTTCGGTATTTATACTCCGATACCTAAGTTTGATACACCAATCTCTTTGACTTGCGAAGGGGGTTCCTACTTTATAATTGTATTAACCCTATATGCGTCATTGGGGTCACTCCCAGCCAGTGCTTAGATTATACCACCTTAATGTAAATTTTTTGCTGGCATGTTAAACGTCATCAAAAAACATTAATCTTTTGCAAAATAAATATTTGGATCGCTTCAGTAGAACTGGAAATAAAACACATTTAATATTCGGAGGAATATAAGTTTTTCGCTTCCTGTGGTCTTTTAGGATAATTTTACAAAGAATAATTTTTTAGAACATTTTAGCTCTCTAGCGACCTTAAAAATACTATTTCCTGACTATACTATATTTCCTGACTGTATAAAAAGGGGTCAAAATAACCCTTTATTAGGGGTGTTAGTTGGTTAAAATGTTCAAGAAAATTATTCGGCATACATTTTCAGTAGGAGTGTCTTCAGAAAAAAATATTTGTAAAATGAACCTAAAATAACACAGGAAGCGAACCACACATATTCATTGGAATGTTAATTGTGTTTTATTTGCGTTTCTACTGAATCGATCGAAATACTTCTTTTGCAAAAGATTAATATTTTTTGACGACGTTTAACATGCCGGCAAAAAAAGGTTACATTAAGATGGTATAAACTAAGTACTGGGTGGAAGTGACCCCAATGGATCACATAGGGTTAATACAATTATTAAGTAGGAACCCTCCTCTCAAAGCATAGAGATTGGTGCATCAAACTTAGGGATCCGATCATATATACCGAAGATATAAGAACAATGAATTTTAGCAACATCTAACGGTGTCCATAAAAAATAAAATTTTTCCGGAAATTTTTTCCAAAAAGACATCTAATGGAGGGCCGTACCATGGACTATTTTTGGCCTATAAATCGACACGGTCTAATGTACATACATATGAATATAGAGAGCTAAAAATATATATAATATATATGTAAAAATAATATGATTATAGGGCATAGCGTGGTATCAATCCACGCGTTTCGATCATAACTCTATAACTTAAAAAAAAAAGCATTGAAAAATTAAAATTCTTACTGAATGATTGTGAACTAATTATGAACAATCGATTTAGCCAAAAAAAGTTTTTTGCAATTTTGTATGTGGTGGCAGTAATCCCGAATTTATTCTTTTTCCAATAACCTCTAGGTTAACGATAGCAGAAGGAAATTTCTTCTTAACTGATTCTACATTAACGATGAGCAAACGATTTAGCAAAAAAATATTTTTTTTCTGATTTTTCGAAATCCCAAATTTTTTTTCGCAATATTTTATATTTAAAATTTTAAGAATTAAATTTCTTCCAGGAATATCCTCAGCTAACGATAAGCAAACGATTTACGCAAATATCCCCACCGTTAATTTTATTTTGCAATAACTTAAAAAAAGAATCGGAAAAGAAAATTCCTTTTTATTTATTCTCAACTAATGATGAGCAAACGATTTAGCCAAAAAAATATTGCTTTTGTTTTCGATTTTTCATTCAATAGTACTAATCCCGAGATCTTTTATTTTCTGCAATAACTTTTTGAGTAATGATAGCAATAGGAAATTTCTTCGTAAGCGAATCTAAAATAACGATGAGCAAACGATATAACCAAAAAAAGTACGTTTTGTGATTAGTTTTTTCGGGATGATCATACCGAAATTTTTTTTCGCAATAACTTTTTGTGTAAAAATGGGAGAACAGAAATTTTCTTGAATAATCTTAAGCTAAAGATGACTAAACGATTTAGCCAAAAAGATCAAAAAATCCAGAGACCAACATAACTGTTAAGTTTTTTCTAAGTGTCCTAAAATAACAGTTTCATGTAAACACAAAAGCATAACAGTTGAGCAACGCCGATAAGACTTATTGTTTACAGACTAGCTGTTTCCGTCAGTGGGAAACTTTTATTTTCAATTTTTTTCCGTCACTGTTGGACAGTGACGGTTATCATTGAGCAGCGAAAAATTTCTGTCGCGAAAGGACGGATATTTAGGGCAGAGAAAAAATAAAAGTCTTTTGTGCATGTATGTGTCGTGCGCACGTACATGTGCCACTCCGTTGAGGATGAACATATGAAATGCATATGTACATACATATGTATTAAGGTGGAGTGAAATCATATGGAGATTTTGTTTTTGTTCTTTTTTTGAACGTACCAGAAATGAAAAGTTGCCTTTGTACGAGTTAATGAACCCCACAAAATTTTATGGCGATAGGAGGACGTTTTGAACTGCCCCCAGCCCCGCAAAGTTGAAAGCTATAAGCACGATCTGGTACAAATATGAAATTTTGAAATTTATAAAATCAAAAAACCAAGTATGGGGATTGATAAATCTGGCTAAGCTGAGTATTAAACTGAATTTTTTTTTCTTGGAAACAACAACAACAAAAGTTATTAAGGGTCAAAATTTATAATATGCATTTTTTAAATTGCAATTACTTAAAAACTACTGAACCGATTTTGAATAATTTTATACCATTCGATAGGTATTTTGATTTCCTTTAATTTAATATACATTTTATATATGAAAAGTAAGGGGGGTAAAAGGGGGGTTGATCCCCGCTGGGGGGTATTATGGAACCCAAATAAAATGTATATCAAATTAAAGGGAATAAAATTACATATCGAATGGTATAACAATATTTGAAATCGGTTTAGTAGTTTTAAAGTAATTGCAATTTAAAAAATGCATAATATAAACTTTGACCTTTAATAACTTTTGTTGTTCTTGTTTCCAAAACAAAAAAATTCACTTTAATACTCAACTTAGCCATGTTTATCAATCCTCATACTTCGCTTTTTGGTCAATAAAACAAATTGAATTTCCAAAAAAAAAGTTTCACTCCACCTTAATATGTATGTATGTTTGTAATTATACTAAATGGTACGCCGGTATTCCTGCGATCTGGTGGAATGGAAAGCAGGTATTGCAATTTTCCATGTTTATTATACATTATTGAATCTTTTGTTTAAAATTTTTTTGCATATACATATGTACACATGTAACGACTTCTTAGATAGTCGCCTTTTATTTAATTTTAAGTGAGAGGCTGTACAATCTTAATACCAAAACAATAAATTCGTTATTTTTAATAAAGCCGAACTCTAAGTATTAAAAATAATAATATAAAATAGTTATGGACATGGGTATGTACCTGTGTACTACTAAGATTAACTATATGTTAATATGTATGTAAGTACATACATATGTACATATGTATGCATGTATAAGAATTGCAGAAATATGCACAGCCGACGGCAAATGAACTGGTGCCTCTTTGACACATTTTCGCTAGTTCTGAACCAGAAATTCTGTTCTCTAGTTACTTATTAACTTCCTGCAGAGTATGTAAAAAAATTCAGATACATGCCTTTGTAATTAAATACCTATGTATATTAATATGTACATAAATATGTAAGTAACGAATCTAACATCAAAGTATATTTTAATACATATACATATTATGTATTAACTAAATAATTCAAAATGAAATTCCTGTCCATACCTGCTAAGTTACAAAATTGGTTATTTTAAATACAGTCATACTACGAACACAAATTTTCTTCCATTTGTACACATGCGTATGCGCACGAACGTACATGCATATCTACATATGCAAACATATTTTTCAGCAACACTTTTCTTTATCCCTCTGTTTTTAACTGTTATCAAAGGACGGAAAAAAATAAAAGTCTCATTGAAACCGTCACTTGCTGAGGCATATTTTTGAGTGTTGAAAAATAACTCTTAAATGGCAACAGAAAAAAGATCGTTGAGAGAGGTTGCCCACGGTGAGAAACACTTTGAGTGAAAGAGTTTTCTGTTTCAGTCAGTGGGAAACACTTTGCGCTCACCATTTTTGTGTTTCCGTCAGACTGAAATGGAATGAAAATAAGTGTTAACTGTTATAGTTGGTCTCTGAAAAAATCCTACGTACCTACTTATTATCTCAAGAAAACTCCTATTGAGCAATACCGAAAAATTACATTTTCCCATAATTTTAAAAATAAGAATCGGAAAACAAAAATTCTTATTCTTAATTAATGATGAGCAAACGATTTAGCAAAAAAAAAAATATTTTTTTTCGTTTTTTTGTGGAGAGGTACTGATCTCGAAAAAATTTGTTTTTTGAATAACTTTTTATATAAAAAGGGAATAAAAAATTTCTTCCTGTATTATCTTAAGCAATGAGGAGCAAACAATTTAGCAAAAAAAAAATCGTACGTAGCTGCGCATTCGTTCGAGCAAATTCGAATTTGGCTGTGCAAAAAGTGAAAAACAATTTTATTGCAATAGCTTTTGAAGAAAACCTGAGCAAATGAAACTATTGGGAAAATTTGAATATAATGAACCACGATCCGATAAAAATGGCTTATTCCGAAGAGTAGGGGTGGTCTCACAGACCACAAAAAACGGTAATTATCTAGTTTACGGTGCAACGGCTAAAACTCGTCAATTTTTAACAAGCGGGATATTAATGGACACGTTTCGATCTCAGGAGCACGAATCAGCAGGCGGAGCTTAAATTTTTTATTTCAATAAAAAGTTATTAACAAAAAACTTTTCATTTTTCGTTTGCTTATTACACCCACACGAACACGCAAATTCAATCTATTTTTTTACCATTTGGTAATACATTCTTTATATTTACCATTTCACGCCCAAAATGTCCTAATATGTTGCAAATAAATATAATATTTTAGTTAAACCCAAAGTACAAGTAAAGTAACTACACCCATTTCATCAATATAGTGCGTAGCGTTGCCAACTAACTTTGTGACAGTTCAATTATCGCTCGAAAAAAGTGAAAGAATCTCAATTGTTTACTTTGGTTTTATTAAAAAATAGTATTTATTTGCAACATATTAAATAATTTTGGGTGTGATGTAGTAAATATGAAGAATGTATTATCCCATGGTAAAGAAATAAGCTGAATTTGTGAGCCCTGTGAAGTTGGCACATCCAAATGCGATTTTTTTTGTAAAAACTATGTAAATCGTTTGCTCATCGTTTGCTCATGTTAGCCCTGTGAAGTTGGCACATCCAAATGCGATTTTTTTTGTAAAAACTATGTAAATCGTTTGCTCATCGTTTGCTCATGTTTGCTCAGAAAATAGTTTCGTTTGCTCAGGTTTTGTTCAAAAGTTATTGCGAAAAAAAATTTTTTGCACTTTTTTTTGCACAGCCAAATGCGCATTTTCTCGAAGGAATACGTAGATACGTACGATTTTTTTGGCTAAATCGTTTGCTCATCGTTAGCTTAAGATAATACAGGAAAAAATTTCTTATTTGCATTTTTATATAAAAAGTTATTCAAAAAACAAATTTTTTCGGGATCAGCACTTTTCCCAAAAAAACCGAAAAAAAATAATTTTTTTGGCTAAGTCGTTTGCTCATCATTAATTAAGAATAAATCAAGACGAATTTTTGTTTTCCGATTTTTATTTTTGAGGTTATGGGAAAATGAAATTTTTCGGGATTGCTCAATAGGTGTTTTTTTGAAATAATAAGTAGGTACGTAGGATTTTTTTTCATCTTTTTAGCTAAATCGTTTGCTCATCTTTAGCTTAAGATTATTCAAGAAGAAATTCTATTTTCCCATTTTTACACAAAAAGTTATTGCGAAAAAAAAATTTCGGGATGAGCATCCCGAAAAAAAATAATGACAAAACATAATTTTTTTTTGGCTATATCGTTTGCTCATCGTTAGTTTAGCTTCGCTTAGGAAGAAATTTCCTTCTGCTATTATTACTCAAAAAGTTATTGAAAAAAAAAAAAAATCTCGGGGTTGGTACTATTAAATGAAAAATCGAAAACAAAAACAATATTTTTTTGGCTAAATCGTTTGCTCATCATTAGTTGAGAATAAATAAAGCGGAATTTTCTTTTCCGATGCGTTTTTTTTTTAAGTTATTGCAAAATGAAATTTACGGTGAGACGTTGGCACTGTAAAATAGGAATTTTTGCGTAGAAATACATAATTACGTACGACTGTTTTGGCTAAATCGTTTGCTCATCGTTAACTGAGGATATTTCAGGAAGAAATTTAATTTTTAAAATTTTAAAAACAAAATTATTGCAAAAAAAAAAATTTCGGGATTTCGAAAAAAAAAAAAATATATTTTTTTTTGCTAAATCGTTTGCTCATCGTTAGTTTAGATTCGCTTAGGAAGAAATTTCCTTCTGCTATCAATAATCTAAAGGTTATTGAAAAAATAAAAAATTTCGGGATTAGTGCCAAAAAATGAAAAATCCGCAAAAAAAATATTTTTTTGGCTAAATCGTTTGCTCATTATTAGTTCACAATAATTCAGTAAGAAATTTAATTGTTCAATGCTTTTTTCAGAGTTATAGCAAAATGAAATTTACGCTGCGACGTTGCCATGTAAAATATGAATTTTCGCAAAATAATACGTAATTATATACGAATTTCTGGCTAAATCGTTTGCTCATCATTAGGTAAAGATATTTCAGAAACAAATTTCATTTTCCTATGATTTTATTCAAAGTTATTGCAAAATAAAATATTTCGGGATCAGCATCCCGAAAAAAAATTTACCAAAAATTAATTTTTTTTCGGCGAAATCGTTTGCTCATCATTAGTTCAGAATCACTAAGTAAGAAATTTCGTTTTCCGATACTTGTTTTCAAAGTTATTGCAAAACGAAAATTTCGATGTGGCCTTGGAACAGCCAAATGCAAATTTTCCGCGGTGGAATACGTAATTACGTACGAATTGTTGGCTAAATCGTTTGCTCATTGTTAGCACCAGATATTTCTTATTCACAGTTTTACATAAAAGGGTATTGCAAAAAAAAGCCTCAGCGCACCTAAACGAGACACCTAAAAAAATTAATTTTTTTTTTTTTAGTTAAATCGTTTACTTACCGCTTGCTCAAGGTATTTCGATGTAAAATTTGCTTTTCTAATATTTACATAAAATTTTTTTTTTCCAAATGGCTTACTAATACATAGTTATTTCAGACGTGGTAAGGAGCAAAAAAAGTTAGATTTAAAAAATTCATGCAAAATACGAGGATTTATTTATTGTACATATTTACATACATTCACAACATAGATGCATACATACATATGTATTTACATATGTATATGCAATTCTTTTATATTTATGCTCATTTATCTTTGGTTTGTTAAATTAAAATTAAATATAGGTAGTATATACATACATACTTATGTATGTTCATAAGTTAGGCACTTCAATTTTTAATACTTTTTTGCTGTGGTATTTAATGTACTATATTTTGAATTTTTGGTGAGAAATAAATGAAATGAAAATTAATTAAACATTTACATATGTACATATCCATACGTATATACATATATGTATATACATATTTTTCTATGTTTATTAGATGTTATTTTCCAAATTTTCATGTTTTATTTTGGACGTAATTTTATATATGTAAATAAACATATCGCACCCTAAATCATAAAGTGACACAACTCAAAATTTCTTGAAATCGATTCTTTTTTCATAAACTGGTACATAGAACATATCTCTAGCGATTGCCAAAAAACTTTTCAATAAGTGTCTCTTTTGACCGAAAAATAACCATTATACGTGCGCTTATGCTATACGATTGCGTGTAAAGAAAAAAAGTTTTTTGGCTCTCCTGAAAATTTTGGAATTTTGAGTTGTGTCACTTTATGATTTTGGGTGCGATATGTGCAAATGAATTTGTCAATATTCTTTAGATATGTATCCTTTTTTTTAAATTTACATATGCATTTTCATTTCAAATTTATTTAATATTAAACTTCATACTGCTATTATTATAGATATTTATCTACATACATACATATATTCATTAGATGAACTATAACAAGCGCACACACATACATATGTACATATCGCTAGCTTAGAGTGCAAATTGTGTAAGCCCGTTTTTTAAAACTTCACATGGGAGACAAAAAATATAAAAAAATCGAAATGAAAAAAAAAAATGTTCTGTTCATGTGAATATGTACATATTTTGGACTTAGCCAATTTGCGTATCATTGAATAACAACGAGTAGAAATATGACAAGTATGAAAGACTTGTTCATTTCGCAACATCTGGAGGACGGGGAGCTTCAATGTAAAAAATGTTCGGAAATTAAAACTATAACAATTACGGAAGGTCAATTTATTTTAATTGACACACAAATTTTTTTGAATACCAATTATTCGAAATACCACCAACAAATCCCATTGTCTGATATACCACAAAAAATCACAATCGGTGGTAAAGAATTTGTGTTAGGAGGTCTTATTTGCCATAAAACTAATCATTTTACAGCTTATTGTAGAAATGTATTAGGGACGTGGGTGGAAAAGGATGATTTAAAAAGGAAACCACTCACAGTCGGTGATGAAAATCTCCCATCAATAAATGCTGAAAAACTGTTATATATTAGGATTTAAAATAAAGATGTAAATATGTATGTATTAAGAGCACATTTATGTAAGTACATATACATATCGCTAGCTTAGAGTGCAAACTGCGTAAGTCCACTTTTATGATAAAATGTATTTTTATATACCTAGAACGCTAGAAAAATTAAATACGCACCACGCTAAACAAGTCTTTCATACTTGTCATATTTCTACTCGTTGTTATTCAATGATACGCAAATTGGCTAAGTCCAAAATATGTACATATTCACATGAACAGAACATTTTTTTTTTCATTTCGATTTTTTTATATTTTTGTCTCCCATGTGAAGTTTTAAAAAATGGGCTTACACAATTTGCACTCTAAGCTAGCGATATGTACATATGTATGTGTGTGCGCTTGTTATAGTTCATCTAATGAATATATGTATGTATGTAGATAAATATCTATAATAATAGCAGTATGAAGTTTAATATTAAATAAATTTGAAATGAAAATGCATATGTAAATTTAAAAAAAAGGATACATATCTAAAGAATATTGACAAATTCATTTGCACATATCGCACCCAAAATCATAAAGTGACACAACTCTTTACACGCAATCGTATAGCATAAGCGCACGTATAATGGTTATTTTTCGGTCAAAAGAGACACTTATTGAAAAGTTTTTTGGCAATCGCTAGAGATATGTTCTATGTACCAGTTTATGAAAAAAGAATCGATTTCAAGAAATTTTGAGTTGTGTCACTTTATGATTTAGGGTGCGATATGTTTATTTACATATATAAAATTACGTTCAAAATAAAACATGAAAATTTGGAAAATAACATCTAATAAACATAGAAAAATATGTATATACATATATGTATATACGTATGGATATGTACATATGTAAATGTACATATGTACACAGACATACATATGTACATATATTAATTTTCATTTCATTTATTTCTCACCAAAAATTCAAAATATAGTACATTAAATACCACAGCAAAAAAGTATTAAAAATTGAAGTGCCTAACTTATGAACATACATAAGTATGTATGTATATACTACCTATATTTAATTTTAATTTAACAAACCAAAGATAAATGAGCATAAATATAAAAGAATTGCATATACATATGTAAATACATATGTATGTATGCATCTATGTTGTGAATGTATGTAAATATGTACAATAAATAAATCCTCGTATTTTGCATGTATTTGTATTTTGTATTTATGTTTATTAGAAATCCTAACACAACAATTTTAACAAAAATTATCTTAAAGTGCTAGTCATATAAAAACACTAAACAAAATATAAAATGTAAAACAAAATAAAAATGAAAAATATAAACTACTACGTATAGATACCTATGTATTAATATAATAAATATAAAACATAAGATATAAAGTTATGTATAAATATATTTATATGGACAGAGTATGCTTAAATTAACGCTACAAAGTAGGAGAAATAGAGGGAAGATAAAGAGTAAAAGAAAAAGGGACAATAGGCTAATTATATATATTCGCTGTTATAGTAATTTGTTAACTCATTTTTGAAAGGCAGTGCATTCTTTAAAAGTCTCAAGTTTGCGGGAAGAGAGTTCCAGAGACGTACAGAATTAATGAAAAATTGACGTTCAGACATGAGACTACGATATTTTGTATGAACTAGAAGAGGAGACCTTGGAGATTGGAGGAACTGAAGTCTGTCATGAAGGTATTGAGGTTCTCTCGTATGTATAATTTTATGCAGGGTCATTAGTGTTCTGACTTTTAAAAGATTATCAAACGAGATATTTAAAATATTTTTAGCAGGGCCTGATACGTGGTCAAGTCTCTTTAGCCCATACACATACCTGGCAATGTTGTTATATACAACATTTAACTTCTTCCTGGAGACAGAGTCACAATTACAATAAATTTCACATCCATATAGTAGCGTAGGTATCAAGTACGCTTTAGCTAAGAGTAATCTAATGTTTAAAGGAGTAAAGTATTGTGTTGACCAGAGTGTACGAAGCATACCATACACTTTTCCTACGTTATGAAAGATATGTTGTTTCCATGTCAAGGTGTTGTTAAAAATGACACCAAGGTTTTTGGCCGTGTCCACGTATTTTATCACAGATGAGTTCAACTTAACCTCGGCAAATTTACTTACGTCAAGAGATTTTCTAGAGATTACGATACATTTAGTTTTGTCAGGGTTAAGACATAGACCATTAAGAGTTGCCCATTTCGACACACATGCTAGATCAGAATTTATATCACTAATACAGCTACTAATACTATCAATCGGACAACACACATATAGTTGGACATCATCGGCATAGACATGAACATTACATTTATTCAATACGTTCGGTAAGTCATTAATATACATCACAAACAGCATAGGGCCCAGGATTGAGCCTTGAGGTACACCATTAACTACAGGCAGTAGACAGGACGTTCTTTCTCCAACGCAAACAGCCTGGGATCTGTTCGTGAGATAAGACCTTACAAGATTAGTTGCTTGAATCGAGAAATTGAACAGATTACTCAGCTTACAACATAGTAGGTTGTGGTCAACTGTATCGAAGGCCTTAGAATAGTCAAGCAGAGTTAAAAAGCCTATATAATTTTTATCAATTTGTGACCTAATGTGTTCAGTTACATCTAAAAGCGCCGTGGTACAGCTTCGCTTTGGCCTAAACCCAGACTGGCGGCCAGTAAGGATACCATTCAGAGGCGGTCCTTTCATATAAGCAGAAAAGCTGGGCTTGCCTACCATAAATATAATAACTCAAATTTTTTTTTAAATATTATCAACAAAAAAAATCGATCGAGAAACAAAATATGACTGCCAATGAAAAATTTATTCACACGTGTCACCCTTTATTTCATCGCTACAAGCTTTTATGCATCTGGCAATATTGAACGAAATGATTTAATTTCGCAATAATGCTATCCCTTTTCAACCAGTTGGCTTTTACGGGGCTTGCAAAACCTACATGTTGCAATATTCGTTTCTTCACTCCTTCAGGAATTAAAGGAGGAAATTCAAATATTTTCATGCATTTATACCTGCAGTGTTGTTGTAATTTTGAACTTGTCATTTTTTCTATGTAGGTGCGAAGCCGGCTTTCTAATGCCAATTCGTGAACTGTGAAAGAACCAGGGCATCGGAGCAACAGCTTTTTCGTGATCTCCGCTTCTGCTTCCCTCACAATTTTTTTTTTTTTTCTGGCTCAGCTCTTAGTTGCAAATGTTTTTTCTGGGATTTTCTTATCAAATTTATTAAAATTTGTCATTATCGGAAATGTGGAAGTGAAATTTTTATGTTTTGATTAAAATTAAAAAATAGGGTTGGTCGAATTTTTATAACTGGATACATTTTGAGCATTATGTTGCGTGTGTTTCCTTCAATAGGAGAGAACAAGGCGCCAAATCGGTTAAAAGAACTTAAATGACAGGGGCCCTAATCGTTATGAGCTTTATAATAAAAATCGACGTCTTATCATTATATGTTGAGTTTTTTTTTATATTTTATAAAAAATAATCATTATTTTTTAAGTTTTACTCATCCATGAAGTTATATCAATGGGAATTTATTAGTAAATATGTTTCAGAGACTTCAGCGATGATTTGATTTTCCGACCCAAGTAAAAATATAAAACTCAAAGAATATTTTTTATCTCTGAACGATAAAATATCACTCAAGGAATGAATGTTATTTTTATCAAAAAATAAAAATAAAACTCAAAAAATAATGATTATTTCCGAAATATATAAAAAAATAAAACTAAAAAATAATGATTATTTTTGATTTTTATGGACATCGCTTAAAATTTTCCGATCATAGTGGAATAACGATTAATCATTATTATTGGTCCCTGTTAAATAAAACTAAAATAATAACACAAACTAAAATGAAGAAGTTAAATATCGCTTTAAAAAAAGCGGTATGTTGGAAGTGATTTTGGTAGGGTTTAGGTAGGAAAAAATGGTGGTGATGTGTGTATATCGAATCGTCAAACAACGCAAAGAAGGTGCAGCAGTTAGTTTTTGTCAATACCTTTTAATCGGATCACAAATGTTAATTTCTGTTTTCGGGTCTATTTTATTGGAGTGAAGACATTTGGATTAGTATCCCTATTCCGAAATTTTAATGAATTTTTGCAATTTTGTACATATTTACAAATATGTATGTAAGGACCTAAGGAGCTAGTGATTTTTAGCTCCAGCTCCGCTCTTGCCAATGTGAGTTGAGCTCCAAGTCTGCTCCGGGCAAAAGGTTTAGTTTCTTTGCTCTTAGCTCCGCTCCACTCCGAAGCCCTGGAAAGAACATCTGATTTTGACATTGGAAAAAAGATTAAAACAATTGAAATTAATTTCTTTTTTGTTGTTACAATGAATGTCGTTAACTGTGAAGAACTCAAGTGCATTAAAGAATTAATAGTGAACAAAAAGTTATACTCCTTGAACTTTGCAAAAAAGAAAGAATTGATTTCATCAGAAAAACCAACCCCAGACCTAGATATTACGCAAATAAGAGCATCGCACAAAAGATCTTTTAATAGATCAGTATATAGCATTCGGTGGATTACTGGATGCTCACATTTGAATAAATTTTTTTGTTGGCAGTGTATTTTCTTTTCAAATGATAAAAACGTGTGGAACTCGTCAGGATATGACGATTTAAACAATTTAACAAACGCAACAAAAAGGCACCAAGCTTCTCAAAACCATTTAAATGCTGTAATATCATTTTATAATTTTGGCAAGCAGAGAATAGAGACTGCGTTGTCCCGACAGTTATCAGACGAAATTAATCAATATAATTCTAAAATTGACCATAATAGAAGTGTTTTTCAAAGATTAGTTGACATTGTTTGCCTTCTCGCGCAACAAGAATTGCCTTTTCGGGGTCACGATGAGTCGGAAACTTCAGTAAATCGGGGAAACTTTCTCGAGTGCATTTATTTGCTTTCCAAATATGATCCAGTTTTAGAAAAACATATTCAACGAAATCAACCTTCTGATCCAAATTATTTATCACACAAAATTCAGAATGATATAATTGAGAGTGTTTCGGACATCTTACATAAACGAATCGAAATGGAAATTAAAAAAACCCCATTTGTTTCTATTATCATAGATGAGACTTCAGATGTTTCCAATCGAGAGCAATTGTGTTTAATATTCAGTTAATTTAATATCGTTTGTTATCAGTGCCAATAAGGCAGAGTAGCTAATGTCGACATACATAAGCAATTTCGCTGTTTTTGATGGATATTCATAACAACTTTGAAATTTACGTTTCTGTCTTGCTCCCATTTAAAATGATTTGTTCGTTACAATTCGCAACCACTTATGTTTGAAATAATTGTATATTTTTTAAATATAGTTTAAAAAAAATTGTTTTTCGACATAAGCCACTCTGCCACAGATATACATACCTACATACATGTGCTTTGATTCGGTTTTAAGAAAAGAAAATTAAATATACATAGGTACTGTTCAGAAAACAAAATACAAGATCGCTTTTTGGGATTTGTTGATGTATCAGAGAATCGCAATGCCAATGCCATTACAAATATCCTAATGGATTTTATTAATAAATATAATTGTGGAGACAAGCTCATAGCACAAAGTTATGATGGTGCTAGTGTTATGTCAGGAGTTAAAAATGGAGTGCAACAGAAAATCAAAGAGAACTATCCTCAAGCCATTTACATCTGGTGTAACGCACATATTTTGAATTTGGTTCTCTCTAAGTCATGTTGCCGAATTAAACAAGTAAGCTCATTTTTCTCCGCCTTGCAATCAATATCAACGTTTTTCAGTACAAGTAGTAAAAGGATGTCCCACTACACCAAAATATGTGACAAAAGATTACCTCAAACTTCGACAACACGTTGGTGTTATTCATCCCGTATAGTAAATGTTGTTTATGAAGAGAAACTTAATCTCACAGATCTTTTTAAAGATATGATGGAAAATGATGAGATCTGGGATGGTGATACCCTATTTTGTGTAAAAAATTTCTTTAATTTGTTTAAATCATTTGAGTTTAACTTTTTTCTTAAAGCCTTTCATGTTTTATTCCAAAAAACTGATCATTTATATAATATAATACAAAAATCACAAGTTGACGCAGGATATTGTATAAACAAAATTAAGGAGTTTGATTGTTGGCTACAAACTACCTTTTTAAACTCATTTAATTGTATTTATAGTGAATCGCTAGAAAACAATTCCGCTCCTGTAGTTAAAAGAAACGTTATTTGCCCTAAAATTGAGTTTAAAAGAATATTCAGAGAAATTATTGATAATATATCCACCGAAGTTAATGAAAGATATTCTGAAATTTTTAAGTTGACATTTTTTCAATTATTAAACAACAAAAAATTCGATCAGTATAAAGCAAAATTTCCGAATGATGAATATCTTGTTTTAAATCAGTATTTTGGAAAATACTTTGATAAGTATATGCTTAAGCAGCAACTCATATCTTTATATTCATCCCCGGAGTTGAACACGTTTGACGTTTTTCAACTTATAGATTTTATTGAAGGAAATAATTTAGAAGATGCTTTTTCTGATTTAATGAAATTGGCTAAATTAATTGTGACAATTCCAGCTACAAGCTCTTCCGCAGAAAGAGCATTTTCTTCTTTAAAACGAATGCATACTTATTTAAGAAATACACAAACGCAGAAAAGACTGACCGATCTCTCAACGATTGCAATCGAAAAAGAATTATTAGTCGAATTGAAACGTTCATGTACTTTTTACGAAGATGTTATTAAATCATTTCTCAGAAAGAATAGACGTTTCCAACTAGAATATAAATAATTACATATGAATTGTACATATGTGTATATATATAAAATAAAATAAAGTGAAATAATGTGAAATAAAATAAAAGAAAATAAAATAAAATATAATAAAATATAATAAAGTGAAATAAGATAAGATAAAATAAAATAAAATAAAATCAAATAGAGTAGAATAAAATAAAATAAAATAAAATAAAGTAGAATAAACTGAAATAAAATAAAATAAAATCAAATAAAGTAGAATAAAATAAAATAAAGTAGAATAAAGTGAAATAAAATAAAATAAAATAAAATAAAATAAAATAAAATAGAATAGAATAAAGTGAAATAAGATACAATAAAATAAAGTAGAATAAAGTGAAATAAAATAAAATAAAATAGAATAGAATAAAGTGAAATAAGATACAATAAAAAAAAATAAAAAAAATAAAATAAAATAAAATAAAATAAAATAAAATAAAGTAGAATAAAATAAAATAAAGTAGAATAAAGTGAAATAAAATAAAATAAAATAGAATAAAGTGAAATAAGATAAAAGAAAATAAAATAAAATAAAATAAAATCAAATAAAGTAGTGTAAAGTGAAATAAAATAAAATAAAGTAGAATAAAATAAAATAAAATAAAATAAAATAAAATAAAATAAAATAAAATAAAGTAGTGTAAAGTGAAATAAAATAAAATAAAGTAGAATAAAATAAAATAAAATACAATAAAATAAAATGAAGTAAAGTAGAATAAAGTAGAATAAAATAAAATAAAATAAAATAAAATACAATAAAATGAAGTAAAATAAAGTGAAATAATGTGAAATAAAACAAAATAAAGTTAAGATAAATGAAAAATAAAAAAAAATTAATTTTTTGTTTTTTATTAGAGCTCTCGATTTTTTTGTTCAAATGCTCGTTTGTTTGTTTTTTTCAATTTCCCGTTTGTTTTTTCGAGATCGGGTATTTTGAATTTTTTTTTTGTTGTCCGTATTTCTTTAATTTTTTTTTTCCTGATACACTTTTTTTTGGTTGTAAGCGCGAATTTTTGTACGGGCATTTGAACAACAAACGGGCTTTAAATAAACATAAGCTGCTCGAACTGATCGATACCCGGGTATCTAGAGCTCTATTTTTTATATTTTTGTATAAAACTTTATGAATTTTCGACAAACCTAGATGCAAGATATTTGAATTAAAGTTTATGAATTAAAATTGTGATATGAAATTAATTTAAAATTCATTTCAATTGTTATTGTATTAGGCTATAAATATTCTTTATCCTATAAATCGCAAATATATAATATATAGATACATATCGTCCCTGCGAAACTAAAAAGGGCTATGTGTTCTTCAGCAGCTTTGCAGGAGAGCAGAAAAACTGATTCCTGGCGTCCATTAGCAAAATTTGGTAAACTTTTAATTCAAAAATGGTTGTTAAATCACTTTTTTTGACCCTTGCGACGTGATAAAGATTTGTACCGTTTTATAGCATATAGCTCTTTTCTTATACCACTTAAATTTGATTTTGGTGGTATATAAATCTGTACACAAATAGTCCTAGTTTGTATGTGGAAAAGTTGCGTATCGAACTAATTAACTAACCATTACCAATTTGTCTGTATTTGATAATTTCTAAACCAAACGAGATATCAAAAAACTGCAAATGGAGAAATGTTGGCAATGAATAGGGTTAGAAAAATTCCAATAAAAAAATTTCGAAAAAAAATTACATAGCTCTTTTTGTATTCACAGGCACGATATGTACATATTACATACATATATGCAATGTATTAATATAATAAAATTTCGTGTAAGTTTCTAAGTTTATAAAAACTGTACCTGAATTAATTTTTATAAGTTTTTTTAAACCAAAATCAATACCTGAATGAAAAAATGTACCTTTAAATATTTTCAATAAAAAATATAAAATATACCTTAGTATAATTTCATACATATGTATGTATATAGTTTTTCGTTCCTAGAGCAACGCTCATTGACTTGGCTTGCCTTGGTAAAACAAGCCAGGTCCGCCACTGATACCATTATCATGCACATACGTACTTATTTGATTGCAAAGTATACGTTCGACCACTTTAGATAAGAAAGGAAGAATGGCTATTGGCCGATAGTCATTACCAGCCTTATGAACTGGAATTACCTTGGCAACTTTCCAATTGCTTGGGAAAACGCAGGTTGTTAGGACGGTGTTTATTAGATAGGTCAGGTGCGGTAGAATCTTCGGTAGAATTATTTTAAGGAAGCATGAGTTAACGCCATCAAATCCCACCGCACTTGATTTAATAGACAGAATCGCTTGTAATACGTCACAGTCATCTACACATACAAATCCAAAAGAACTGTCACTAACATTTAAACGGTCACTGTAATACTGGAGACATATATTAGTGTTATGACTAGATGTTTGCACAAATTTCTTATTTAAATCGTCGATATCACTTATGAGAGTTGCAGTTTGCTTGGATTTCCCAATACCAATATCCCTTATTCGGTTCCATGTTTGTTTTGTGGAAAGCGCTGTGCTAAATTTCTCCCTATAGAACTTTGTTTTGGCTAATTTAATGGCTTTGTTGACTTCAGATCGTGTGTTTTTAAATTTCCTATGCAATTCCAAAGTTCTATAACGTTTCCATCGCAAATAAGCTTGATTACGCAAAGTTATTAAGTTTTGAATATTTGCATCAAACCAGGGTTTACTTAAGGGTTTTGCAGCTTTGTACTTTAGTGGAACAAATTTATCGAAAAGGCTGTTAATGTGATTCTGCATGAAGCAGGTCTGCTCTTCGATTGATGTCATGCTCCTAATTTGGTTCCATTGGACTGAATCGACAGCCACTGAAAGTTTATTATAATCGATATTTTTAAAATTCCGATATGAAACACGACTAGGAGCGCCAGATATTCCGAAGTTATAAGTCAAGAATATCAGGTCATGTTTAGAGAAACCAGGGGCGTCCAGCTGATTGTAGTGGACTAAGTCTTTTAGGTTACTCACAAAAAATATATCCAAAAGAGTACTGCTGGTATGAGTAAAATGCGTAGGCATAGAGGTGTTAGTAGGATAAAGGCCTAGGGATTCCATATTCAATTTGATGCTGGTGTCTTTAAGAATATTGCAATTAAAATCTCCTGAGATAATGATATTTTTGTAATTCAAAAGTAACGGCTGAACAGAGTCCGTGAAATCAGTAAAACTGATATTACGATTCGGCCTATATACGCAGCCAATAAGCAACTTACAATTTCTCGACATGATATCCACAAACATATATTCAACAGAATCATTGCTACTAGACGTACAAACTAACTTACAACACAAACCAGTTCTAACATAAATCGCAACACCACCACCATGACCACCTCTATCAGCCCTGAAAAGTTGATAACCGTTTACTCTTACCAAGTCATTACTTAGATGTGCCGAGAACCACGTTTCTGATATGCATAAAACGTCAACAGCTGAACCTTCAAAGATATATCGGAATTCGTCTAACTTTCTAAATAAACTCTGAGCATTCAAATGAATTATCTTCAGCCCAGAGTCTCGCTTACAGAGGACTCTTAGCATAGTATGTAGTACGTCTTTGGAACTCTTTGACTTATTGAATTGGGGTGTCATTGCAATATATAACCGAAGATAATTTTGCACTGCTATTTGGTAACAGATTTAAACACTGAGTTAACCTGATACTATAAGAGAGGAAATTGTATGCTAAGGAGAAAGGAAAAGGAGAATAAAAGAGATAGTTATAGAGAGGGAGTAAAACTATTCTATTTCTAATCCTAATCCTGGCTTTCCACACGAACAGATGCGTCTTCATTCTGAGAACCAATCCCATCTCGAAATAAATCACCATTTGGGCTATGCCTTCTGTGCTGTATTTTGAGTAGATCCTCGAACGTGCGCACATGAATGGGCTTATCATTTACTGATGTTTTGATGAAAACTTGTCCCCGTCTTGTAAATGCAGATGATAATTTTTTCCGCCTTTTCAGATGTAATGCTTCCTTTAGTATCTTATGATTGCATTTACTAAGAGACTCATTAACATAAATGGGGGCTTCAGAGTTAATTCCCACATGAACAAGGCGCAAGACGTTGTTGTTTAGTCGTCTGAACGCTGCAATTTTATTTAGTAATTCATTCCGCTCTGACGCTGATTGAAATTGAATTATTATTTCTGGATCACCTGTGGATTGCTGAGATTTCCGAATGCGGAATATATTTTTTATTATAGGTGGCTGAATGTCAAGACTGAAGCAGAGGTGATTGAATATATTATGCAGGTTTTCATTTGCTTCCTGGGGTATACCATGCACTCGAACTTCGCAAGCTGCAATCAAATTTTCTTGTCGCACTATATGTTTTTTGGCAGCTGTTAACTCAGCCTCACATGTAGCGATCAGATTTGCTTGCCTCGAGATTATGTTCTTGGTAGCGGTTAACTCAGCTTCCAGGACATCAACCCGATTAAATTCTGCCTCCAAATGGGTTACTCTTTGATCAATAGCAGCTATATCACTTATGATGCTTTCAAATTTTTGGCACAGCATTTCTTTTATTCTACCTTCTGAGTCTACTATTTGCTGTGATAATGAATCGCTGAGTTTTGCGAGCCGGTGATCGAGGTTTCGTAGCATGGTCGAAGAAGAATCAGAAATTCGTGGAGTTTTTGAAGTTTCCTGGTCACCACTTACATTTTCCCGAACTCTCTTTCCGGACGGCGGAGCCATATCAGCCAATAAGGAATTTAATTTGTAAGGCGGAAAACAATTAAAGAAATTTTTGAAAAATGTTTGTTGGGTAACTCAAATTTCCCAAGACGATTTACTTGTGCACTGATAACACAGATGGCGCTGCTTAAAAGCTTATCCCAGACGCAAACCTCGCTATAGAAAAGCTTAGCTTATAGTAAAAGGATGTATTGTACGTATGTATGTATTTGCCGCCTTTTTTGCTTATTTGTTTTGTTAGTGAGATTGTTTGTTTGTGTAATTGTTTAACTTTGTTGGCTGGAGCACCCCCACAACTTACGTCCAGATCCAATGAAAACAGCAACGGGAATCAAAAAAACTTTTTACCTCAGGTGAATTTAGACACTTTATCTTTAAGATAAGACAGCGAACCAGAAATTACACAGTGATATAAACCAAATATATAAGATACAACAGCATGAATTTTTTAAATCTAACTTTTTTTGCTCCTTACCACGTCTGAAATAACTATGTATTAGTAAGCCATTTGGAAAAAAAAAAATTTTATGTAAATATTATAAAAGCAAATTTTACATCGAAATACCTTGAGCAAACGGTAAGTAAACGATTTAACTAAAAAAAAAAAAAATTAATTTTTTTTAGGTGTCTCGTTTAGGTGCGCTGAGGCTTTTTTTTGCAATACCCTTTTATGTAAAACTGTGAATAAGAAATATCTGGTGCTAACAATGAGCAAACGATTTAGCCAACAATTCGTACGTAATTACGTATTCCACCGCGGAAAATTTGCATTTGGCTGTTCCAAGGCCACATCGAAATTTTCGTTTTGCAATAACTTTGAAAACAAGAATCGGAAAACGAAATTTCTTACTTAGTGATTCTGAACTAATGATGAGCAAACGATTTCGCCGAAAAAAAATTAATTTTTGGTAAATTTTTTTTCGGGATGCTGATCCCGAAATATTTTATTTTGCAATAACTTTGAATAAAATCATAGGAAAATGAAATTTGTTTCTGAAATATCTTTACCTAATGATGAGCAAACGATTTAGCCAGAAATTCGTATATAATTACGTATTATTTTGCGAAAATTCATATTTTACATGGCAACGTCGCAGCGTAAATTTCATTTTGCTATAACTCTGAAAAAAAGCATTGAACAATTAAATTTCTTACTGAATTATTGTGAACTAATGATGAGCAAACGATTTAGCCAAAAAAAATATTTTTTTTGCGGATTTTTCATTTTTTGGCACTAATCCCGAAATTTTTTATTTTTTCAATAACCTTTAGATTATTGATAGCAGAAGGAAATTTCTTCCTAAGCGAATCTAAACTAACGATGAGCAAACGATTTAGCAAAAAAAAATATTTTTTTTTTTTTTTCGAAATCCCGAAATTTTTTTTTTGCAATAATTTTGTTTTTAAAATTTTAAAAATTAAATTTCTTCCTGAAATATCCTCAGTTAACGATGAGCAAACGATTTAGCCAAAACAGTCGTACGTAATTATGTATTTCTACGCAAAAATTCCTATTTTACAGTGCCAACGTCTCACCGTAAATTTCATTTTGCAATAACTTAAAAAAAAAACGCATCGGAAAAGAAAATTCCGCTTTATTTATTCTCAACTAATGATGAGCAAACGATTTAGCCAAAAAAATATTGTTTTTGTTTTCGATTTTTCATTTAATAGTACCAACCCCGAGATTTTTTTTTTTTTTTCAATAACTTTTTGAGTAATAATAGCAGAAGGAAATTTCTTCCTAAGCGAAGCTAAACTAACGATGAGCAAACGATATAGCCAAAAAAAAATTATGTTTTGTCATTATTTTTTTTCGGGATGCTCATCCCGAAATTTTTTTTCGCAATAACTTTTTGTGTAAAAATGGGAAAATAGAATTTCTTCTTGAATAATCTTAAGCTAAAGATGAGCAAACGATTTAGCTAAAAAGATGAAAAAAAATCCTACGTACCTACTTATTATTTCAAAAAAACACCTATTGAGCAATCCCGAAAAATTTCATTTTCCCATAACCTCAAAAATAAAAATCGGAAAACAAAAATTCGTCTTGATTTATTCTTAATTAATGATGAGCAAACGATTTAGCCAAAAAAATTTTTTTTTTTCGGTTTTTTTGGGAAAAGTGCTGATCCCGAAAAAATTTGTTTTTTGAATAACTTTTTATATAAAAATGCAAATAAGAAATTTTTTCCTGTATTATCTTAAGCTAACGATGAGCAAACGATTTAGCCAAAAAAATCGTACGTATCTACGTATTCCTTCGAGAAAATGCGCATTTGGCTGTGCAAAAAAAAGTGCAAAAAATTTTTTTTCGCAATAACTTTTGAACAAAACCTGAGCAAACGAAACTATTTTCTGAGCAAACATGAGCAAACGATGAGCAAACGATTTACATAGTTTTTATAAAAAAAATCGCATTTGGATGTGCCAACTTCACAGGGCTGAATTTGTGTGTTCATGTGTGTGTAATGAGCAAGCAAAAAATGATAATGTTGTATGTTAATATCTTCTTATTGAAATAACAAAGTCAAGCTCCGCCTTCTGATTCCTGTCCCTGGGATCGAAATGCGTCGATTGATACCCCTCTTTTCAAAGAAGTAACTATTTTAGTCGTTGCACCGTAAACTAGATAATTACCCAAAAAACAAAGTCCCACCCGTCGGACGCTTATAGTTCAGGAGATATTGCGTTAAAGTAATGTATGGTCTTTTTGCGCTTTTAAAAAATAACCCTCAACCGGCAGAATTTTCTTTCTGGATTAATATCCATGGACCAATCCACAGTGGTTTTGTACTTATAGAACACTTTTTGCGAAGGGGGCCTTCGTCCGCGATTTGAAAAAGTAACCCTCAGCCGGCAGAATTACATTTCTGGAGAACTTTAATATTATAATTTAATGATTGGGCATAAGTGCAGAATACGGCCCGTTAAGCTAGACAAAAAAAAAAAAAATAGTGGGCGTGGTCCGCCTTTTTTTTCCTGATTTCAGAGATATAATTTTTTTTTGGGGCTCGAAGATATTATGGATGTTAGAGGGGGGTAAAGATGAAATTTTCTAAATTTTAAAAAGCGAATATCTCGAAAAGTACTTAAGCGATTTTAAATTAAAGCACACCATTGAAAAGGTAATTAAAACAGTATACACAGACAGAAATGTGCGTGTGTTTTGTCGTCACCACTGAGGCTTTATATCACCCAAAAAACATATTTCATGGTTCAAAATTACGTTTGCACAAAATTGTACAATTTTGCGAGTTGAAATGGCCGCAAAAGTACTGTTTTGCATAGTAAAATTAGCAACTTTAACAACAAATATCTCGGGAACTATAGGCCTCCGGCTGGTGGGGGTCTTCTGTTTTGTGATCTGGGGCCCTCCCCTATATTAATATATGCAATACAATGGAGCTATTATAACTCTGACGAGTTTTATGGCCGAGCTTCTCTCCCAATTCGGGGTGTGCTCCTTTTTGTTTTTCCTACTAACTGGGTGGACCTACAATTTTATGCCGGCTACGAACGGCAAATGCATTTTTTGAGAGAAGCCTTTTCATGGCAGAAATACACTCGTAGGGTATGGCGCCCACTGCCGAGAGGTGACCGCTGCTCTTAAAAAAACCAATAATTGGATTTTTACTAATTAGAAAATTTTTTTGGTGTTTGCTCGAACTGGGGTTTGAACCTGAGACTTTAGGCATAGCAGGCGAGCACTCTATCCACTGCACCACAGCAGCCACAAAGGGGCCCTCCCCTACCCCCCTAAAAACCGTTTTTATGAACGTTAATTATATACATTTATATACCATTTTATATATCAAATTAAAGGTAATAGAATTCTCTTTTTGATTGCAGTAAGAAAAAGGGTAATTTTTCCATTATTCCAGCACGCCCCGAGAAAAATGACTTATACATGGTTGTAGATGGGCTCTCACAGATCCCAAATCTGAAAACCAAACTTGCCGGAGGTTTATAGTTTCCGAGATATTTGTTGTTAAAGTTGCTAATTTTACTATGCAAAACACTATACACACACAAATGTGCGTGTGTTTGTCGTCACCACTGGGCATTTATTTCACCCAACAAGCATATGTCAGGTTTCAAAGGGTAATTATCTAGTTTACGGTGCATCGACTAAAACTGCTCCAATTTTTACAAATCGAGTACGAATCGACGCGTTTCGATCTCAGGAATACAAATCCGAAGGCGGAGCTTAACTTTTTTATTTCAATAAAAAGATATTAACAAATAACTGTTTGTACAATGCAGCTCTTTTGCTCGCTAAGTGCACACACACGAACACATAAGTTCAAATTATATATTTATCGTGGGATAACACATACCTTATATTTACTAAATAACACACAAAAAGTTGAAATATTGTACCATTAAATACTATATTTTAATAAAAACCAAAGCAAACAAAAGGCGCTAATTTTAGGACTGTGACGCGTAGTGTTGCCACCAATATTTACTACTAATCACTGTAGAACTATAGGCAAGGTTAGGTGAAAAAGAAAAAATTACGGAACCCATTTAGGTGAATATAGCGGACAGTAGCAGCACAGAGTTGCATTTGAATTGCTCTAAAAAACTTTAGAGCTTGGAAACAAAATTAAACTAACTTTTAACTTTAGCTATCCTTCGTTGATCACTTAATAACACTTTCTCAATCTGTTTTAAAGAGTGCAATTTGATATAATTATTTATTATACAACTCTACCACGATCTTAAAATATTTTTTTCACATATTTTCGCTGCGCCGGCGACCCTTTTCTGTCAATGGAACCAATTTTGGTGAATTTCCCAAAATCCCATCTCGAAGCTTGCCTACAGGTCTACAGTGCTACTAATCATTATTAACCTGTCTTCACACTAAACTCTTTTTATATGAATGGTGAAAAGAGGCGAGTTTCCGATAGTATATCGATAGTTGACGGTAGTTTCGGGTGATTTGGGAGAGTCTACGGCTACGCTCACACTGTAACCGCCTTTTGCCGTCCGGCAGCAAATACATCCACAAACACATCTGTTTTAAATGAGCTCACCCGATTTCACCCGAATGTAAACAAACTTTGCCCACCTGTCCTGTAGCCCGTTTCTGTAACCTTGCGATATGAATTATAACGCAAAATACAACCCTGTTTCATATTTATCGCAAGGTAGCGTTTCTGTAAGTGTGGTGAATTTTGGTTTTCGTTATTTCTTGCGATATTCATATCACCAGCTTTGAGGGTAGTGAAAACAGATACATTTCAAAATAATGAGTGTGGTTTGTATTAAATTTCTTGCATTTTTATTTATTACATTAGTTTGTGTTTTGTATAATAAAACTATAAGTGGGAAAATTTCCAAGATGCAAAAAGTGTAGCTCATGGAAGTTATGAAATCCAATAAATAGTCGCAATGGGAATATTTAGTGGGCCGAATAGTGCCTAACTCGCAGAGCTTGCAAAACCGCGGAACAATGGAAAAAGGTAATATAATAATATAATACAATGGCGCTATTATAACTCTGACGAGTTTTATGGCCGAGCTTCTCTCCCAATTCGAGGTGTGCTCCTTTTTGTTTTTCCTACTAATTGGGTGGACCTACAGTTTTATGCCGGCTCCGAACGGCGAATGCATTTTTTGTGAGAAGCTTTTTCATGGCAGAAATACTCTCGGAGGGTATGCCGCCCACTGCCGAGAGGTGACCGCTGCTCTTAAAAAACCCAATAATTGGATTTTTACTAATTAGAAAAATTTGTTTGGCTCGGACCGTGGTTTGAACCCGAGACCTCTGGCATAGCAGGCGAGCACTCTACCCACTGCACCACAGCGGCCACACGGCGAAAAAGGTAATAGCTAAGTGAAAAAAAGAATGTATTTATAAATACGTGTGCATGACAAGACGAAAGAGTGGCACTGTTTTACCTTTTCTATTTACCTTATCGTTTTCGTTTTTTATTATTTTTAAATCACATACACAATACTTGTGTTCAATAACAAAAAATTGTTAAGAATTTTTCTTTAAAAGTGTCATTTTTATATGGAGATCTGTCATTTTTTACGAAAAATTCCTAAAAATTTTTTGTTATTGAACAGCTAATCTTACTGGATATTTAGTTTTTTTATTATTATTTTATTTATTTATTTTTTTTTTATTATTATTTTATTTATTTATTTTTTTTTTATTATTATTTTATTTGACTTTTGATATCGAATAGAAATAAATGAAATGATGCGGTAATGATTCGTTTTCGAACCCTTCTTCCTCGGTTCAACAAACCATCATTTCGACGGTCTTTTTCAAGAAACTCTACTTCAACGAAATTTCTATTCCCATTGATATCGGGAAACTTAATCTATGTTTCAGCCTAAAATTGTGTAGCGTTAAATATTAATATTTGGCAACGAACGCGCACTTTGTTTACAATTTTTTGTTGGGAATGACACATTTTTCGATTATTCCAGCGATATGACGACAACTCACCATTACCATATCGCAAGGTGAATTCATGAGTTACAGAAACACTTTTCATATCGCAAGCGATACGAGCCTTGCGATAACATTTCGTTCGTTATTATAACGCAAGGTTACAGAAACGGGCTACTGGTCTTATTCTTACCAATACATGATAGTAATAGAAGATGATCCAATAAAACTTTTTTCAGTAATTGTTTTGTTTTATTTATTTATTAGCCATTTATTCTTGTTCAAAAAAATTAATATATTAACCAGAGACCATAACAATTATAACAAATAAATATAAAAATCACTTGATAACAATTATTGAGCAATGGAAAAATTTTTCCATTATCAATAAAAATTACTCAAAGATCGATATTTTTTCTATCAGATCATAATTGTTATGAGCAATTGATATTTTTTTCGATATTCCATAACAATTTCTGGATGATGGATATTTTTTAGATCAGTCCATAATTAATTAAGACTCGACCAAATGATAACCCTAGCCAAGTGCTTTCATTTGATACCCATTTTGCGGTGTTCGGTAGTCCAAATGAAACCTGGGGCCATCCCCTTTCGTTTGATAGCCATATTGTAGGGTAATATTAATGTTCTTGGGCAATCACAGTTATCAATAAATTTATCGAAATATATCGAAGTCCAAATGAAACCTGGGGCCATCCCCTTTCGTTTGATACCCATATTTTAGTGTAATTTTAATGTTTTTGGGCGATCACATTTTGACCGATAACTCAGTTATCGATAAATTTATCGAAATATATCAAAGTCCAAATGAAACCTGGGGGCATCCCCTTTCGTTTGATACCCATATTGTAGTGTAATTTTAATGTTTTTGGGCAATCACATTTTGACCGATAACTCAGTTATCGATAAATTTATCGAAATATATCGAAGTCCAAATGAAACCTGGGGTCATCCCCTTTCGTTTGATACCCATATTGTAGTATAATTTTAATGTTTTTGGGTAATCACATTTTAAACGACCATGCGACTAGAATGCATAGTCGTATTTATGTTGCTTTGACTACTTGCTAGTCAGCAATTCAAACCCTGCATGGAATAGATGCCGTTTGTTTGGTGCCTAGTGGTCACATTTCAAATTTTCAATAAACTATCGATAGTTCAAACGATAGTCGAAAACCATCGATAGTGTAAACGATGTTCAGAAACCATCGATAGTTTGCGACCACTAATATATAGCAGAGATGTTAAGTATTGCAATCATCGTGACTTTCAGCCCTTGAAGTCCCATTCTTTTTCTTGAAGTCTTGAATGCAGCCTTTCAGTCTTTTTTTTGACTGATGATTTAAAATTTGAAGTCCCCAGTATTTTTGGCAAGTATGACTGATCATTCATTTTTTTCATTCATTGATGACTGGCGATATTTTTAAGCAGTCATTTTGTAAACTAGTACCAAAAATATGCTCTCTATGTGTTTTAGCTGTAATAGTATTTATTTTGCATATACCTAAATGGTCAGTTTATACAATCTTTAAAATACATATCGCTAGCTTAGAGTGCAAACTGTGTAAGTCCATTTTTATGAAAAAGTGTATTTTTATGTACAACGCTAGAAAAATCAAATCAAAAAATCTTATCATATTTCTACTCGTTGTTATTCAGTGATACGCAAATTCTGTAAGCAAGGCTGCTCAACGAAATGAACAAAATAATTTTGTTTAAAAAATATCAATAAAAAATATCCAAAAATTATTTTGTTTTGCTAATTATCAGAAACAAAATTTTTTCGTTTCAAAAATTATCAATAAACCTTTAATCAGAATAATTTTGTTTCGTTGATATCAAAAAAATTAACAAAAATTGTATTTGTTTTTATCAGGGCTGAAATTTATTGATATTTTTAACGATAAACAAAAAATAATTTTGTTTATGTTGAAACTTTTCATTTCAAAAGCATAAAAAATTTAACAAAATTCAGACTGCTTCAACAAAAATCAAAAAAATTATCAAAATTTTTTTCGTTTCGATAATTGCCGAAACAAAATTTGTTTGAAAATATTGTTTCAGCTGCAAACAAAAAATTGATTACCAAAATAATTTTGTTTCCTGTGCCTATAAAAAAAACTGAAAACCTATCATATAAATATGTATTCATACATACATATGTACATACATATGTATGTATATCTTAGCAACAAACAAACAAACATAAACAAAACGAAATCCTTTTTGTTATTTTGTTTTGATATCAAATTAGCAAAATTAATTGTGATACAATTTTATTGATATTTTTGGAATCGGAAATATTTTGCTTTTGATAAGCAGCAAAGCAATATAAATTTTTGATATTTTTTTTATATGTTTATTGAAACAAATTTTTTTTGTTTATTTTGTTGAGCAGCCTTGGTTTTTATTCATGTACGTATGTACATACATACAAACATATGTAAAATTTCTTTTCTTCATAGAAAACGAAATTATTGAAAAGTAAATTTTTTCGTTTAAATTTGAAACTATATTTTTTTGAAATAATTGTTTTGATAATTATCAAAACAAAAAAAATTTTGTTAATTTTTTTTGATAACAGTTGAAACGAAATGGATTTTGTTATGCTTTTTACGTTTATAAAAATCGAATATTTCAATAGAAACAAAATTTTTTTTGTTTATTGTTAAAAATAACGTTATTTTGCAGCCTTGTGTGTAAGTCGAAAAAGCGAAGAAAATTGTGTAAGTCCAAAATATTTACATGAACAGAACATTTTTTTTTTCATTTCGATTTTTTTTTATTTTTTTTTTTTATCTCTCCTACAAAGTTTGAAAAAAAGGACTTACGCAATTTGCACTCTAAGCTAGCGATATGTACACTACAGCGTATCGAGAAAAAAAGTTCGCCACCATATGATCTCTTTTTCGAAAACATTTCCGGAAATTTTTTTTTACCCCGCTAGATGTCGCTAAAATTCAATTTTTCATATCTTCGGTTTTATGGAAGGTTCCTACTTTATAATTGTATTAACCCTGTGGGCGCCATTGGGGTAACTTCCACCCAGTACATAGTTTATACCACCTTAATGTAACTTTTTTTTGCCGGTATGTTAAACGTCGTCAAAAAATATTAACCTTTTGCGAAAGAAGTATTTCGATCGTTGCCGTAGAACCGCAAATAAAACACATTTAACGTTCCGAGGAATATGCGTTTTTCGCTTCCTGTGGTTTCTAAGTTAATTTTATAAAGTTTTTTTCTGAAGAGTCTCCTACTGAAATTTTATACCGAATAATTTTCTAGAAAATTTTAACCATCTAGCACCCCTAAGAAAGTTTTATTTTGACCCCTTTTTATACAGTCAGGAAATAGTATTTTTAAGGTCGCTAGAGGGCTAAAATGTTCTAGATAATTATTCGCCTTAAAATTTCATTAGGGGTGTCCTGAGAAAAAACCTTTGTAGAATGGACCACATGTAAAGGACCACAGGAAGCGAAAAACTTATATTCCTCGGAATGTTAAATGTGTTTTATTTGCGGTTCTACTGAATCGATCGAAATACCTCTTTTGAAAAAAATGAATGCTTATTGACGACGTTTAACATGGTGGCAAAAAAACTCAGTACTGGGTGGAAGTGACTGCAATAGCGCATGTAGGGTTAATACAATTATAAAGTAGGAACCCTCCTCTCATGCCAAAGAGATTGGTGTCTAAAACTTAGGGATCGAATCTTTAAAAACCTAGTAACCCCTATGAGAAGAATGGCAAACGACTGTAGCTGCAATCACTTCATGATTGCAATCAAATGATTGCAGTAACGGGGTGGATTGCAGCCAGGTGACTGCACAGTTAAAATTTACCAGTCAGAATGAAGGCTTACTTTTTTAATTCCCAGTCATGACTGGCAAAAAATGAATAGCAGTCATTTTGACCCCAATCAAAAGACTGCGCAGTCACAAAGTACTGCATTACTTAACATCTCTGATATATAGGTATATATTAGGGTCCGTTCAGCTGGACCCCCCACTCAATGGATTGAAAATTGATAGGCTAGGATTTATGTGCTTTTTATGTGCTAATTTCGTCCCCAACAAAAAATTTTGTGCTCGAATTTTAAGGGTATTTTTTAAAAAATCAAAAGTGGGGGGTCCAGGTGAACGTTCACCTAGACCCCCCCTCAATGGATCAAGATGGTAATAACATAAAATGGACACAATATTTATGTGCTAATTTCGTCCCCGAGGAAATTTTATTTTTCCAACATTTTACATGAGTTTTCATATGACTTCATAAGTGGGGGGTCTGGATGCAACTTCTACCCTATGTTATGTATCAAGGTATTGATAGTACAATATGAATACAATATTTATGTGCTAATTTCGTCCCCCATCAAAAAATTTTGTGCTCGAATTTTAAAAGTATTTTTTTTTAAATTAAAAGTGGGGGGTCCAGGTGAACGTTCACCTAGACCCCCCCCCTCAATGGATCAAGATGGTAATAACATAAAATGAACACAATATTTATGTGCTAATTTCGTCCCCGAGGAAATTTTATTTTTCCAACATTTTACATGAGTTTTCATATGACTTCAAAAGTGGGGGGGTCTGGATACAACTTCTACCCTATGTTATGTATCAAGATATTGATAGTATAATATGAATACAATATTTATGTGCTAATTTCGTTCCCGAGGAAATTTTATTTTTCCAACGTTTTACATGAGTTTTCATATGACTTCAAAAGTGGGGGGTCTGGATGCAACTTCTACCCTATGTTATGTATCAAGATATTGATAGTATAATATGAATACAATATTTATGTGCTAATTTCGTCCCCGAGGAAATTTTATTTTTCCAACGTTTTACATGAGTTTTCATATGACTTCAAAAGTGGGGGGTCTGGATGCAACTTCTACCCTATGTTATGTATCAAGATATTGATAGTATAATATGAATACAATATTTATGTGCTAATTTCGTCCCCGAGGAAATTTTATTTTTCCAACGTTTTACATGAGTTTTCATATGACTTCAAAAGTGGGGGGTCTGGATGCAACTTCTACCCTATGTTATGTATCAAGATATTGATAGTATAATATGAACACAATATTTATGTGCTAATTTCGTCCCCCATCAAAAAATTTTGTGCTCGAATTTTAAGAGTATTTTTTTAAAAATTAAATGTGGGGGGTCCAGGTGAACGTTCACCTAGACCCCCCCCTCAATGGATCAAGATGGTAATAACATAAAATGAACACAATATTTTTGTGCTAATTTCGTCCCCGAGGAAATTTTATTTTTCCAACATTTTACATGAGTTTTCATATGACTTCATAAGTGGGGGGTCTGGATGCAACTTCTACCCTATGTTATGTATCAAGATTTTGATAGTATAATATGAATACAATATTTATGTGCTAATTTCGTCCCCGAGGAAATTTTATTTTTCCAACGTTTTACATGAGTTTTCATATGACTTCAAAAGTGGGGGGTCTGGATGCAACTTCTACCCTATGTTATGTATCAAGATATTGATAGTATAATATGAATACAATATTTATGTGCTAATTTCGTCCCCGAGGAAATTTTATTTTTCCAACGTTTTACATGAGTTTTCATATGACTTCAAAAGTGGGGGGTCTGGATGCAACTTCTACCCTATGTTATGTATCAAGATATTGATAGTATAATATGAATACAATATTTATGTGCTAATTTCGTCCCCGAGGAAATTTTATTTTTCCAACGTTTTACATGAGTTTTCATATGACTTCAAAAGTGGGGGGTCTGGATGCAACTTCTACCCTATGTTATGTATCAAGATATTGATAGTATAATATGAACACAATATTTATGTGCTAATTTCGTCCCCCATCAAAAAATTTTGTGCTCGAATTTTAAGAGTATTTTTTTAAAAATTAAAAGTGGGGGGTCCAGGTGAACGTTCACCTAGACCCCCCTCAATGGATCAAGATGGTAATAACATAAAATGAACACAATATTTATGTGCTAATTTCGTCCCCGAGGAAATTTTATTTTTCCAACGTTTTACATGAGTTTTCATATGACTTCAAAAGTGGGGGGTCTGGATGCAACTTCTACCCTATGTTATGTATCAAGATATTGATAGTATAATATGAATACAATATTTATGTGCTAATTTCGTCCACGAGGAAATTTTATTTTTCCAACGTTTTACATGAGTTTTCATATGACTTCAAAAGTGGGGGGTCTGGATGCAACTTCTACCCTATGTTATGTATCAAGATATTGATAGTATAATATGAATACAATATTTATGTGCTAATTTCGTCCCCGAGGAAATTTTATTTTTCCAACGTTTTACATGAGTTTTCATATGACTTCAAAAGTGGGGGGTCTGGATGCAACTTCTACCCTATGTTATGTATCAAGATATTGATAGTATAATATGAATACAATATTTATGTGCTAATTTCGTCCCCGAGGAAATTTTATTTTTCCAACGTTTTACATGAGTTTTCATATGACTTCAAAAGTGGGGGGTCTGGATGCAACTTCTACCCTATGTTATGTATCAAGATATTGATAGTATAATATGAACACAATATTTATGTGCTAATTTCGTCCCCCATCAAAAAATTTTGTGCTCGAATTTTAAGAGTATTTTTTTAAAAATTAAAAGTGGGGGGTCCAGGTGAACGTTCACCTAGACCCCCCCCCCTCAATGGATCAAGATGGTAATAACATAAAATGAACACAATATTTATGTGCTAATTTCGTCCCCGAGGAAATTTTATTTTTCCAACGTTTTACATGAGTTTTCATATGACTTCAAAAGTGGGGGGTCTGGATGCAACTTCTACCCTATGTTATGTATCAAGATATTGATAGTATAATATGAATACAATATTTATGTGCTAATTTCGTTCCCGAGGAAATTTTATTTTTCCAACGTTTTACATGAGTTTTCATATGACTTCAAAAGTGGGGGGTCTGGATGCAACTTCTACCCTATGTTATGTATCAAGATATTGATAGTATAATATGAATACAATATTTATGTGCTAATTTCGTCCCCGAGGAAATTTTATTTTTCCAACGTTTTACATGAGTTTTCATATGACTTCAAAAGTGGGGGGTCTGGATGCAACTTCTACCCTATGTTATGTATCAAGATATTGATAGTATAATATGAATACAATATTTATGTGCTAATTTCGTCCCCGAGGAAATTTTATTTTTCCAACGTTTTACATGAGTTTTCATATGACTTCAAAAGTGGGGGGTCTGGATGCAACTTCTACCCTATGTTATGTATCAAGATATTGATAGTATAATATGAACACAATATTTATGTGCTAATTTCGTCCCCCATCAAAAAATTTTGTGCTCGAATTTTAAGAGTATTTTTTTAAAAATTAAATGTGGGGGGTCCAGGTGAACGTTCACCTAGACCCCCCCCTCAATGGATCAAGATGGTAATAACATAAAATGAACACAATATTTTTGTGCTAATTTCGTCCCCGAGGAAATTTTATTTTTCCAACATTTTACATGAGTTTTCATATGACTTCATAAGTGGGGGGTCTGGATGCAACTTCTACCCTATGTTATGTATCAAGATTTTGATAGTATAATATGAATACAATATTTATGTGCTAATTTCGTCCCCGAGGAAATTTTATTTTTCCAACGTTTTACATGAGTTTTCATATGACTTCAAAAGTGGGGGGTCTGGATGCAACTTCTACCCTATGTTATGTATCAAGATATTGATAGTATAATATGAATACAATATTTATGTGCTAATTTCGTCCCCGAGGAAATTTTATTTTTCCAACGTTTTACATGAGTTTTCATATGACTTCAAAAGTGGGGGGTCTGGATGCAACTTCTACCCTATGTTATGTATCAAGATATTGATAGTATAATATGAATACAATATTTATGTGCTAATTTCGTCCCCGAGGAAATTTTATTTTTCCAACGTTTTACATGAGTTTTCATATGACTTCAAAAGTGGGGGGTCTGGATGCAACTTCTACCCTATGTTATGTATCAAGATATTGATAGTATAATATGAACACAATATTTATGTGCTAATTTCGTCCCCCATCAAAAAATTTTGTGCTCGAATTTTAAGAGTATTTTTTTAAAAATTAAAAGTGGGGGGTCCAGGTGAACGTTCACCTAGACCCCCCCCCCCCTCAATGGATCAAGATGGTAATAACATAAAATGAACACAATATTTATGTGCTAATTTCGTCCCCGAGGAAATTTTATTTTTCCAACGTTTTACATGAGTTTTCATATGACTTCAAAAGTGGGGGGTCTGGATGCAACTTCTACCCTATGTTATGTATCAAGATATTGATAGTATAATATGAACACAATATTTATGTGCTAATTTCGTCCCCCATCAAAAAATTTTGTGCTCGAATTTTAAGAGTATTTTTTTAAAAATTAAAAGTGGGGGGTCCAGGTGAACGTTCACCTAGACCCCCCCCCCCCCCTCAATGGATCAAGATGGTAATAACATAAAATGAACACAATATTTTTGTGCTAATTTCGTCCCCGAGGAAATTTTATTTTTCCAACATTTTACATGAGTTTTCATATGACTTCATAAGTGGGGGGTCTGGATGCAACTTCTACCCTATGTTATGTATCAAGATTTTGATAGTATAATATGAATACAATATTTATGTGCTAATTTCGTCCCCGAGGAAATTTTATTTTTCCAACGTTTTATATGAGTTTTCATATGACTTCAAAAGTGGAGGTCTGGATGCAACTTCTACCCTATGTTATGTATCAAGTTATTGATAGTATAATATGAACACAATATTTATGTGCTAATTTCGTCCCCCATCAAAAAATTTTGTGCTCGAATTTTAAGAGTATTTTTTTTTAAATTAAAAGTGGGGGGTCCAGGTGAACGTTCACCTAGACCCCCCCCTCAATGGATCAAGATGGTAATAACATAAAATAAACACAATATTTATGTGCTAATTTCGTCCCCGAGGAAATTTTATTTTTCCAACATTTTACATGAGTTTTCATATGACTTCAAAAGTGGGGGGGGGGGGTCTGGATACAACTTCTGCCCTATGTTATGTATCAAGATATTGATAGTATAATATGAATACAATATTTATGTGCTAATTTCGTCCCCGAGGAAATTTTATTTTTCCAACGTTTTACATGAGTTTTCATATGACTTCAAAAGTGGGGGGTCTGGATGCAACTTCTACCCTATGTTATGTATCAAGATATTGATAGTATAATATGAATACAATATTTATGTGCTAATTTCGTCCCCGAGGAAATTTTATTTTTCCAACGTTTTACATGAGTTTTCATATGACTTCAAAAGTGGGGGGTCTGGATGCAACTTCTACCCTATGTTATGTATCAAGATATTGATAGTATAATATGAATACAATATTTATGTGCTAATTTCGTCCCCGAGGAAATTTTATTTTTCCAACGTTTTACATGAGTTTTCATATGACTTCAAAAGTGGGGGGTCTGGATGCAACTTCTACCCTATGTTATGTATCAAGATATTGATAGTATAATATGAATACAATATTTATGTGCTAATTTCGTCCCCGAGGAAATTTTATTTTTCCAACGTTTTACATGAGTTTTCATATGACTTCAAAAGTGGGGGGTCTGGATGCAACTTCTACCCTATGTTATGTATCAAGATATTGATAGTATAATATGAATACAATATTTAAGTGCTAATTTCGTCCCCGAGGAAATTTTATTTTTCCAACGTTTTACATGAGTTTTCATATGACTTCAAAAGTGGGGGGTCTGGATGCAACTTCTACCCTATGTTATGTATCAAGATATTGATAGTATAATATGAATACAATATTTATGTGCTAATTTCGTCCCCGAGGAAATTTTATTTTTCCAACGTTTTACATGAGTTTTCATATGACTTCAAAAGTGGGGGGTCTGGATGCAACTTCTACCCTATGTTATGTATCAAGATATTGATAGTATAATATGAACACAATATTTATGTGCTAATTTCGTCCCCGAGGAAATTTTATTTTTCCACCGTTTTACATGAGTTTTCATATGACTTCAAAAGTGGGGGGTCTGGATGCAACTTCTACCCTATGTTATGTATCAAGATATTGATAGTATAATATGAACACAATATTTGTGTGCTAATTTCGTCCCCGAGGAAATTTTATTTTTCCAACATTTTACATGAGTTTTCATATGACTTTTGAAGTATCAAGTTAGCGAGGCACCTTGTAAAAACTGTCTTAGACATGAGATATCGGAATCGGGTTTGTGGCTTAATTAGTCCCTAATTAATCCCGCAAAAATTAATTTTTTTGTTCAAATATTTTTCGAGTTTTTTACCAAAGTATGTCCGTGTCAAGTTAGCGAGGCACCCTAATAAAATTTTGAGATATCGAAATCGGACTTGTGGTACAATTAGTCACTAATTAATCCCTAATTAATCCCGCAAAAATTAATTTTTTCCCTCAAATATTTATGGATTTTTTGTACCCAGGCATATCCATGGCACCTTACCGAAACACCCTAATGAAATTTTGTGATATCGAAATCGGACTTGTGGCATAATTTGTCTCTAATTAATCCCTAATTAATGACACAAAAATTAATTTTTTTCCTCCACTGCTTCTCGGAATTTTGGGGTGCCTCGCTAACTTGACATGTCAACTTAGCGAGGCACCCTATAAAAACGTCTTAGACATGAGATATCGAAATCGGGCTTGTGGCTAAATTAATCCCTAAACAATGACGCAAAAATTAATTTTTTTGTTCAAATATTTTTCGAGTTTTTTACCAAAGTATGTCCGTGTCAAGTTAGCGAGGCACCCTAATAAAATTTTGAGATATCGAAATCGGACTTGTGGTAAAATTAGTCACTAATTAATCCCGCAAAAATTAATTTTTTCCCTCAAATATTTATGGATTTTTTGTACCCGTGTATATCCATGTCACCTTAGCAAAACACCCTAATGAAATTTTATTATATCGAAATCGGACTTGTGGCATAATTTGTCCCTAATTAATGACACACAAATAAATTTTTTTCCTCAACTGCTTCTTGGAATTTTGGGGTGCCTCGCTAAGTTGACATGCCGATTTCGATATCATACTTGGGTACAAAAAAAACCAAAAAAATTTCAGGGAAAAAATTAATTTTTGCGTCGTTGTTTAGGGATTAATTGGGGATTAATTTAGCCACAAGCCCGATTTCGATATCTCATGTCTAAGACGTTTTTATAGGGTGCCTCGCTATGTTGACATGTCAAGTTAGCGAGGCACCCCAAAATTCCGAGAAGCAGTTGAGGAAAAAAAATAATTTTTGTGTCATTAATTAGGGATTAATTAGGGACAAATTATGCCACAAGTCCGATTTCGATATCACAAAATTTCATTAGGGTGTTTCGCTAAGGTGACACGGTCATACTTGGGTACAAAAAAACCAAAAAAAATTCAGGGAAAAAATTAATTTTTGCGTCGTTGTTTAGGGATTAATTGGGGATTAATTTAGCCACAAGCCCGATTTCGATATCTCATGTCTAAGACGTTTTTATAGGGTGCCTCGCTATGTTGACATGTCAAGTTAGCGAGGCACCCCAAAATTCCGAGAAGCAGTTGAGGAAAAAAAATAATTTTTGTGTCATTAATTAGGGATTAATTAGGGACAAATTATGCCACAAGTCCGATTTCGATATCACAAAATTTCATTAGGGTGTTTCGGTAAGGTGCCATGGATATGCCTGGGTACAAAAAATCCATAAATATTTGAGGGAAAAAATTAATTTTTGCGGGATTAATTAGGGATTAATTAGTGACTAATTGTACCACAAGTCCGATTTCGATATCTCAAAATTTTATTAGGGTGCCTCGCTAACTTGACACGGACATACTTTGGTAAAAAACTCGAAAAATATTTGAACAAAAAAATTAATTTTTGCGGGATTAATTAGGGACTAATTAAGCCACAAACCCGATTCCGATATCTCATGTCTAAGACAGTTTTTACAAGGTGCCTCGCTAACTTGATACTTCAAAAGTCATATGAAAACTCATGTAAAATGTTGGAAAAATAAAATTTCCTCGGGGACGAAATTAGCACATAAATATTGTATTCATATTATACTATCAAAATCTTGATACATAACATAGGGTAGAAGTTGCATCCAGACCCCCCACTTTTGAAGTCATATGAAAACTCATGTAAAACGTTGGAAAAATAAAATTTCCTCGTGGACGAAATTAGCACATAAATATTGTATTCATATTATACTATCAAAATCTTGATACATAACATAGGGTAGAAGTTGCATCCAGACCCCCCACTTTTGAAGTCATATGAAAACTCATGTAAACCGTTGGAAAAATAAAATTTCCTCGGGGACGAAATTAGCACACAAATATTGTGTTCATATTATACTATCAATATCTTGATACATAACATAGGGTAGAAGTTGCATCCAGACCCCCCACTTTTGAAGTCATATGAAAACTCATGTAAAACGGTGGAAAAATAAAATTTCCTCGGGGACGAAATTAGCACATAAATATTGTGTTCATATTATACTATCAATATCTTGATATATAACATAGGGTAGAAGTTGCATCCAGACCCCCCACTTTTGAAGTCATATGAAAACTCATGTAAAATGTTGGAAAAATAAAATTTCCTCGGGGACGAAATTAGCACATAAATATTGTGTCCATAATATAATATTACAATTTTGATAATCTCAGCTCCCACTTTTAATGTCATATGAAAGCTCTCATACACACATACACATGTATGTACACACGTTTCTCCGCAAAGTATGCAATGTAAAAAGGAGCCGGCTACATATGGATGTACATATATACATATGTATGTATGTGCATACATGCAAGCAAACATGCAGTTAAGATAAGAAAAATACTAAATACTCTTATTTAAAAAAAAACTTTTTTTGTTGGTGTAGGTAATTAGTACATCAATATTATATTAACTATAGATTATATAGTTGGTTTTGTACACTGTTCACCTATCTCCCACTTCCCAAGTGAAATTTTTTTTTTTAATTTAAGCAAAAAAATAAAAAATTTTGTGGGACGAAATTAGCACATAAATATCTAATTCATTTTATGTTATTACCATCTTGATCCATTGAAGGGGGGGTCTAGGTGAACGTTCACCTGGACCCCCCACTTTCGATTTTTTAAAAAATACCCTTAAAATTCGAGCACAAAATTTTTTGTTGGGGGACGAAATTAGCACATAAAAAGCACATAAATCCTAGCCTATCAATTTTCAAATCCATTGAGTGGGGGGTCCAGCTGAACGGACCCTATATATTAGCTGAGTTCTCGTGGCAGTGATCCAGATCCGGATGCGAATTTTGCAAGCAAATGCAACAATTTTGTGATCCTGATATTTATCTGGATCAAAAATATCTATTACAATCTATACTGATCCGAAATTGATCCATATAAATATCAGGATCACAAAATTGTTGTTGCATTTGCTTGCAAAATTTGTATCCGGATCGGGATCACTGCCACGGGAACTCAGCTATAGGTATATATACCAGCTTTGAGGTTAGTTGTAACCGTAGCCATACACGGTGCGACCGTTGACCCAACTCGGTTGCAATCGGGTTGGGCTGTTTGCCTACATACGGTGCAATTTATTGTACAACCTTGTTGTACAATTTCATTTTGTAAAAAATTACTTTGAGTGAAGATGGAATAGGATAATATTGCGCTTGTAGGAAGAAGAAGAACGCACAGCAAAAGTAAGTTTAATTAAAAGAAAAAAAATTGCCAAAACGTGATTTCTGCGAGCTTTCTATTTTGCGTTATTTATTCTACAAATATTTGTTTTTTGTAGTGATTTCGCTTATTTTTACTTATTTTAATTTGATGTGTTCACTTCATGGAGGAACATTAAAGGAGAATGCATAACGACATACCTTCATACATAGTGGGGCCAGAAGTGTCATGCAAAGAGGAATGTAGAAGAATTTGACAGATGTGGCCCCTATGGAAATGCTAGGGTGCGTGTGTGTGTGGAATATGTCAACAAAAAAATGCTTGTGTTCGTGTGTGTTTATGAAGAATGAAGAAGAAGTCAGCTGATCTTACGCATTCTCCTTTATTGTTCCTCCATGGTTCACTTCAAGAATTCTCATAAAAGGAAATGTTGCAAATTGTTTACTTCGATTTTATTAAAATATAGTATTTAAGGTATACCTGTATTTACATGTTGTGTGCCTTGATATGACAGCACAAAAAGTACTGTAAAATACAACCCTGCATGTAGTCGGAAACACAGCAGCCAAGGCAAATTCATTCATATGGTAATTACCATTATAATGGTACATGAACAGCTGACTTCTTCTGCTCGTTTTTAACTCGCCGAGTACAGAAGAATACAGGAGAATGTCAAACAAAGAAAAATTTAACTTTGAGTTTGACATTCTGCTGGACAAAAACTTAAAGCGAATCGAGGCGAATATTGCCGAATTCGCGGGGAAACTTTCTAATAATAGCTTTGTTCGCGTACTTTCTCCAACAGCATTTACTCAGCAGCCTCCAACAGCCAGGTGTTGGAGAAAAATGTCACCTATCCTCTCACAAGAGAAAAATATCGTAAGAGGTAAACGAACACAAAATTTGCAGAGTTCAACAGCTTTGGCAAACAGCTGATTTTTATTTACATTCACAAGCCCCAAATTCAAATGATAAAAAGGATTAAAATTAAAATGATAATAAAATTAGTGGAAATTATTGCTGTTAATTATGTATATATGTACATATAACATAAAAATAATAAAATAAAACATAGTTTTTTTCTTATTTAATTTCTTTTGATTCGTTTTGGGTTTCGTTTTGGTCAGTCTTTTGTCACCTCGCGATAACCTCCTCAATCTAAAAATCGTTCGCATAGGCTCGCAAAAAGGTTTTTTGAAGTTCGGAAATGCATCCGGAACTCTCAACTGTTTGTTCTATATAAATGCTAATGGAGTTACAATTCTGCCTGAAAACAGTGGAGATATATGCACATATGTATGTATGTATCTGCAATACAATTAACTTCATATTGTTGTTGTTGTAGCCACCAAGACACTCCCCGAAGGTTTTGGGGAGTGTAGGGGATGTGACAGTCCTTTGCCGGATAAATCCGGTACGCTCGGGTGCTAGTCCCTTCTGACACTAGCCCGACTGTCGTGCGAACGATTTTTTCTGGCCATAATCAACCTTCTAGGCCGGTGGATTTTAGTCGCGTCTTACGACATGCATTCCTTACAACGGTTATATTCTAGATCCCCTAACCCGCTGGGGTTCGCTGTTACTATCTAATAAATATGATTTCATTGTAATAATTATCACACTAACAATTGCTTTTCCTTGTACCCATGTCCATACTGTTTTCCACCGCAGTATGTCTTCGCGTCTGCTGCCCCGCAGAAGAGATTTCAATTTAATGCATCCGGCCCTGGCCATGCTTTAAAAAAATAACCCTTTATGGACCGATCCACAGTACTTTTGAGTAGAACAAACTTTTGCGTTGGCGGCATTTGGCCGCGCTTTAAAAAAAATAGCCCCAGCCAGCAAAATTTCCTTTCTCGAATTATATGATCGGGAGTGTTATAATTAGTAAAATTAACATCCATAGAAGATTTCCCGAAAGTTCCAGTCGTTTGAAAATAAATACGGCGGGCCTAGAGTGGCTGCTATTTTTAAAATCCGGATAATTGGGCTTTAGTTAGAATTTGTTGTCTATCCAGGCTCAGTGAAACTTTCAGGATCTGTAGATGATAATTCATCTTATCTTAACACTTTCAACTATTATTAAATTATAATATTAAAGTTCTCCAGAAATAGAATTCTCCCGGCTGAGGGTTATTTTTGTAAAGCGCGGCTGAAGGCAAAAGGTATTCTATACAAAACAACTGTCGATTGCTCCATGGATATTAATCCAGAAAGAGAATTCTGCCGGCTGAGGGTAATTTTATTGAAGCGCGGCCAAAAGCCGCCAACGCAGAAAGATGTTCTACACATACATACATTAATTTAACAAGGAATGTCTCCTGAACTATAAGCGTCCGGAGGGTAGTACTTTGTTTTTTGTGATCTGTGAGACCACCCCTACCCTCTGGAAAATTAATTGTTATCGGATCGTGGATCATTATATACAAATTTTCCCTCTATCCAGGCTGGGGATCCAACCCATGACCTCTGGTATGGCAGACTAGCCACTGTCCGCCACACCACAGTGGCCACAACACTCCCCACTGCACCACAGCGGCCCCGTTAATATATATTCCCGCAAAGGAGATTACAATTTACTAAGGTACATAATATGCATATAATATATATATTCACATTACTCGGTGCGGTATCGGATCGACATTTTTGGTTTTTACCGAAAGTATACCGAGAGCTTACTGACCACATGACATTTTTGCGGCGTAATAAAAGAAGAAGAACAAAGTCAGTAAAAAACTCGTTTCGGCTATAAATGTAGCAAGTTATAATATCTTCGTCTTCGCCAGAAGACATTATTGTTATTATTGAGTGATTTGTTGAAGTAAAAATTTTATTTTGCAAATTTCGATGTTTGTTTTCCTATTTTCTGCCGATTACGCACCGAAAGTATTCCCACAAGTGTGAAAAACACAGCAACGCGGAATCGTTTCGGTAAGCTGAAAATACCGAGCAAAAAATGTCGATCCGATGTCGTACCGAGTAATGTGAAAAGGCCCTTATTTTGCATATTTAATTTATCCATATTTGTTGCCAATTTAGTGTATTTTTCCAATTTTATAATTGATGTGTATATTTTGCAAATCTTGTTACTTGCAAAAATTCAAGTCAGCTGTTGTTTGATCAGCTGTTTTCCTGTTGGAAAATTGCTGTTGGCAAAAATGTGTCCAACAGAATTCAACAGCTTCTCACAAAATGAAATGTCAGTTTTCTCTCTCAGTTGGTTCTCTTCTGTTGGAGATTTGGCGTAAAAAAACGGCGACAAAGTGTTTGTTTTTAAAAGTTTTCGAAAAACATCAAAAAATATCCGTAAACGAACAAAACTAATGTCACACGCCCCCAAAAAAACGACTTCTACCGGTAGGTAGGGGAGGGGAAGGGTGTTTTGAATCCGTAAAATTTAGGCGCCGGACGTACCTCGTTTTTGAGGAATTTACGGTTAAAGTTTAGAACTCTCCATATAAATTCGATAGATAAAGAAAAAACTTTTGCGCAGAACACTTTTCTGCGTTGGCGGCCTTCGGCCGTGCTTATTTAAAATAACCCTGGGCGCTTATAAAAAATAACCCTGGGCTACGCCATCCGTCCGGACGTGTGCCCTACCCACGGTGATGTCCTTCTGCATAGTACACCCTGTGAAGTCGCTATTAGCAGCATTTTTAATAAAAGTGATTTTAACGCAATATTGTAAAATTTATTAAATATATTATAATATATATATTATATTATATATACTATAGTAATATACGTGTTGTGACTAAAATAAAGAGTGAAATTTGTTTTGTAAGTGAGGAATTGGGGTTGTTATTGGTAAAAATTTAAAAACTTTAACAAATTCCGGGAAAACTAGGTACGTCCGGCGCCTGAATTTAACTGATTCAGAACCTACTCCTCCTCCCCTACAACCAAGTAAAAGTCGGTTTTCACGGAGCGTGTGACATATTGGAAAGCCAACCCCAATCCTACTAATTTTCATGGTGAAATACCCATTATTTCGCATTTTCAAGAAGTTGATATCGACGTCGAAACTCTGTCCAATAAATATGTTGCGCTTTCATTAGTAGCGCAGTCGGCAGTGTGCACCACTGAAATACATACATACAAGTTGATTGTTGACTTTGGACCCAATAATTCCGAAAAACTAAAATTTTGTTTTAAATTTAAGCGTTTATCACACCATTATTTGCTAAATCAATGGACAATAACATGCCACACATTCCGTTGCATTAGATTTTATTAAATGACTTTAAATAAATTTCAAAGCTGTAATTACAATTCCAATAAAACCAGCCACGAACCGTTGCACATACAAACATGTTCAGATTAGCGTAATTTAAGGGTTATTTAGGCAAAAACATTATTTCGGCGATAATTAGAGCCTATACACACTTGCGCCTCAATCGATTTATGGGCCCGTCAGAATGAATACTTTTCCGGCAATCCAGCAGCGTTTAACTGACACATACTTCAATTTCATATATTTGTTACGGCAAAGTTGAAGTACTGATTGTGTCGATCTTCATTCAAATACATGTAATTCCACTCTGCTGTCAGTTAAACGGATTGCTGGATTGACGGAAAAGTATTAATTCTGACGCCCCTATTAGTCGAATGTTGATTTGCATGGGAATGTATGGAAGCATTGTCCGTGTCCAAACACAGCAACTCTGCTGCGAAATTATCCAACGATTCTCTTTTGTGCCGCTGTTCTGTCTTCCATTTGTCCAAACACATCAACTCGTCGCTGGCCAACTTTTGTTCATTATGTTTTGTTCTGGCATTCTTCGAACGCTCTGATTGGTCACTGGCGATAAGAATTGCTGCACAAAGCGTGTTGTCCGAGCACCGACGACTTGGTGCCCCCCTCCTTTCCTCTTCGCCTTCTCACCCACAAACGATCAAAAGCAGCGGGTTGCTCAACTTCGTGTCTCCGTGTTTGGACGTCGACATTGTCCGTGTCCAAACACAGCAACTCTGCTGCGAAATTATCCAACGATTCTCTTTTGTGCCGCTGTTCTGTCTTCCATTTGTCCAAACACATCAACTCGTCGCTGGCCAACTTTTGTTCATTATGTTTTGTTCTGGCATTCTTCGAACGCTCTGATTGGTCACTGGCGATAAGAATTGCTGCACAAAGCGTGTTGTCCGAGCACCGACGACTTGGTGCCCCCCTCCTTTCCTCGTCGCCTTCTCACCCACAAACGATCAAAAGCAGCGGGTTGCTCAACTTCGTGTCGCCGTGTTTGGACGTCGACATTCACACTACATTCAATTAGTCGAACAACTGAAACAGTTGGATTTGCAGCCCAATTTCATTCCAACCAGTGTTGCCACTTTAGCTAATTTGTAGCTAGATTCAGCTATTACTTTCGACGTTTAGCTATAGAAATTTGCGTTTAGCTATTAGCTATTTTCTTTAGCTTATTTTTTAATCAGTTTAGCTATTTTAGCTATAATATTTTTTCTGTAATTTCCTCACTTTTGCACATAATATTATGTTTTTTTGTTGATTAAAACTTTATAGAATGTAATTACTCGAAGTACATACATATATACGGGCAAGATGTGAAGCAATTTTCAAAGCAATGTGGAGTCAATTTACAAGACAATATTTCTATACCGGGCATTGCAATATGTGTCAATTTAATTTTAAAAATTTCACACGATTCATTAAAAAAAATTGTTGGATTTATGCGATGCCACTGTGAGCGTTAAAATAGAATGCAAAATGGCCGTAAAACAGCCGAAATGGAATCTTATTGCCTTGCAGTACTCGTATACCCTTTTCTATCAATTGCTACAATGAAGTCATGTGTTCTCTAATCGCATCAAATTGCCAAATGAATTGCTTCACAGCTTGCCCGTATAGGCACGTCGGGCTAAGATTACCAAACAAAAACTGGTAGTCCGGCATGTCTACTTATTTATTTTAACGCTTATTGGTACATACGCTGCAGTCAAAAACTAGATGGCAGTTAACTATAATATTTAAGCAAATAGATTGACCATATTTTTCTTCACTAAATCAAAAAGAGTGGTAGTGGAAATTTTTTCCTCAAAATCATTAAAAAGCATTTCCACTACTACCAATAAAATAAATTGTAATTAAATATTTTTTCATAAATAGAATTTAGTGGTAGTGGAAATTAATTTTACGAAAAAATACTAGGTACACTAGAAGAAATTTTTTTTTTAATTTTAATAAAACTTTCACGTTATTCATGCTAGTGGAACGTATGTATATGTTCATGTATGTATGATCCGCTCTGGTAGAATGCCTATTTTACTTTTATGTAAATTGTGATATTTTGATTTAGTGGAAAAAATTTCGACTACCTCTATGTGAATTAATGGTAGCGGAATTTTTAAAAGATCCACTCATCCAAAATTTACTGGAGCTAGAAAATAAGTATCGTTTTAAGTATGTAAATAATTATTTAGCTATTTTTGAAGAAAAATATTTTTGGTTATTAATTATAGCTTTGAAAAAAATTGTTTAGCTATTTTTAGCTATTTTTTTCTTTTAATCTAGCTATAAGCTCCAAAATATTCTGGCAACACTGATTCCAACTGAAACAGTCGGACAACTGCTTGATCAGCAAGGCGCCCTTATACGTATTCACACTAGAGACAATTTAGTCGAACGACTAAAACAACAACAGTGATATTCGTAGGGGAAAGAGTTGCCATGCTGACAGCACTACTTTTATTTCACTTTTGGTAAATTGCAGAGATTGAATATTTCAATTAATATTTTCAAAATGTTTAAAAACAAAAGGTTCGTTTCTTATTAACTAGTTATAGACAAGAATTATCTAACTAAGGATATTTACTTCCGTTTTCACGTGTTTCTTGATATTGTTGTTCTCTTCAAATTTCATTAATCGCATTTTAAAATAGAAATAATGAAAATGAAATTGCATGGAAATTATTAATGGCTAATTTTTACTATTTTTCCGTTTCTTGTACTTCTGCTCGTTTCGCCTTTATGAGCGTAATTCCTTCCGTTTTTCTCTTTTCATTTACTTGACAGCTAGTTGCAAGTTTAATAAGAAACAAAGTCAAACAATGTATGCACTTTTTGTTTATTTTATTGTTTTTTATTTATTAATCAAGTTGACAGCTGACAAGAAGGTGCTGTCATATAAGAATGCAGATAAACTGATTAACTTTAGCAATTTAATACTTTATTACTTTATATGCAGACCACTAATGTAAAATTTGCTGAGTAAAATGTGACATTGGCAACACTATGTCATTGTCAATCGCACGACTATTTATGCCCTTATTTTACAAAACGCCGTGACTCGTTGCGTCGCAGTCACTCACGTTCACTCACTTTCACCTTCACCTAAAAGTTGGTATTTTATAAGCTTTTACGTTTTCTCGTTCGCTCCGTTGCGTAGTCACGACGATTGTCAAACGCTTTACGTAACCTATTTACCACTTTTCTGGTTTTCTTCATTTCCTTAGTAATTTTTAGTGTGTTTTTTTTAATTGAACTGTTTTATTGAGTGGTTAACCCTGGAAAGTTGGCAGCTGCTAACCCAATAAACATTTTTCTTCATTTTCAAATTTGAGGTTCATTTGAGAAGTAACCCTATTGTCAAATATCAAGCGTTAGTTATCAAATGCGCCTAAAATTTCTCTTGATAGCCTTCTCAAACAAAAGGGCACATTTTTAGTATGGGATTTTTGACTGATTCTCAATTTGATAAATTTCATTTTCTCAAATCAATTTCAAAATTGGTACGAAATGGAATGCAATCAATAGATGTATGTATGTATTACATATTTGTACTCTAGACTCTAGAGTCTATAGTACAGAAAAATTGAGGGATAGTTAGAGAGTTTGTGTTATGAGCGCAGAAATGGAATGGAATAAATAGATGTATGTATGTATGTACATATGTATTACATATTTGTACTTTGATATGATATTTTTCATTTACCCGTGCGGGTAAATTTCGGCGGTGCCTTTTGTACAGTCACATGTGTATATTAATATCTTTTTTAATATGCATACACACATGAGAAAAAAACTATGTTTTTAATAAAGTTTTTGTAACTTCACAAAAAGCAACAAACAAATAAAATAAGAGTAAGAAATACAGAATCATTATTATACACAATCATTTTCAACCATCATTTCAACCGTTAAGAGACTGCTCACGTAAAACAACGAACTCTGATTGAAACATACAACATACATGCAAACATACAAAATTTCTTCCTTCCTTGAAACCTCGACATGATGAAATTCGTGAAATGGTAAAAAATGCGAAACAAGTCTTTTTTCAAATGTAAGTTATTCTAAAATTGAGAAACAATGTTTGATGAACACTTGAAAATATCGCACGTTTTATGCAATAGGGATTTAACTCAAAAAAATTTTTTTGGCAAAACGCAAATAAAGTTTTATAATTTCAAATAGTTTCCTTCTACGGCTAACTGCAAAATCACTTTTATTTCCGCCATTTTTATCATTTTGAGTATTTTATAAGACTAGACTCAAAGGCACTACCCAGTTATTGAAATATATGGCAAAATCCCAGAAATCGAAAATTTCGAGTTAAATCCCTATTGCATAAAACGGGCGATGTTTATTTTCAAATTATATATCTGCTGATTCTCAAATTTAGAAACAATATTTTCTCAAACGTTTGAGAATTTCTTTTTCAGTGTTTAATGGGAAGTCAACAAAAATAAAAAAAAAATATTTGTTGACATTGTGTGTAAATACATACATACGTGTTTTGTTTAGTTCGTTTTTTTGAATAAAATATATAATTTATATGCAACATATGTATTAAAAAAATGTGTGTGTAATATAGTTAATATAAATATATGTACGTGTTATGCAATGTTAAGAAATAAGATGCATTTGTGTGTTCTTGTGTGTGCGGGAAGCAAAAGTTAAAACGTTTTTATTAATAAATGTTTTATTTAAATCAAGGAAAAAATTAGTTCAGCATCATATTCGGGTTCGCGAGATTGAAACGCGTCGATTGATACCCGTTTTTTTTTAAATTGGCTAATTTTAGCCGTTGCAAATTAAGCTATATCGAATGCTCACTCGAACAAAGGGAAGTGACTCTTTTGACAGTTGATGTGATCGTTTTCGTCACTTTGCGTTTTATAAAATACCAAAAATGTAACATATTCACCAAAAAACGTAACACATTCACTTCGAGTCACTTACAGTCACTTTCAGTCACCTAAAGAGATACAAAATACGAACACAAAGTGACTCTGGGTGACTCGTTGCGTCGCGTTGCGTTTTGCAAAATAAGGCCCTTAGGTTGTAGTGTGAATGGCTGCCACCAATTCGACTAAATAGTTGGCGTAGTGTGAATACAACAGCCCAATTCGACTAAATCGATTGAGTCGCAAGTGTGTATAGGCTCTTACCCTTACCTTAACCTAGTTTCGCCATACACAAATACAGTATTGCCGCTAAAAAATTTCAAAAAGTGACCCAAAAAAGGCAAAAATTACCCCAAAATTTGTTTAGCTAGAAACACAATTTTATACATTTTTGTGGTTTATTTAATGCTGAAAGCAATTCACAGGTTAAGGAAAAGTGTTTTACCAAAACCAACTAAAACTAGAGCAAACATTTATTTAATTCAAGTGTACATATATATATATATATATATATATATATATATATATAATATAAATAAGTTATAATTTAATTATAATTTAATGAATTTAAAATTTAGTTCTCAGGTATTTAGCCAAAAATCGTTGTTTCGGCGTTGATTACCCTTAAATAACATAGTTTCGCCATACAAAAATGCCTGTCGAAATTACCATTGAAATTCGCATTTCGGCTAAATTACTCAAGAAATTACTCTGCAAACGGTCTCTTCTCTAAAATTGTATCGATTATAATCGGAAAAACATTTTTCCCATCGCTAGTAGCCATTGTGTATGGAGAACAGTGACTGGGATGTGTGTCAAAAAGGTCGAACAGCTGTCCTCATCTGGGGCCTCACTCTGTAGTTCGATTCGAACGAAAATTGGTTCGCTTTCGAGTTCTTTTCCATATATTCTATACAACACGAATGTGCTTTCGAATCGAATTTCCCTTTCGAATCGAACTACAGAGTGAGGGCCCAGATTTTGAAGTTGTTGTTATGGCCCAATGATAGTGAATGCAATATAAGTTGCTCTTCTTCTTTCTGTTTTGCAGGTTGTTGATTTTACATTCTTGCACATGTTATTCGTGGAATAGCCGGCGTTTACGCCCTCTCCGGGAATTGCGGTTTAGAAACTCAGCCTTAATTTCTTTTCTTAATTATGAATTGGTTTTTCCAGTTCCCAATTCCGGAATTGCGTTTTTGTCTTGATTGCTACGACCATGTCATTGGCTACGTTCAGAAGGCGCAACCGTGGCGCAACTGTTGTGTTTTATCTTCTGAACGCAACGTTGAGTATTTCTGATCAACACAACATGTTGTGAATTTGGAGACTTTTTTCCATCATAAATTTTTTACGCTCACTTTAAACAACATGTTGAGCTTACGATTTTGACATATGTACAAAAATATAAATAGTTTTTATGAATTTTGGAATGCAATAAAAATGTTTCAAAGCCGCGAAATTATTGGCAATTACGTTGGGGATAATTAATAAAGACCTGCGCAAGCTCACTCGCTTTTCTTTGAACACTGTGTGATTCGGTCATTGCCAATGTTATGCTTGATTCGGTTTAACATACGATCAGCACTCGCACGACAGTATATGCTGGCATGAGTTGAGTGACAATGCAGTTTGCTCATTTCCATTTAGCCATGAACACACAGGCTTGAGTATATTTTCTGTGCCTTGCGAGTACACACATACATACATACATTTGTTTTATTGTAATTATATTGATTAGTTAAACTAAATGAAATATATGTATATATGTATATGTGTGTATGTATATATTTTAATAAAATAAATATTTACTATTATAGTTGTAGTAATAGTATTTGGCTGATATACTAATTATATATGAATTTAGGTATGAGCTAGTATCCAATGCTACAATTTTACTCAGCCCTATCATGAACTTCATGTGAAAAATTTCCCTCGAAAAATATAAAGCAAAACAATAACAATTTTTCACATTTTGTTTTTGTTTTGCTTTGTAATTTTTGGGAACATTTTGTTCACATGAAGTTCACGATAAGGCAGACTATGTATTTCTTATTTCGCGTTTTTTTAGTAAAGCGCTTTATGTATTTATGTATGTACATATGTATGTACATATGTATGTATACTATTATAATTCCTCTTTTACTCGCATTCGTTACGTATGTACATACATACATACATAGCTCAGTTGCATGTTTCAAGCCTTCCGAATCTATTGCCTTTCGAATCTATTGCCTTACGAATCATTTGTCATTCAACTCAATTGCTTTTCAAGTTATGAGTGAATGAGGGCATATCTCTTTTTGTTGACGTGCAGTGCAGAAACACTTACGCTCTATTTACAAGCTCTTTCGCTCACATGTTGAGCCAATGTTATGCAGATCGGCTCACGCCGTTTTATGCGAGTGGCTTACATCGTCAAATGAGTGAATCGTTGCAGGGGTTTAATAATTAAAATACTAATTTGTTTATTTAATGTATCAGCTCGTTCAGAAGGCGAAAATTGTATCACTTTGCGATTACTGATATCTACACAACAGTGGTGCTCCACCGTTGCGCCTTCTGAATGTACCCATTATGGTCCCATTTTTTACAACAACCACATCCGGCCGCCATACCAATCTGTACCCCCGGAAGTCGCCGCCATACCAATCTGTCACCGATTTTGACATTTTCCGATGACACATCGACTTTTTTTTTTATCGATTTTCGATGAGCTGCATGGCGGAATAATATAATGGTGGTGGTAAATGGGCAACAACAAAATTTACTGTTATGTACTGATCTGTCAAATGCAAAAACACGTGTTTTTCTTTGTTTTGTTTAATTATTGAAATTCGTGCAATTTATGAATCGGCTCGAAAAGTTTCTTCAAAATGGCTGACAAGCGCTCACCGCTTGAAATAATGAAAAATAATTATATAATTCACAGCACAGAAATCACACAAAGTGTATAATAATATAATAATAGCAGCAGAAAAACTAGTTGCACACGCGACTTCACTACTTTTCTCGGAAATATGTATAGAAGACATAAAGCAAAACAATAATGGCTGAAAATTTGGCACATTTGTCCATCAGCTGATTAATAAGTAAGAAGCATAATTTCATTTGCATCCACCATGATATTATTCCGCCATGGATGAGCTGTGAAATTCGTGACACTATCACGAACACCGACGGCGGTACCGAAATGACGTTTTCGGCAAATCAGCATAATAACAAACAACGGAGTGCCGAATCTGTCAAAGTTCGGTAAATCGTAATTATGAACACCGAATGAACGAACATTTTGACAGTTTTTCGTGCCGAAATTTGCCGCAAGTATTTGGTTGCGGCGATATTAACAAAATATCAAAAATTACAATAAAATTTAAGTAAATTATGTAAATGAATGTATGAAGTTGTAATAAGTGTTAGTGAGTGTGAATATATGTAAATATATTAATCAACCGGTCGCGAGAAGCCACAAACATGGCGTGGATCCATTGCATTTCCCATCGAGATTGAATTGCTGTTATATGCAAAGAAAAAATTGTGAAATAATGATAAGAGTGATTTACGTGTGTATGTAGGTTTTGGAAATTAAAATATATTTTCACCCAAGAATAATAATGCATTTTCTGAAGTTGATAATTATTGTTTGACTACTATAAAAAACCAACTAACGAATTATGAATGTGTATTACCAACAATTTACCATTTCAGTAAAAATTTTCGTCTCAATAAAGACGCGTTCAAATAAATATTGCAGGTGGTGGAAGGTCGGCTTCAGTATAATGCGCGCGCCGTATTATTTTTTTATCTTCAGCCTGTAATTAAATTTACGCTTATTTACTTAAAGTAAAAGTACACAGAGTATGATCTCTCAAAAACTTTCTTTCGTTCCGAGAAATCCTTTGCTCCTCTTCCTCTACTAATAAAGCTGCTATAGCAATAGAATCCATTATTTTATTATTTAAATAAATTGTTTTTAGTAAAATAAAGTAAAAATGTTTTTGGTTTTATCAAAAAGATAAGAAACCTGAGAAAACCCCGCTCAATTTCGCATCAGCACTTGGTAACGCTAATTCGAACATAGTTCGTATAGTTGGCAACACTTAACTTCGAACCGACGGGGAAGCTGATACGATTTTCGAGGTGTTCGGTACCGTGGCTTTCGGCGTTTCGGTATTTCGTTCTGTGTTCGTGATACTGGCATTGTTTTTTGACAATGCTAATAGGGTGAAATCGATGCGTAACGACACGACGCGTCGCGACGCACAATGGGCGATTGCGGCCAAAAATAAATTCAAAATTAAAGTATGAGTAAAACCATTTTTTTAAATAGAAATCGACAGATATATCAAATTATAATAAAAAAGTTTATATACAAATTTTTGAGTCTCTTTTCGTTCGTCCGTACATGGTGCCCAAAGTTGAGCAAAAAATAGGTTCTTTTATTTCTCAATGAACACAGCTCATACAATATGATCTATCTCATTTAATTGTCAACATACCAACTCGAGTAATACATCATTACATAGATAATGATTTTCTCTTTCATACAAGTTGGCTCGTTGATGGTAGATGGTATTTTGTTGGTATTTCGTTTGGTTTTTGCAATATAGCTTTCTCGCTTGCACCAACGCAAAACGTTAGTGATGAATATTCAACAAAGAATCATCAATGATCGGTGACAGGTAACAAGGTCAACGGAAATAATGTCAATTGACCTTATTTCCCACCCGGTTGGGAAATAGGGTCAATTGACATTATTGCGTTTTTGGAAAACGCAATAAGGTCAACGAAAATTTGGAAATAAAATAATTGACCTTATTTCCCAATCCAAATGGAAATAATGTCAACTATGCTTAAAACTTGTTCATTCATGAAAATATTTGCTGAGTTCTTCTGCAAACCCGTTATGAGTACCGTTTGTTAATGAATGAAAATACAATTTTACTCGCTCTTATGTTACTACAAATTAGTTGATAAGTGAATTTAGTGAAGTGTGGTCGTCGAAAAAGAAAACAATTGCGCATTTCTTTTCACATAAAAAGCAGTTTAGGAAAATGAAAATTTGGAATCAAAAATCGCGCGATTTTTTATTTCAAATTTTCGCCTGCGGCGCTTAACTTTTCTAATAACAGCAGCGACGTGAACCGACACGGACCGATGCGAAGCTAAATGCTCGAAAACGCAATAAAGTCAATTGACTTGCAGGGTATATGTATATATATGTATACATACACAAATGTCACTTTTCAGTTCTGCCAAATCAAAAAAAGCACTGTGCTGCCAAATCAGCACGGAAAAAACAAATCGAACAGGGCGGATCAGAAATTGAACCAGCAATTTATCTGGTTTAATCGAGCTGAAATCGTTTTTGTTGCAATTACATGCAAAAATTTTTATCTGGGTTAGGATCACTGTATGTGAAAAACGGCTATAGTCGACTTGTAGTCATGCACATAAAAAACCAAATGCAGTCACATTTTGTGTATAACATTTAATATTCGCACATATAACAAATATTCTTGCTTTAGAAGTACAGTAGTTGTATCGTCGCGAAGGGTTTAATACATATTGTTTTACAGCTTCGTAAACTCGCTTTTACTGAATAAAATTGAATTCATTAGACAAAGCTAACGTGCTCTTAAAGTGTGTATTAATTTAATTGGCAAGTGACTAAATACCTATATTATTGCAACGACGATAACAAATCTTTAAAGCAATATTTCTTCACGTTTTCTTGACGTAACTTCTAAACGCAAACCTTTGAAGCATGGGAAAGAATCCCAATAATCACTGTGAAAGATATGACCAGCCTGATAATGATGAAATGGGACAGTGTGATGACTACGAGCGTTGGTTTCATTTCGCTTGTGTAGGCGTAGACAGCATGGTGAAATTATATGTATATTAAGGTGGAGTGAAATCATATGGAGATTTTGTTTTTGTTCTTTTTTTGAACGTACCAGCAATGAAAAGTTGCCTTTGTACGAGTTAATGAACCCCACAAAATTTTATGGCGATAGGATGACGTTTTGAACTGCCCCCAGCCCCGCAAAGTTGAAAGCTATAAGCACGATCTGGTACAAATATGAAATTTTGAAAATTATAAAATCAAAAAACGAAGTATGGGGATTGATAAAGATGGCTAAGCTGAGTATTAAACTGAATTTTTTTTTCTTGGAAACAACAACAACAAAAGTTATTAAGGGTCAAAGTTTATACTATGCATTTTTTAAATTGCAATTACTTGAAAACTACTGAACCGATTTCGAATACTTTTACACCATTCGATAGGTATTTTGATTCCCTTTAATTTAATATACATTTTATACATGAAAAGTAAGGGGGGTAAAAGGGGGGGGTTGACCCCCGCAGGGAGTATTATGGAACCCAAATAAAATGTATATCAAAAAGGGAATAAAAATACCTATCGAATGGTATAACAATATTCGAAATCGGTTTTGTAGTTCTAAAGTAATTGGAATTTAAAAAATGCATAATATAAACTTTGACCTTTAATAACTTTTGTTGTTCTTGTTTCCAAAACAAAAAAAATCAATTTAATACTCAACTTAGCCATGTTTATCAATCCTCATACTTCGTTTTTTGATTTTATGATTTTAGAAATTTTACATTTGTACCAGGTCGTACTATTTTCTAAACTTTGTGGGGCTGGGGGCACCTCCAAACATGCGAGTAGGTCAATAAAATTTTACAGGCTTATTTCTGGGCTAGTAAGGTGCCGTTCTGGGTTAGGAACAAATCGAATTTCCAAAAAAAAAGTTTCACTCCACCTTAATGTATATGGTGGTAGTAAATGGGCAACAACAAAATTTACTGTTATGTACTGATATGTCAAATGCAAAAACACGTGTTTTTCTTTGTTTTGTTTACTTATTGAAATTCGTGCAATTTATGAATCGGCTCGAAAAGTTTCTTCAAAATGGCTGACAAGCGTTCAGCGCTGGAAATAATGAAAAATAATTGTATAATTATCAACACAGAAATCACACAAAGTGTATAATAATATAATAATCTCGACGTCGTCGTCGCATCGACGCAAAATCGGTATTAACTAAGCGCATTGAGACAACGTCGACTGTTTATCGGTAAACCGAATGACGAAAGTACCATCCCTAGGTCCACCCAATTAGTAGGAAAAACAAAAAGGAGCACACCTCGAATTGGGAGAGAAGCTTGGCCATAAAACTCGTCAGAGTTATAATAGCGCCATTATATTATTATTACTATATTATTTAGATAATTTATTTTTTATTATAAATATATTTTGCATATGATTCATCAAGTTTTAGCGATGAACATAGCAATGAAGTGCTCGAGTAATTGAGAAATAAAAAAAAATTTAGTTGAAATATATACATACATATTTTTGTAAATGTAATTACAGCAGTGGAAATTAAATTTATTTAATTTAATGAATTCTTAACAGAGTTCTGTTCGTAATAAAAGTTTTGAAGCAAGTGAAGTATAAAGAAAAATTACATATACAAATTCTTACATATTTGAGAAAACAATCATGCCTATTACGGTATCCGACGGATGCCACTCCCGCGAATGCCATCCGATTCGCACTCCCCTCGCCGGTCAAATTTCACGCTATTACCATAACCGTCGGATTACTGCTTTATCGATTCACCCTGCGTATCATGTCAAAAGCTTTTTTACATTTTACTACATTGTCAGTTGTGATTTATTTGCATTTTGAAAGAATATAATTGAATAAATTGAAGAAAAATTGATTTTTTTTTGCAAATGGAAGTACTCTTTGTTGTGTTTGCGGACTTGAAGCTGTTCCAATTTCTTACGAAGTACTCGCTAAATTTTGTACTTCTGCATTTGGCCTCGAATTATTAACGCATGGTTCGCAATCAACGCTTATATTTTGATCATCGCGCTACAGAGCCTACCAACATGTCTTCCAGTGAACTTCTGCGTTTTGTCCTCCACCTGTAACTTGCATTTGGAAGCGGTTATTTGTTAGCTTGATCTTAATACAGGATTTGGATTCAGACCAAGTAATTTTGATGGTCCCAAAGCATTCAAATCCGTGCTTAATGTTGTCCAAAACTCAGATCAACTTCTGGAGACTGCTTGCTCATGTTATTTTGCGATATTTTCGTTAAGCTTCTTCCGCTCAATCAAAAAGGAAAACTTCCCACGTTTTTCGTACGAATTCCATTTAAAAATAAAATTAACTCATATATGTATATTTACTTAAAATATATGTATGAATTATTTTGTTATTCGTTAAATTTCATTGTAATTTACTACGCAATGAAAATTCAATTTTTTAAATTTCTATTGAATCCGCACCAATTTTATGACGAATCGAAATCAAAAGAAATTACAGCTACTGCGTTTCGATTACGGTTATAGGAATGCGGTGAATCCTCGAACTGCTTTATCAACATGTTTTTTATTCCCGGACTGCATTGACGATCGGTTATGAGAATATCAAATTTTATCAAAACGATTCGCATTCCCTGCGAAAGGCATCCGCCGGATACCGTAATAGGCATGAATATGTGATTGCTTCAAATAAAAAACAACAGGTATATAAAATTTAAGGTACAGAAACAACACCCCCTCTCAATCACATAATGTAAGACTTTTTCGCAACTGTTTAAATCTGCCACAGTCCAAAGACTTTGTAAAAATAGCAGCTTATTGATTTTGAGTGTTGCTGTTTTCTATTTTAACATTTCCCTTTGTAATATGGTCACGAATGAAGTGGTACTTAATATCAATTTGTTTAGATCTTTTACTTTCTGCATTTTTAGCCATCCCAATACATCCTGCGATATCTTCGTATATAAGTATAGGCGATTTAGCTATAGTAATTTTCATATCATTCAATATTCCTCGTATCCATAGCCCTTCTGAAAATCCTTGACTTAAAGCAATGTATTCGGCTTCACTTGACGATGTTGCAACTACTTTTTGTTTTCGACTGCTCCATCACACTGGATACCCATACACACGAAAAATACAGAACCGCTTACTGATTTTCTCTACTACATCTGATGCCCAATCAGCATCAGCATAACCAATAAGATTAGCACATTCAGTTTTTGTATAAACCAAGTTTAAATCTTTTGTTCCTTTAAGGTATCTGACAATTCGTTTTAACAACTTCCAATGAGTTTCTGTAGGTGCTTGTTGGAATCTCCCCATGTAACCCACGTGATAGCAAATATCTGGACGTACGCTAAGCATTAAATACATCAAGCTTCCCAAGAGTTCGCGATAAGGCATTTCAGTACGTGATCCATCATCCAGATAACTCTGTAAACCCTTCTCCATTGGTGTACTTGCAGGATTACAATCTGCCATTCCAAATTTCTTCAAAATCCTATCAATATGATTTCGCTGGTTCATCTTGAGAGCCCCATTCCGCTGATCGTAATTCATTTTAGTTCCAAGATAGCATCGTAAGGGTCCACAATCAGACATCTTAATAGGTTTTGGAAAGTTCTCCTTTTAGTTTTTCGATCGTTTCCAATTTGTTTCCAGAGATAAGAATGTCATCAACATATAAAATTAAAGACAGTACCTGGAAGTAAATTTAAAGTACAAACAATAGTCATATTTAGAACGCTCGAAACCATATCCTAATTAAAAAGAATTAAATTTCTCGTTCCAACATTTAGGACTTTGTTTTAAACCAGCCATGGGCGATTGAGCCCATATGGGTATTTACCCGTACGGGTCGCGTCGGCTCATTGCATGGGGATGGTGAAATAGGTAAATGTACCAGCTGGTGGGGAGAAGGACGAACTCAAACTGAGCATATGGTTGCCACACTTGGTAATTAATTCCAAAATAGGTATTTTTTTGCGGTTGGTAATTTGGTAACTATCAAATGATTTTAGTATTTTTCGTTTTCAATATGATAAAATTATTCTAAGGTATACTTAATTTGTTAATGTTAAAAATGTTTTTTTTTTTAATTTCTACTAAAGCTATGACCAAAGAAAAATCAAACGAACTACAAACAAAATTCATTCATAGATGTGATTTACGTTTCAGATAATTTTTTTTTTGTAAACCAAAGCAGGTGTACTTCTTTTAAGTTTCTTTTATCATTCGAATTATGAAGGCGATAATTTATTAGTCTGTTTGTAATTTTTTGGTTATTTTGTTGGGAATTATTATCAAAATTTTTTTAGGATAGTGGCAACCAATATCAACCAATATTGAGCGCGCTAATGCATATTCGGTATTGAGAACAAGAGAGCATATATATATATACATATGTACATTAAGGTGGGGCGAATTTTTTCTTTTTGGAAATTCAATTTGTTCCAAAGCCAGAACGGCACCTTCCTAGCCCTAAGGGTAAAAGGGGGTTGACCCCCGCTGGGGGGTGTTATGGAACGCAATGTAAAATGTATATGAAATTAAAGGGAATCAAAATACCTATCGAATGGTATAAAAATATTCGAAATCGGTTCAGTAGTTTTTAATATAAACTTTGTCCTTTAATAACTTTTGTTGTTGTTGCCAAAAAAAAATCACTTTAATACTCAGCTAGCCATGTTTATCAATCCTCATACTTGGTTTTTTGCTTTTATAATTTTCAAAATTTCATATTTGTACCAGATCGTGCTTTCAACTTTGCGGGGCTGGGGGCAGTTCAAAATGTCATCCTATGGCCATAAAATTTTGTGGGGTTCATTAAGGCAACTTTTCATTGGTACGTTCAAAAAAAAAAAAAACAAAAAAAAGCTCCATATGTTTTCACTCCACCTTAATGTACATGCCAAAAGCACAAAGCACACTTGCTTCAATAACGACACAACACAATTTTCTGAATCGATACTTAGTAGTGAGAATCAGTGTTATTTATTTGTTATGAAATTGTATGGTCATAGATGAAAATTAAGGGCTTTATTTAAAAAATATTGTTGCTTTAGTATAGTAGCTTACTTCCATATATAGCGAAGAAGACATAAATTGGTTTTTTTAAATTATGACACTAATGAAGTAAATGGCATCGGAGTTCGAAAGCAATAGAGCGAGAAAGAATCTGCAAAATTAGCGATTGTACAGAATTGCCGCTGAGGCCACTAAAGTGACAATTTGAACCTTTTTTAAGAGCCAGGCTACCGGAACCCAACTTTTTGAAAATATGCAATATTTGAACCTTTTTAAACATTTGAGCCACTTTTGGTCCTTTTTTACTTTCAAACCTATAATGTAATAAATATTTTTTAGTTTTTTTCTTAAATATAAAAAAAGCTTTTTTACGTTTGTTTTTACATGGCCGGTTTCTGCTACTGTTGTTGGTATGTAGATTGTAATAAAAGGAAAATTGAGAATTAAGCAAAACAAAGCTGACGGCGGTGGTAGCTCAATGGGATGCTATTGGCTTACCAATCGAAACGACTTAAGTTCGATCCTCGGTTGAGGCCGCCTGAAGAAGTCTGATGAGGGGATGTGGTGGTCTTCGAAATGGATCCATAACCTCTACCAAAAAATTTGTTTAAATTTTTCTTAATTAAAAACTGACCAATAGCTCATATAAAATTCACATAAAAAAGCCTCTTTGTTACCTTTTCACTTTTCATTAGAAATTCTCCGCTGCGAAGGAAAACCCCGAAAAAGTTATTTGGGAGTAAAAATTTTGAGAATGCAAGAAAATTGTTTTAACAAACCGAAATAGAAGAGTTTTCGCACAACGTGGGGGAATGAAAAACAACTTAAATGAGAACTAGTTCTGAATTTGTTGCAAATATGTTAACGCTGCCAGCAGTGCATCAGCAGAAAGATTATTTTCAAAACTTTCACTATTTAAGACCAAGGGTACAAACCGCTTGCAAATTGCTTTAAGCATTAAATAAACCACAAAAATATATGAAAATGTGTTTCTAGCTAAAAAAAAAATTTGGGAAACACTTTTTTTTACTTTTTTTTACTTTTTTCGGCCACTTTTCGAAATTCTTTTAGCGGCAACACTGCACATTTTATTATTGGTGAATTCCTCTCTATATAAAACATTGTTGGGCAAATGAAATGTAAGCATGCATTGGTAACCGCGAGCGTAAATTGGCTACCATGCAGCATTTCCGTTTGGGCCACTAAAGTGGCAATTTTAACCTTTTTTAAAGCCAGGCCACCTGAACCCAACTTTTTGAAAATATGGAATATTTGAACCTTTTTAAAAATTCGGGCCACTTTTGGTCCTTTTTTACTTTCAAAACTATAATTATTAAATAATTTTTAGCTTTTTCTTAAATATAAGAGCAAGAAACCTCTTTGTTACTATTTTACTTTGAATTGGCAAGTCTCCGTTTCGAAAGGTTCTTTATATAATTTGTTTGCCAACACTACCCTTGAATACTTTGAAATTTGGGCTGTTCGTTAAGATAATGAAAACGCACGGAGCAGCCCAGACACACACAAACACATATAGCGTTCGTTGAGCCGTAGGAAAGTGCAAGAACCGTAGGAATTTTACCACAATTTACATTCTTTGCATTCATATTCGCTCTTTTTTGGTAAAATTCCTAGGGTTCTTGAGCTTTCCTACGGCTCAACGAACGCTATAACAGTTTTTTTTTTAATTCCTTGCCTTTCTCGGGTTATTCTGTCTGCTCAACGAACGATCATATTAACGCTGCGTTAGTGTAGAGAATATTTTGAATTCCATTTTCTTTAAGCATTAAATAAACCACAAAAATATATAAAATGTGTTAGCTAAAAAAAAAAAGAATTGGGGCCACTTTTTTGGCCACCTTTTGAAATTTTTGAGCGGCAAGACTGCTACCATGGGACAAAGAACATTTGCAGTCAGTTGATTAACAAACAACAGCGAAGCAACATCGTGCGCCGCTTGATTGTTTTATGATACTATTTATGCGCGTACCTATATGTGTTTCTCACTCGCACTGTTCGCAGTGAAAAATTATTTAAAATTACCCTAAATGCTTTCATTCATTAAATAGCGCATAGTTTACTATTGCATAAAAGATGAAAGCAAAGCGACGATACGTCTTTGCTTGCTGAAACACAACTGTTCTAACACCACTGTGATTGATTTTTCGCTCTCAACAGCAACTGAAATAAGAGCGTAAGAATACGTGTGCTGAGAGTTAGAGCCCGTGCACAATTGACTTCTACCTCGCTTTGCTTCAGAGTTTTGCTTTGACAGTTTCGTTCAGCATGTGCTTTTCAAAGGGACATGTTCACAATTGAGGTGAAGCGAGTAAAGCAAGGTATAAAGTTAGCCATGTTTCAACTTTTTTACACTTTGACAAACATCTCCCCTTGTGTGTGTGTGTGTATGTTTGTATATCTACACTTATTTTAGCGATTTCGCGCAATTTCGTGAGAAGTGAACAGAGAAAAGTAAAAAATAACATTCGAATAAGCAGAAAAAAGCAAATTCCCCAAAAATGTTACAAAAAATCAGGTTTATAAATTAAAGCATAGAAGTGAAGTTGAAATTGTCAAAGTGTTAATTGTAGCAAGCATCTGGAAATTCGCTTTGCTTTAAGGTTTTTTCTATCAAAGTTGGAGCAGACAAAGCCAATTGTGCACGGGCTCTAACTGCTCATATGAGTCAAAACGCCCATCAGTCAGGGCTGTCCAAATGCGATTCACTACCACAATCAAGCAACGACCGAAAAATGAGTGTGTGTTGGTGCGCCTACTGTATGCCAAAGTGAAAAATTACTAAAAATAATCAGTCTGCTTGCAGATGTTGAGCGATCAGGGTCACGTGCGCACGCTTTGCGAAATTATGAAACAACACACATATATACATTTGTGTACATACGTTATATGCAAAATTTTTTTATTTATTTATTTTATTTATTTATTTAACTAACTTTATGGACTGCATTTTAAGACCATGTCTTTTACAACACATCAACCGTATAATATTGCTTATAACATAAATCTTAAAACTAAAGTTGGCACATGAAATTACATATAAAACTAATATCAAACAATGACCAAAATTAACATTAGAACTTAAATTTAAAATTAAAATTTAGAGTAATCCTAATATTGAAATTAATAACACGAAATTAAAATATAATATATAGAGAAGAATTACAAAGAGATAAAAATTGAAGAAACTATAGGTGAAAGTCTATGAAAATGACAATAGTGAAAAATAGAGCACGTAGTGTGAAGTTGCTATCATACATCTTACTCCGCAGTAAAGTGGGCATGAATCAATTTCCTGTAGTTGTTCCTATTCAACATAGATTTGACACTGTCAGGTATGGAATTCCAGAGCCTCACAGCATTGACGAAAAAGAGTCTTGATGAGGACAAACAAGAATATTTTGGTATTATCAGAGTTTGAAGCCTGGATGATTTAGGGAATTGCAATTTTTCATATAGATACTTCGGAGTTTTAAATTCCATAAGTTTATATATGAATATGCAATTTCTGGCCTTTATATATTCAAAAATAGTGCACCCTAGAACTTTTGTTTTGAACGAGGAAACATGATCATATCTTTTCAAACCATACACATAACGAGTAACATTGTTAAACAATACATCAATTTTGCGATATGATACAGAATCAAGCTTGCTGTATACCAGCTCAGAGTACGTTATATGTGGCACAATAAGTTGTATAGCAAGTTTTCTTCTTGTCTCTTGAGGGGTATATGTTGCTGACATTCTTAGTCTACGAAGCACAGTATAGACATTACTCACAACTTTATTTACATGATCAGAACAACTCAACATCGAATTGACAACAAAGCCCAAATTTTTAATTTTTTCAGTAAACGCCAAAGCACTGTCACCCACAAATAGTCTTGGTATATCCACAATATGAACTTTACTGCTACTGACGGGCAACACAAACGATTTTTCTACATTCAAACACAAACCATTATTATAAGCCCATTGCGAGATGGCGGACAAGTCACAGTTAATTCTGTAGCATAAGTCATCAACAAGTCCAATACGATTAGACAGATACAGTTGAATGTCGTCAGCGTAAGCATGGACATTGACGTAACGACACACAGAAAATATATCATTTACAAAGAGACTGAACAAAAGAGGACCTAACACCGAGCCTTGCGGAACACCAGACGTTACATTACAAGAGTCAGAAGAGACCACTGAGAGACCTGCAGATGTTGCATGGTCAAGTAGCTTTTTAGATGTGGAGTCATTCACTAATAGATTCACATTAAAATCACCACATACAACAAAACATTCATAATCAATCACATACGAAGATAACTCAAGAAAGAACGTATCCAACATGCAACACCTATTAGGGTTGTACACACAAGAAACAAGTATTTTTTTAACATAGTCAGTAATTTCAACAATAATAAACTCAGTTTCTGCATTTTTGGATTCAGATAAGACTCTTAGTTGTAGGGAAGACTTGCAGTAAATTGCAACTCCTCCCCCTCTTTTCGTAGTTCGATCAACCCTGTAGAGACTGTAGTTAGGGATGCAGTAATAAAAGTCAGAAATCTCATTATTAAACCACGTTTCTGAAATACATATAACATCTATATCTGATTTCACAAAGACATCCCTAACATAGTCCAACTTGTCACCATTAAGACTCCGCGCATTAAAATGTACCACTTTCAGTCCAATGGACTGTTTACATAAAATATCAATCATTATCTTGTGGTTTTCGTCAATGCTGGAGGCCGATTTCCTACTGGGGTTTATATCCATATACTGGGAGAACAACCACAAAAGGTAACGACCATACACAGAAATATACAATCACACGGAGAGCAGATAGCAAGATCACATATAATAACCAATAGTTAGTTAAAGAACCATAAAAAGAAAATATCAAATTAAGAGAGAAAGGTGAAGAGAAGAGAAAAGAGCAACATAACTTATCATACACACTTAACATTCCTAATTATTATAATTATTTTTTTTGCACTCCATTTCCAATAAGCGCATCCACCTCCGCTCTGCTGCTCACCATTTTTGGCCCTTCGCCCGCCTTAAGCCGCACATATACTTTACCACGAACCGAGTATGCAGACAACAACTTGTTTTTGCGCCTCAGCTCTGATGAGTACTGCATTACTTCTCGCACCTTTTTTGGTAAGCTTTCATGAATATGAACCGCCCCATAGCCTGGCAGCCCAATATCAGAAAGTAAAATTGACCTCTTTCGGGCCTTGCAGAACAACGCAACAGCTTTTAAGAGCTCATTTCTATCCGTGGCAGAACACAGTTTAAAAACTGTTGGGCAAGCATTGTTGTTCTTGTTCCCAGTACTGGCACCCCGAATGCGAAAAGCATCTCTTAATGGTGGAGCTTTGTGCTCTGCTGCGCTACATACTTTTGCAAAGAGCTGCGTTAAACACTCACCCGCACTTTGTGGGAGTCCGTTGATGATGACGTCAGCAGAAACAGCAGCACTCTCCAGCGAACGCAATTGAGTTTGAGCAGCGGCCAACTCACTACGGAGAATGAGGACATCTGCACATGCATTTTCCACTGTAGTAACTCTTTTTTCAAGAGCCATTACTGAGCTCTTTAAATTTGCTGTTTCAGCCGCTAACTCACCAACCCTCTGCAGCATTCTCTCCTCTGCCTGACACACTACTGCAGTTAGTTGGTCAACTATTGCATCTCTTTGTTGTTCGAGCATTTTTACTATCTCCTCTCTCTGCTGCTCTAGCCTTTTCACCACACTATTTTCCATCCTCTCAAATAAAGCTGTCGCGGTCGATGTAGAGGTGAGGGGAGTGAGGGGAGGAGAAGCAGCTTTTCGCAATGTATTTTTGCGCGATGGCCCTAACATTTTTGTTCTTATTTTCCTTTTTTCTTTTGCTTTACGTGTTTGCTATTTATTGCAGATTATTAGTGGGCTGAACACGTTCACTGACAAGGCAGCACTTTACGGAAGACACCGGACAACAATTTTATGCAATTAAATTAAATTTTTCAGGAGCACACAAAAACACGTCCTACTCTCTTAACATATCGAATTGTAAAATCTTCGTACTTTTGTTTGTTGTTTGGCATCTGTAATTAGAACAAAAGAATTTCAAGTGAAGATCAGCTAGCGACCACTTGCTTTCACGCCAGTCGAAGGCAACTTAATTATTTTTGCTAATCGACAATCGCCTAGTCCCATCGTAAGCGCTCGTTTTACGCTCTTTATTTGTCTGTAGTAGTGACAATCGGTGTGTATACGTACACAAGTGCTTACTCTCATTGCTCATATGAGTCGCATTTGGACAGCTATGCCATCAGTGATATAAAACAATGTGGTTTTCATTTTTAGTGTTTCCGTACGCGCTGTGCGATGAACATCACTTAAGGCGGAGTGTACATCAACTTCGATATCGCCTTAGCTCCCCTTTCCCCGGAAATTATGCAGTGCCCACGAAAGCCCATGATCGCCCCTCTGCTGCGTTTATGTGCCTTGCGGCGCCCATCCCTGTTTTAAACCATACATCGATTTTTTAAGTTTGCATACTAAGCCCTGAGATGCCTTCAGTCCTTCTGGAATATCCATGTATATTTCTTCTTTTAAATTTCCATGTAGAAACGCGGTTTTGACATCTAGTTGATGTAAGTAATAATTCTTTTGGACACTTATCGCCAACACAATGCGGACAGTTGTCATCTTTGCCACAGGAGCATATGTTTGGTCATAATCTACGCAGAAAACCTATCACAACCAATCTTGCTTTGTGAACACTGGATTTCCATCAGCATCCTCCTTTACACAAAATATCCATTTGGATTTTAGTAATTTAACATTAGGTGGGAATGGAACTAACTCCCAAACGTGGTTTTCATTCATCGAATTAAATTCTTCATTAATAGCTTTTATCCACAATTCCTTATCAGACCTCTTATCAATATCTGCATATATAAGTGGCTCACGTGGTTCATCCAAAACAGCCGAATATCCAGAAATATTTAGACTTTCGACCATGTGGACGTCTTTAAGTGAAAATTTACGTCCGTTGTTATTGGATACGTTCAATGTTGCAAGTATTGAGTCGCCCTCCATGCGAGTTGCGTTTCCGGTCCACCTCAGACATAACGGACTTGGTTCACCTTCTATGTTCAGTTTATCGAATGTATCCTTCTCTATTAAAGTGACGGCAGAACCCTCATCTAGGGCGAACTTGCCAGATATCCCGCTGATTAAATGCTCGGGTACGTTGTTTTAGTTACTGGCTGTAGCAAAGCTGTCTTCATCACTGCTCCGTTCGCCCAATAAACATTTTTCTTCATTTTCAATTTGAGGTTCATTTGAGAAGTAACCCTATTGTCAAATATCAAACGTTTGTTATCAAATGCACCTCAAATTTCCCCTGATAGCGTTCTCAAACAAAAAGGCTCATTTTTAGTATAGGATTTTGGGCTGAATCTCAATTTGATAAATTCCATTTTCTCAAACCCATTTCAAAGGTGGTACATACACTCGGCAGAAAAAGTCTGCGTACAAGCAATCGACAAAAATAAGTTACTGATAAAAAGGCTTTTATTCAAGTTTTATTAAATTCATTTTATTTTAAATTCATTTAAGGATATTAAGTCTCTAGTTTTATGAAAAAAAAAAATTTTTTATTTTCCATTAATAACATTAAAATAAAACGAAACATGCATGCGCCTATAAAAAATCCATCAGAAAAAGTCTGCGTACAAGGTAAATAAGTAAACCATAAATGCTTTTTTCCCAAATTTCGCTTAAATATTAATAAGAAGTCGGATAGCCCTTTCGTTTCAAAACTTCTGCCAGACGTTTTGGCATGGAATCGACAAGCTTAGAGGTTTCCGTCGAAGAGATTTCAGCGCATTCCTCGCGAAGGACTTCCTTGAGCATAGCAATTGAGGTAATTGTGCGCTGACGAATTTTTCGTTCCAGTAAGTCCCACAGATGCTCTATGGGATTTAAGTCTGGTGATTGTGGTGGTGTTCGGAGCTGATGGGGAACATTATAGAGTAACCAAAGCTTAACTATATCAGCAGTATGCTTTGGATCTTTATCCTGCTGGAAGTAATAGCCAGTTTCTAGACCCAATTCCTCAACGCTTTGCTTCAAATTCCTTTTCAAGATATTAAGGTATGCATATTTGTCCATAGTGGACTCAATAAACTCCATTCGGCCCACACCTTTGCTTGCCATGCATCCGCATATCATTGCACCCCCACCACCATGCTTCACGGTAGGCATCAAGTTGAACTTATCGAATGCTGTACCCTTTTTTCGCCATACAATCTTACGTCCTTTGATTCCAAAGACGCAGAACTTGCTCTCGTCGGAAAAAATAACCTTATCCCAGAACTCCCGAGGCTTGTTTAGATGTTCCTTGGCGAAAGAAATACGCTTTTGCCTGTTAACTGGCGATATGAATGGCTTTCTGCGCGCGACATGACCATGGTACCCCGCTTTCTTTAAAATTTTGCGAACGGTGTCTATGCAGAGAGTCTTCTTAAAGTTCTGCTTTACATGTTGAGCGATTTTGGATGCTGATAGTCGGGGATTTTGCTGTACACTTTGCAAAATATTACGAGTTTCCCGTTTTGTTAATATTTTTGGCCGTCCTGAACGCGGCCGAGAAACGAATACACCAGTATCTTGGTAATTTTTTTATCACTCTTTGTATTGAAGAATGTTTTCTTTCAACAATCCGACCAATTTCACGGTATGTTTTTCCTGTGTTGAAAAGTTTAACAATAATTTCCCTTTCAGAGGGGCTTATTTCTTTTCCTTTAGGTGGCATTGTATATTTCAAACTTTTTAATATAAATGTAATGAAATAAAAAATTTTAAATATTATTTTTTTATTAAACTAGTAAAACTATAACTCACAATACACGTTTACACCAGTTTTTTACGCGGGGAAGAACCGTTTTGCAAATTGTACGCAGACTTTTTCTACGCTACAGAATGAGTCTTTGCTGTAAATTTATCGATAAAAAAAGGATGCCAGATTTTCATTGCTTTAAAATTTGTGAGATTATTAAGAGGATAACAATAAAGCATATAATGCATTTTTTCACGTAAATTTTTGAAATATAAGTGAATTTGGGGCGAAAGAATATAAGACATTTTCGTGTACGCAGACTTTTTCTGCCGAGTGTATATGTACTCTAGAGTGCAGAAAAATTGAGGGATAGTGAGAGTGAGAGAGTTTGTGGTGTAAGCGCAGAAATGGAATGGAATAAATAAATGTACATATGTATGTATTACATATTTGTACGCTTATGTGATGTTTTTGATTTAAAGCCCGTCTCCACATAACTTGATTCACCAGATAAACATGTAGCAAAACATCTCGCTCAATAACCCGTCTCCACGTGCCTAATCATGATTCAGTTTGACATTTCTCTTTCTTGTTCTTTTTAGATGTTTGTATGTTTGCTTATTTTTGCGTCTTTGTTTTGGTCTGTGTGAGATTTCGATAGATTTTCGATACAAAATTAGAGAAGACATCGATAGATTTTCGATACAAAATTAGAGAAGACATCGATAACATCGAGGTTGGCAAGATGATTCAGAATGAAAGTGTTTCAATATTCACTCGCTCTCAAAAATTTGTATAGAAATTGGCGAGTTTCGGCACTGGTTTCCGTGTCGAAACAAGATTGAGAGAGAAAATGCAGAAAAAAAGAGAAAACACGTTATGTGGAGACATGGTATTACCCGTGCGGGTGAATTTCGCCGGTGCCTTTTGTACAATTACATGAGTATATTAATATCTTTTTTAATATATGCACATACACACATATCGGAAACCAACTACATATCGACGGCTGAGAATAAGATCGCCCTATTTCAAAAATTGTTTCAAAAACGCCCTATTTGAAAAATTGTTTGAATAACGTCCTATTTCAGATTTTGCTTCAAGAACGCCCTATTTGAAAAATTGTTTCAATAACGTCCTATTTCAGATTTTGCTTCAAAAACGCCCTATTTCAGAGAAAATTCCATATATATTTCTCTGAAATAGGGCGTTTTTGAATACTTGTCTGAAATAGGGCGTTATTGAAACATTTTTTCAAATAGGGCGTTCTTGAAGCAAAATCTGAAATAGGACGTTATTCAAACAAAATACGAAACAAGTTTTTTTTTTCAAATGTGTTGTAAGTTAATCTAGAATTGATAAACAATGTTTGATGAACAGTTGAAAATATGTTTATTTTCAAATGATATATATGCTGATTCTCAACTTTAGAAACAATATTTTCTCAAACGTTTGATAATTTCTTTTTCATTGTTTAAAGGGTCGGCGATGATGATGTTGACAGTGCCCTCGCCCCACTGTTCATCGCTGTTGTAGTATTGTTGGCGCAAGTGCCAACACAGGAATTTGAAGCAAAGCGTTGAGGAATTGGGTCTAGAAACTGGCTATTACTTCCAGCAGGATAACGATCCAAAGCATACTGCTGATATAGTTAAGCTTTGGTTACTCTATAATGTTCCCTATCAGCTCCGAACACCACCACAATCACCAGACTTAAATCCCATAGAGCATCTGTGGGACTTACTGGAACGAAAAATTCGTCAGCGCACAATTACCTCAATTTCTATGCTCAAGGAAGTCCTTCGCGAGGAATGCGCTGAAATCTCTTCGACGGAAACCTCTAAGCTTGTCGATTCCATGCCAAAACGTCTGGCAGAAGTTTTGAAACGAAAGGGCTATCCGACTTCTTATTAATATTTAAGCGAAATTTGGGAAAAAAGCATTTATGGTTTACTTATTTACCTTGTACGCAGACTTTTTCTGATGGATTTTTTATAGGCGCATGCATGTTTCGTTTTATTTTAATGTTATTAATGGAAAATAAAAAAATTTTTTTTTCATAAAACTAGAGACTTAATATCCTTAAATGAATTTAAAATAAAATGAATTTAATAAAACTTGAATAAAAGCCTTTTTATCAGTAACTTATTTTTGTCGATTGCTTGTACGCAGACTTTTTCTGCCGAGTGTATGTACCACCTTTGAAATGGGTTTGAGAAAATGGAATTTATCAAATTGAGATTCAGCCCAAAATCCTATACTAAAAATGAGCCTTTTTGTTTGAGAACGCTATCAGGGGAAATTTGAGGTGCATTTGATAACAAACGTTTGATATTTGACAATAGGGTTACTTCTCAAATGAACCTCAAATTGAAAATGAAGAAAAATGTTTATTGGGCGAACGGAGCAGTGATGAAGACAGCTTTGCTACAGCCAGTAACTACAACAACGTACCCGAGCATTTAATCAGCGGGATATCTGGCAAGTTCGCCCTAGATGAGGGTTCTGCCGTCACTTTAATAGAGAAGGATACATTCGATAAACTGAACATAGAAGGTGAACCAAGTCCGTTATGTCTGAGGTGGACCGGAAACGCAACTCGCATGGAGGGCGACTCAATACTTGCAACATTGAACGTATCCAATAACAACGGACGTAAATTTTCACTTAAAGACGTCCACATGGTCGAAAGTCTAAATATTTCTGGATATTCGGCTGTTTTGGATGAACTACGTGAGCCACTTATATATGCAGATATTGATAAGAGGTCTGATAAGGAATTGTGGATAAAAGCTATTAATGAAGAATTTAATTCGATGAATGAAAACCACGTTTGGGAGTTAGTTCCATTCCCACCTAATGTTAAATTACTAAAATCCAAATGGATATTTTGTGTAAAGGAGGATGCTGATGGAAATCCAGTGTTCACAAAGCAAGATTGGTTGTGATAGGTTTTCTGCGTAGATTATGACCAAACATATGCTCCTGTGGCAAAGATGACAACTGTCCGCATTGTGTTGGCGATAAGTGTCCAAAAGAATTATTACTTACATCAACTAGATGTCAAAACCGCGTTTCTACATGGAAATTTAAAAGAAGAAATATACATGGATATTCCAGAAGGACTGAAGGCATCTCAGGGCTTAGTATGCAAACTTAAAAAATCGATGTATGGTTTAAAACAGGGATGGGCGCCGCAAGGCACATAAACGCAGCAGAGGGGCGATCATGGGCTTTCGTGGGCACTGCATAATTTCCGGGGAAAGGGGAGCTAAGGCGATATCGAAGTTGATGTACACTCCGCCTTAAGTGATGTTCATCGCACAGCGCGTACGGAAACACTAAAAATGAAAACCACATTGTTTTATATCACTGATGGCATAGCTGTCCAAATGCGACTCATATGAGCAATGAGAGTAAGCACTTGTGTACGTATACACACAGATTGTCACTACTACAGACAAATAAAGAGCGTAAAACGAGCGCTTACGATGGGACTAGGCGATTGTCGATTAGCAAAAATAATTAAGTTGCCTTCGACTGGCGTGAAAGCAAGTGGTCGCTAGCTGATCTTCACTTGAAATTCTTTTGTTCTAATTACAGATGCCAAACAACAAACAAAAGTACGAAGATTTTGCATATAACGTATGTAAACAAATGTATATATGTGTGTTGTTTCATAATTTCGCAAAGCGTGCGCACGTGACCCTGATCGCTCAACATCTGCAAGCAGACTGATTATTTTTTAGTAATTTTTCACTTTGGCATACAGTAGGCGCACCAACACACACTCATTTTTCGGTCGTTGCTTGATTGTGGTAGTGAATCGCATTTGGACAGCCCTGACTGATGGGCGTTTTGACTCATATGAGCAGTTACTCTCAGCACACGTATTCTTACGCTCTTATTTCAGTTGCTGTTGAGAGCGAAAAATCAATCACAGTGGTGTTAGAACAGTTGTGTTTCAGCAAGCAAAGACGTATCGTCGCTTTGCTTTCATCTTTTATGCAATAGTAAACTATGCGCTATTTAATGAATGAAAGCATTTAGGGTAATTTTAAATAATTTTTCACTGCGAACAGTGCGAGTGAGAAACACATATAGGTACGCGCATAAATAGTATCATAAAACAATCAAGCGGCGCACGATGTTGCTTCGCTGTTGTTTGTTAATCAACTGACTGCAAATGTTCTTTGTCCCATGGTAGCAGTCTTGCCGCTCAAAAATTTCAAAAGGTGGCCAAAAAAGTGGCCCCAATTCAATCAATGTTGCAAGTATTGAGTCGCCCTCCATGCGAGTTGCGTTTCCGGTCCACCTCAGACATAACGGACTTGGTTCACCTTCTATGTTCAGTTTATCGAATGTATCCTTCTCTATTAAAGTGACGGCAGAACCCTCATCTAGGGCGAACTTGCCAGATATCCCGCTGATTAAATGCTCGGGTACGTTGTTGTAGTTACTGGCTGTAGCAAAGCTGTCTTCATCACTGCTCCGTTCGCCCAATAAACATTTTTCTTCATTTTCAATTTGAGGTTCATTTGAGAAGTAACCCTATTGTCAAATATCAAACGTTTGTTATCAAATGCACCTCAAATTTCCCCTGATAGCGTTCTCAAACAAAAAGGCTCATTTTTAGTATAGGATTTTGGGCTGAATCTCAATTTGATAAATTCCATTTTCTCAAACCCATTTCAAAGGTGGTACATACACTCGGCAGAAAAAGTCTGCGTACAAGCAATCGACAAAAATAAGTTACTGATAAAAAGGCTTTTATTCAAGTTTTATTAAATTCATTTTATTTTAAATTCATTTAAGGATATTAAGTCTCTAGTTTTATGAAAAAAAAAATTTTTTATTTTCCATTAATAACATTAAAATAAAACGAAACATGCATGCGCCTATAAAAAATCCATCAGAAAAAGTCTGCGTACAAGGTAAATAAGTAAACCATAAATGCTTTTTTCCCAAATTTCGCTTAAATATTAATAAGAAGTCGGATAGCCCTTTCGTTTCAAAACTTCTGCCAGACGTTTTGGCATGGAATCGACAAGCTTAGAGGTTTCCGTCGAAGAGATTTCAGCGCATTCCTCGCGAAGGACTTCCTTGAGCATAGAAATTGAGGTAATTGTGCGCTGACGAATTTTTCGTTCCAGTAAGTCCCACAGATGCTCTATGGGATTTAAGTCTGGTGATTGTGGTGGTGTTCGGAGCTGATAGGGAACATTATAGAGTAACCAAAGCTTAACTATATCAGCAGTATGCTTTGGATCGTTATCCTGCTGGAAGTAATAGCCAGTTTCTAGACCCAATTCCTCAACGCTTTGCTTCAAATTCCTGTGTTGGCACTTGCGCCAACAATACTACAACAGCGATGAACAGTGGGGCGAGGGCACTGTCAACATCATCATCGCCGACCCTTTAAACAATGAAAAAGAAATTATCAAACGTTTGAGAAAATATTGTTTCTAAAGTTGAGAATCAGCATATATATCATTTGAAAATAAACATATTTTCAACTGTTCATCAAACATTGTTTATCAATTCTAGATTAACTTACAACACATTTGAAAAAAAAAACTTGTTTCGTATTTTGTTTGAATAACGTCCTATTTCAGATTTTGCTTCAAGAACGCCCTATTTGAAAAAATGTTTCAATAACGCCCTATTTCAGACAAGTATTCAAAAACGCCCTATTTCAGAGAAATATATATGGAATTTTCTCTGAAATAGGGCGTTTTTGAAGCAAAATCTGAAATAGGACGTTATTGAAACAATTTTTCAAATAGGGCGTTCTTGAAGCAAAATCTGAAATAGGACGTTATTCAAACAATTTTTCAAATAGGGCGTTTTTGAAACAATTTTTGAAATAGGGCGATCTTATTCTCAGCCGTCGATATGTAGTTGGTTTCCGATATGTGTGTATGTGCATATATTAAAAAAGATATTAATATACTCATGTAATTGTACAAAAGGCACCGGCGAAATTCACCCGCACGGGTAATACCATGTCTCCACATAACGTGTTTTCTCTTTTTTTCTGCATTTTCTCTCTCAATCTTGTTTCGACACGGAAACCAGTGCCGAAACTCGCCAATTTCTATACAAATTTTTGAGAGCGAGTGAATATTGAAACACTTTCATTCTGAATCATCTTGCCAACCTCGATGTTATCGATGTCTTCTCTAATTTTGTATCGAAAATCTATCGATGTCTTCTCTAATTTTGTATCGAAAATCTATCGAAATCTCACACAGACCAAAACAAAGGCGCAAAAATAAGCAAACATACAAACATCTAAAAAGAACAAGAAAGAGAAATGTCAAACTGAATCATGATTAGGCACGTGGAGACGGGTTATTGAGCGAGATGTTTTGCTACATGTTTATCTGGTGAATCAAGTTATGTGGAGACGGGCTTTAAATCAAAAACATCACATAAGCGTACAAATATGTAATACATACATATGTACATTTATTTATTCCATTCCATTTCTGCGCTTACACCACAAACTCTCTCACTCTCACTATCCCTCAATTTTTCTGCACTCTAGAGTACATATACACTCGGCAGAAAAAGTCTGCGTACACGAAAATGTCTTATATTCTTTCGCCCCAAATTCACTTATATTTCAAAAATTTACGTGAAAAAATGCATTATATGCTTTATTGTTATCCTCTTAATAATCTCACAAATTTTAAAGCAATGAAAATCTGGCATCCTTTTTTTATCGATAAATTTACAGCAAAGACTCATTCTGTAGCGTAGAAAAAGTCTGCGTACAATTTGCAAAACGGTTCTTCCCCGCGTAAAAAACTGGTGTAAACGTGTATTGTGAGTTATAGTTTTACTAGTTTAATAAAAAAATAATATTTAAAATTTTTTATTTCATTACATTTATATTAAAAAGTTTGAAATATACAATGCCACCTAAAGGAAAAGAAATAAGCCCCTCTGAAAGGGAAATAATTGTTAAACTTTTCAACACAGGAAAAACATACCGTGAAATTGGTCGGATTGTTGAAAGAAAACATTCTTCAATACAAAGAGTGATAAAAAAATTACCAAGATACTGGTGTATTCGTTTCTCGGCCGCGTTCAGGACGGCCAAAAATATTAACAAAACGGGAAACTCGTAATATTTTGCAAAGTGTACAGCAAAATCCCCGACTATCAGCATCCAAAATCGCTCAACATGTAAAGCAGAACTTTAAGAAGACTCTCTGCATAGACACCGTTCGCAAAATTTTAAAGAAAGCGGGGTACCATGGTCATGTCGCGCGCAGAAAGCCATTCATATCGCCAGTTAACAGGCAAAAGCGTATTTCTTTCGCCAAGGAACATCTAAACAAGCCTCGGGAGTTCTGGGATAAGGTTATTTTTTCCGACGAGAGCAAGTTCTGCGTCTTTGGAATCAAAGGACGTAAGATTGTATGGCGAAAAAAGGGTACAGCATTCGATAAGTTCAACTTGATGCCTACCGTGAAGCATGGTGGTGGGGGTGCAATGATATGCGGATGCATGGCAAGCAAAGGTGTGGGCCGAATGGAGTTTATTGAGTCCACTATGGACAAATATGCATACCTTAATATCTTGAAAAGGAATTTGAAGCAAAGCGTTGAGGAATTGGGTCTAGAAACTGGCTATTACTTCCAGCAGGATAAAGATCCAAAGCATACTGCTGATATAGTTAAGCTTTGGTTACTCTATAATGTTCCCCATCAGCTCCGAACACCACCACAATCACCAGACTTAAATCCCATAGAGCATCTGTGGGACTTACTGGAACGAAAAATTCGTCAGCGCACAATTACCTCAATTGCTATGCTCAAGGAAGTCCTTCGCGAGGAATGCGCTGAAATCTCTTCGACGGAAACCTCTAAGCTTGTCGATTCCATGCCAAAACGTCTGGCAGAAGTTTTGAAACGAAAGGGCTATCCGACTTCTTATTAATATTTAAGCGAAATTTGGGAAAAAAGCATTTATGGTTTACTTATTTACCTTGTACGCAGACTTTTTCTGATGGATTTTTTATAGGCGCATGCATGTTTCGTTTTATTTTAATGTTATTAATGGAAAATAAAAAATTTTTTTTTTTCATAAAACTAGAGACTTAAAATCCTTAAATGAATTTAAAATAAAATGAATTTAATAAAACTTGAATAAAAGCCTTTTTATCAGTAACTTATTTTTGTCGATTGCTTGTACGCAGACTTTTTCTGCCGAGTGTATGTACCACCTTTGAAATGGCTTGAGAAAATGGAATTTATCAAATTGAGATTCAGCCCAAAATCCTATACTAAAAATGAGCCTTTTTGTTTGAGAACGCTATCAGGGGAAATTTGAGGTGCATTTGATAACAAACGTTTGATATTTGACAATAGGGTTACTTCTCAAATGAACCTCAAATTGAAAATGAAGAAAAATGTTTATTGGGCGAACGGAGCAGTGATGAAGACAGCTTTGCTACAGCCAGTAACTAAAACAACGTACCCGAGCATTTAATCAGCGGGATATCTGGCAAGTTCGCCCTAGATGAGGGTTCTGCCGTCACTTTAATAGAGAAGGATACATTCGATAAACTGAACATAGAAGGTGAACCAAGTCCGTTATGTCTGAGGTGGACCGGAAACGCAACTCGCATGGAGGGCGACTCAATACTTGCAACATTGAACGTATCCAATAACAACGGACGTAAATTTTCACTTAAAGACGTCCACATGGTCGAAAGTCTAAATATTTCTGGATATTCGGCTGTTTTGGATGAACCACGTGAGCCACTTATATATGCAGATATTGATAAGAGGTCTGATAAGGAATTGTGGATAAAAGCTATTAATGAAGAATTTAATTCGATGAATGAAAACCACGTTTGGGAGTTAGTTCCATTCCCACCTAATGTTAAATTACTAAAATCCAAATGGATATTTTGTGTAAAGGAGGATGCTGATGGAAATCCAGTGTTCACAAAGCAAGATTGGTTGTGATAGGTTTTCTGCGTAGATTATGACCAAACATATGCTCCTGTGGCAAAGATGACAACTGTCCGCATTGTGTTGGCGATAAGTGTCCAAAAGAATTATTACTTACATCAACTAGATGTCAAAACCGCGTTTCTACATGGAAATTTAAAAGAAGAAATATACATGGATATTCCAGAAGGACTGAAGGCATCTCAGGGCTTAGTATGCAAACTTAAAAAATCGATGTATGGTTTAAAACAGGGATGGGCGCCGCAAGGCACATAAACGCAGCAGAGGGGCGATCATGGGCTTTCATGGGCACTGCATAATTTCCGGGGAAAGGGGAGCTAAGGCGATATCGAAGTTGATGTACACTCCGCCTTAAGTGATGTTCATCGCACAGCGCGTACGGAAACACTAAAAATGAAAACCACATTGTTTTATATCACTGATGGCATAGCTGTCCAAATGCGACTCATATGAGCAATGAGAGTAAGCACTTGTGTACGTATACACACCGATTGTCACTACTACAGACAAATAAAGAGCGTAAAACGAGCGCTTACGATGGGACTAGGCGATTGTCGATTAGCAAAAATAATTAAGTTGCCTTCGACTGGCGTGAAAGCAAGTGGTCGCTAGCTGATCTTCACTTGAAATTCTTTTGTTCTAATTACAGATGCCAAACAACAAACAAAAGTACGAAGATTTTACAATTCGATATGTTAAGAGAGTAGGACGTGTTTTTGTGTGCTCCTGAAAAATTTAATTTAATTGCATAAAATTGTTGTCCGGTGTCTTCCGTAAAGTGCTGCCTTGTCAGTGAACGTGTTCAGCCCACTAATAATCTGCAATAAATAGCAAACACGTAAAGCAAAAGAAAAAAGGAAAATAAGAACAAAAATGTTAGGGCCATCGCGCAAAAATACATTGCGAAAAGCTGCTTCTCCTCCCCTCACTCCCCTCACCTCTACATCGACCGCGACAGCTTTATTTGAGAGGATGGAAAATAGTGTGGTGAAAAGGCTAGAGCAGCAGAGAGAGGAGATAGTAAAAATGCTCGAACAACAAAGAGATGCAATAGTTGACCAACTAACTGCAGTAGTGTGTCAGGCAGAGGAGAGAATGCTGCAGAGGGTTGGTGAGTTAGCGGCTGAAACAGCAAATTTAAAGAGCTCAGTAATGGCTCTTGAAAAAAGAGTTACTACAGTGGAAAATGCATGTGCAGATGTCCTCATTCTCCGTAGTGAGTTGGCCGCTGCTCAAACTCAATTGCGTTCGCTGGAGAGTGCTGCTGTTTCTGCTGACGTCATCATCAACGGACTCCCACAAAGTGCGGGTGAGTGTTTAACGCAGCTCTTTGCAAAAGTATGTAGCGCAGCAGAGCACAAAGCTCCACCATTAAGAGATGCTTTTCGCATTCGGGGTGCCAGTACTGGGAACAAGAACAACAATGCTTGCCCAACAGTTTTTAAACTGTGTTCTGCCACGGATAGAAATGAGCTCTTAAAAGCTGTTGCGTTGTTCTGCAAGGCCCGAAAGAGGTCAATTTTACTTTCTGATATTGGGCTGCCAGGCTATGGGGCGGTTCATATTCATGAAAGCTTACCAAAAAAGGTGCGAGAAGTAATGCAGTACTCATCAGAGCTGAGGCGCAAAAACAAGTTGTTGTCTGCATACTCGGTTCGTGGTAAAGTATATGTGCGGCTTAAGGCGGGCGAAGGGCCAAAAATGGTGAGCAGCAGAGCGGAGGTGGATGCGCTTATTGGAAATGGAGTGCAAAAAAAATAATTATAATAATTAGGAATGTTAAGTGTGTATGATAAGTTATGTTGCTCTTTTCTCTTCTCTTCACCTTTCTCTCTTAATTTGATATTTTCTTTTTATGGTTCTTTAACTAACTATTGGTTATTATATGTGATCTTGCTATCTGCTCTCCGTGTGATTGTATATTTCTGTGTATGGTCGTTACCTTTTGTGGTTGTTCTCCCAGTATATGGATATAAACCCCAGTAGGAAATCGGCCTCCAGCATTGACGAAAACCACAAGATAATGATTGATATTTTATGTAAACAGTCCATTGGACTGAAAGTGGTACATTTTAATGCGCGGAGTCTTAATGGTGACAAGTTGGACTATGTTAGGGATGTCTTTGTGAAATCAGATATAGATGTTATATGTATTTCAGAAACGTGGTTTAATAATGAGATTTCTGACTTTTATTACTGCATCCCTAACTACAGTCTCTACAGGGTTGATCGAACTACGAAAAGAGGGGGAGGAGTTGCAATTTACTGCAAGTCTTCCCTACAACTAAGAGTCTTATCTGAATCCAAAAATGCAGAAACTGAGTTTATTATTGTTGAAATTACTGACTATGTTAAAAAAATACTTGTTTCTTGTGTGTACAACCCTAATAGGTGTTGCATGTTGGATACGTTCTTTCTTGAGTTATCTTCGTATGTGATTGATTATGAATGTTTTGTTGTATGTGGTGATTTTAATGTGAATCTATTAGTGAATGACTCCACATCTAAAAAGCTACTTGACCATGCAACATCTGCAGGTCTCTCAGTGGTCTCTTCTGACTCTTGTAATGTAACGTCTGGTGTTCCGCAAGGCTCGGTGTTAGGTCCTCTTTTGTTCAGTCTCTTTGTAAATGATATATTTTCTGTGTGTCGTTACGTCAATGTCCATGCTTACGCTGACGACATTCAACTGTATCTGTCTAATCGTATTGGACTTGTTGATGACTTATGCTACAGAATTAACTGTGACTTGTCCGCCATCTCGCAATGGGCTTATAATAATGGTTTGTGTTTGAATGTAGAAAAATCGTTTGTGTTGCCCGTCAGTAGCAGTAAAGTTCATATTGTGGATATACCAAGACTATTTGTGGGTGACAGTGCTTTGGCGTTTACTGAAAAAATTAAAAATTTGGGCTTTGTTGTCAATTCGATGTTGAGTTGTTCTGATCATGTAAATAAAGTTGTGAGTAATGTCTATACTGTGCTTCGTAGACTAAGAATGTCAGCAACATATACCCCTCAAGAGACAAGAAGAAAACTTGCTATACAACTTATTGTGCCACATATAACGTACTCTGAGCTGGTATACAGCAAGCTTGATTCTGTATCATATCGCAAAATTGATGTATTGTTTAACAATGTTACTCGTTATGTGTATGGTTTGAAAAGATATGATCATGTTTCCTCGTTCAAAACAAAAGTTCTAGGGTGCACTATTTTTGAATATATAAAGGCCAGAAATTGCATATTCATATATAAACTTATGGAATTTAAAACTCCGAAGTATCTATATGAAAAATTGCAATTCCCTAAATCATCCAGGCTTCAAACTCTGATAATACCAAAATATTCTTGTTTGTCCTCATCAAGACTCTTTTTCGTCAATGCTGTGAGGCTCTGGAATTCCATACCTGACAGTGTCAAATCTATGTTGAATAGGAACAACTACAGGAAATTGATTCATGCCCACTTTACTGCGGAGTAAGATGTATGATAGCAACTTCACACTACGTGCTCTATTTTTCACTATTGTCATTTTCATAGACTTTCACCTATAGTTTCTTCAATTTTTATCTCTTTGTAATTCTTCTCTATATATTATATTTTAATTTCGTGTTATTAATTTCAATATTAGGATTACTCTAAATTTTAATTTTAAATTTAAGTTCTAATGTTAATTTTGGTCATTGTTTGATATTAGTTTTATATGTAATTTCATGTGCCAACTTTAGTTTTAAGATTTATGTTATAAGCAATATTATACGGTTGATGTGTTGTAAAAGACATGGTCTTAAAATGCAGTCCATAAAGTTAGTTAAATAAATAAATAAAATAAATAAATAAAAAAATTTTGCATATAACGTATGTACACAAATGTATATATGTGTGTTGTTTCATAATTTCGCAAAGCGTGCGCACGTGACCCTGATCGCTCAACATCTGCAAGCAGACTGATTATTTTTAGTAATTTTTCACTTTGGCATACAGTAGGCGCACCAACACACACTCATTTTTCGGTCGTTGCTTGATTGTGGTAGTGAATCGCATTTGGACAGCCCTGACTGATGGGCGTTTTGACTCATATGAGCAGTTAGAGCCCGTGCACAATTGGCTTTGTCTGCTCCAACTTTGATAGAAAAAACCTTAAAGCAAAGCGAATTTCCAGATGCTTGCTACAATTAACACTTTGACAATTTCAACTTCACTTCTATGCTTTAATTTATAAACCTGATTTTTTGTAACATTTTTGGGGAATTTGCTTTTTTCTGCTTATTCGAATGTTATTTTTTACTTTTCTCTGTTCACTTCTCACGAAATTGCGCGAAATCGCTAAAATAAGTGTAGATATACAAACATACACACACACACACAAGGGGAGATGTTTGTCAAAGTGTAAAAAAGTTGAAACATGGCTAACTTTATACCTTGCTTTACTCGCTTCACCTCAATTGTGAACATGTCCCTTTGAAAAGCACATGCTGAACGAAACTGTCAAAGCAAAACTCTGAAGCAAAGCGAGGTAGAAGTCAATTGTGCACGGGCTCTAACTCTCAGCACACGTATTCTTACGCTCTTATTTCAGTTGCTGTTGAGAGCGAAAAATCAATCACAGTGGTGTTAGAACAGTTGTGTTTCAGCAAGCAAAGACGTATCGTCGCTTTGCTTTCATCTTTTATGCAATAGTAAACTATGCGCTATTTAATGAATGAAAGCATTTAGGGTAATTTTAAATAATTTTTCACTGCGAACAGTGCGAGTGAGAAACACATATAGGTACGCGCATAAATAGTATCATAAAACAATCAAGCGGCGCACGATGTTGCTTCGCTGTTGTTTGTTAATCAACTGACTGCAAATGTTCTTTGTCCCATGGTAGCAGTCTTGCCGCTCAAAAATTTCAAAAGGTGGCCAAAAAAGTGGCCCCAATTCTTTTTTTTTTTAGCTAACACATTTTATATATTTTTGTGGTTTATTTAATGCTTAAAGAAAATGGAATTCAAAATATTCTCTACACTAACGCAGCGTTAATATGATCGTTCGTTGAGCAGACAGAATAACCCGAGAAAGGCAAGGAATTAAAAAAAAAACTGTTATAGCGTTCGTTGAGCCGTAGGAAAGCTCAAGAACCCTAGGAATTTTACCAAAAAAGAGCGAATATGAATGCAAAGAATGTAAATTGTGGTAAAATTCCTACGGTTCTTGCACTTTCCTACGGCTCAACGAACGCTATATGTGTTTGTGTGTGTCTGGGCTGCTCCGTGCGTTTTCATTATCTTAACGAACAGCCCAAATTTCAAAGTATTCAAGGGTAGTGTTGGCAAACAAATTATATAAAGAACCTTTCGAAACGGAGACTTGCCAATTCAAAGTAAAATAGTAACAAAGAGGTTTCTTGCTCTTATATTTAAGAAAAAGCTAAAAATTATTTAATAATTATAGTTTTGAAAGTAAAAAAGGACCAAAAGTGGCCCGAATTTTTAAAAAGGTTCAAATATTCCATATTTTCAAAAAGTTGGGTTCAGGTGGCCTGGCTTTAAAAAAGGTTAAAATTGCCACTTTAGTGGCCCAAACGGAAATGCTGCATGGTAGCCAATTTACGCTCGCGGTTACCAATGCATGCTTACATTTCATTTGCCCAACAATGTTTTATATAGAGAGGAATTCACCAATAATAAAATGTGCAGTGTTGCCGCTAAAAGAATTTCGAAAAGTGGCCGAAAAAAGTAAAAAAAAGTGTTTCCCAAATTTTTTTTTTAGCTAGAAACACATTTTCATATATTTTTGTGGTTTATTTAATGCTTAAAGCAATTTGCAAGCGGTTTGTACCCTTGGTCTTAAATAGTGAAAGTTTTGAAAATAATCTTTCTGCTGATGCACTGCTGGCAGCGTTAACATATTTGCAACAAATTCAGAACTAGTTCTCATTTAAGTTGTTTTTCATTCGCCCACGTTGTGCGAAAACTCTTCTATTTCGGTTTGTTAAAACAATTTTCTTGCATTCTAAAAATTTTTACTCCCAAATAACTTTTTCGGGGTTTTCCTTCGCAGCGGAGAATTTCTAATGAAAAGTGAAAAGGTAACAAAGAGGCTTTTTTATGTGAATTTTATATGAGCTATTGGTCAGTTTTTAATTAAGAAAAATTTAAACAAATTTTTTGGTAGAGGTTATGGATCCATTTCGAAGACCACCACATCCCCTCATCATCATTTTATGTGAATTTTATATGAGCTATTGGTCAGTTTTTAATTAAGAAAAATTTAAACAAATTTTTTGGTAGAGGTTATGGATCCATTTCGAAGACCACCACATCCCCTCATCAGACTTCTTCAGGCGGCCTCAACCGAGGATCGAACTTAAGTCGTTTCGATTGGTAAGCCAATAGCATCCCATTGAGCTACCACCGCCGCACATTGGGGTATTTAATCAATCTGGGCGGCCAAAACTCTTTTTTGGCTTTAAATTGTTAATTATGTTACCCATGGTGATTTCAATTCAATTTAACATTTATATATTTGTATTACTGTAGGCCAAGGTTACCCGAGGCTTCGCCACGGGCTGAGTTGTGTAACAAACTAAAAAACTAATAAACTCTACAAATAAAGGACGTATCGTCATCATCATTGTATCCATATATGAAAGGCTGAGAGTAAAAATGAAACGTATTTGTAGGAAAAAACAAAAAGGAGCACACCTCGAATTGGGAGAGAAGTTCGGCCATAAAACTCGTCAGAGTTATAATAGCGCCATTGTATTATTATTATTTGTAATGCAGGTAAAAACGAACTTATAAATGAATGCTTGATAAAAAGGCAAAAAAAAATTTTACATTAAAAGGTAGACAAATCATTTTTTCCATTAAAAGTGGTAAATATGGTTGCTAAACTCAATCATATCTCTAACTTTTAATGGAAAACACGATTTGTCTGCCTATTACTGTAATTTTTTTTCTACCCTTTTTTATCAAACATTTAACAAGTCTTGCATCTACTTGCATTAAAAATACGTTTAATTTTTACTCCCAGGCTTTCATATCTAAATCTGTTCTAAAGTTTTAAGCTATGTTTTATAATATGTATAGATGCTAGTGCAGATGCATTTATTTACATAATACTCGTATATAATTTAAACTAATAAATAAAAGTCTTATTCCAACACGATACACTGAGTCTTTAGGACTCTTCATCAGAGGGGATGTTATGCAGTTCATGGTCACTACATCGAAGCATTGAAATGGTTTCGCTTGCAAAAGGTAGCGATATTTTCTTTCTTTGTGGTCTCATACCTGTCAGCAATGGGTCTGAATTCAAAAGTAACCTGTAAACATTATAACCTGTAAGCATTAAATTACTTTTTTATTTATTTAAAAATCTAGTTTTACCTATTCAATATATCCCGGTTGCAGGCTTCTCGGCAGAACTTTCGTGCAAAATTTTCTCTATATAAACGTATATATTTGTTTCTGGCTTCTGCTGCCTCCTCTGACAGTTGACCTATGGGCAACAGAGCTTTTTTGATTACCTCAGCTCCATGCATAAGAATCTTGTGCAGTGTTGGAGTCATGGGATGCCATGAGTACAGCTCTACATAAAGTTTAGCTGTTTCCATGGCGTAAACAGAAAATTTGTCTGTATCGATCTCAAATCCACTCGACAGTACCTCTAAAATTATTTTGATGCGGTATAGGAGGTCGATGTCAATGCCAGTAATCTCAGCAGAGAGTTCATAATTCGCAAAAAATCTTCTACTGGTATTCCCATCGTTCGTGTTGCCGAAATTCGCTTTTGGAACATCTACTATGAGGCCCATCTTAGTCTTGAATTCTTCTTGAATTGCAAGCTTCCTCTGTTTCACGATTTCTTTTTCATTGTCGGATCTTAGTTGCCACTTCTTTACAGGTAACTTATAAGCTAGATGCAAAATTGATTCAAACAGTCGAATCCTAGCATGTAAAATTGACAGACCAAAATCTAGCGCCTCTTCGTTAATGGTTCCCTTTTTTGATAGGCAGTTAAAATCTTTTGAGGTCAAACCACAGATATAACATCTCATTGTAGATGTTGTATTAGTGGCTGCATTGCATACCTTCCCATCAATCATGGTAAGCTTCAAAGTGTGAGTTACCGCATAAGTTTTAGATCCAATTTGAATCTCAGATCTTTGCAATTCTCTTATATCATTTTGTATGCTAGTAATTTCGTGTTTAATGACATCTGAAGTTTCCTTAATGAATCGTAGTCTGATTGGACGGCAGTAGCGCGGAGAAGAGGGAGTAGGGTTCTGCCACAAAATTTTGTTATTGGTGGAACAAATTAGACGCAGGGGCACAAAAGAACTTTGGAATAAGTTGGCATCTGAGTGGGAGTCGCATTCAAATTTTTGTTTGTATTGCGCTTGTTGCGCGCCATCACATCCCCACTTGCAAATGAGCATCAATGACCTGCGTTCCTCATCTTGAAGTGTCTCCAGTACCTCTTCAAGATCCGTCAGTAGTCTGGAAGCTGTGTGGTTCATTAAACTCTGAAGTTTAATTTCGGATACAGTTTCTGTGACATGGATGGAGTCTTTTTCGGGGTAAGAATTTTGCTTTGCTTCTTGTATTTTGGTGTAGCAAGGATACATCTCGGGGTTAAAGCTTCTAATGATTTCGTACTGGCTTCTCGAAAGTTCAGCTTCTATAAACATAGATAAGGCTTGTTGTGGACTCAATTTTGATTTTACTTTTGACTGAATTTCAGTAAAAGCCTTCTTGTATTTCGTAGCTCGTTGTGGTGAGGAAACTAATTCTTTAAGTACTAACGAAGCATCTCTTTTTCCTTGCTCACCTAATTTGGCCTGAGCAGCAAATGTAAGCACTTCCAAATTATTGCTTCTTCGCAACTCTTCTGTTTTTCTTCTTTTGCTCCTCACGCTAGACTCGGAAAACATTGTCTGTGGTCGTCCTCCCGATAGTCTTGTAACTTTAGGTATTCTAAGCGTTCCGCCGAGCCACAGTTTATGTTTCTTTACGAAAATGTCCTCTCTATGTTGTGAATTTACCCATCTTGTCTTAAAATTCCACTTAAAATGACGTATGTTGTTTTTAAATTTCACGCTATCCTTTTTGGAAAATGGTCCGAACTTTAGGAGATATTCTTCTAACTTATTTAATTTCTCATTAATATTTGCTGCATCTAACTTCTTAATATGCTCTAATAATTTCTTACGAGTGATTACTCGGCAATCCAATGAACCTTAATCCGAAAAAAGTTTTAATATAGATATATACAGAAAATCGATTTTTAGATGACTACTTTACCATACAAAAAAAAAATGTGGTCGTACATTTTTAAAAAGTGATGTAGTGAGACCAAACCGACCTCAGATTTGGATTCAGAACGTCAAAATACATGTTAGTAGGTTAGTTCGATGAAATGTGCCATTTGGGGCTTTCTTTAGCTTTTCGCAATTTTCTCGAAATTTTGGGGGTATATTGGACAACCGGACTTTGGATTCGGATTCAGCACGTCAATTTATATGTTCCTAGATGGGTATTGTCGAATCCACAAACAACTAACTTTTTTTTTTTGTGGCGGGGTCATTTTTCCCAACGTGAAAAATCGCCTGTTTTTCTTAAAACCGGAAAAAACCGGGACCGATCTTTCTTGAACTCAAAATAACAGGGAACAGACTATCTAGAAAAAAAAGATTCAGTGCCGGACAATGCCGAGCACCTAAACAAAAACCCTTTTGAAAACAAAAAATTGGGAAAATTTTCCTTTTATTACAATCTACATACCAACAACAGTAGCAGAAACCGGCCATGTAAAAACAAACGTAAAAAAGCTTTTTTTATATTTAAGAAAAAAACTAAAAAATATTTATTACATTATAGGTTTGAAAGTAAAAAAGGACCAAAAGTGGCTCAAATGTTTAAAAAGGTTCAAATATTGCATATTTTCAAAAAGTTGGGTTCCGGTAGCCTGGCTCTTAAAAAAGGTTCAAATTGTCACTTTAGTGGCCTCAGCGGCAATTCTGTACAATCGCTAATTTTGCAGATTCTTTCTCGCTCTATTGCTTTCGAACTCCGATGCCATTTACTTCATTAGTGTCATAATTTAAAAAAACCAATTTATGTCTTCTTCGCTATATATGGAAGTAAGCTACTATACTAAAGCAACAATATTTTTTAAATAAAGCCCTTAATTTTCATCTATGACCATACAATTTCATAACAAATAAATAACACTGATTCTCACTACTAAGTATCGATTCAGAAAATTGTGTTGTGTCGTTATTGAAGCAAGTGTGCTTTGTGCTTTTGGCATGTACATTAAGGTGGAGTGAAAACATATGGACCTTTTTTTTGTTTTTTTTTTTTTTTTGAACGTACCAATGAAAAGTTGCCTTAATGAACCCCACAAAATTTTATGGCCATAGGATGACATTTTGAACTGCCCCCAGCCCCGCAAAGTTGAAAGCACGATCTGGTACAAATATGAAATTTTGAAAATTATAGAAGCAAAAAACCAAGTATGAGGATTGATAAACATGGCTAGCTGAGTATTAAAGTGATTTTTTTTGGCAACAACAACAAAAGTTATTAAAGGACAAAGTTTATATTAAAAACTACTGAACCGATTTCGAATATTTTTATACCATTCGATAGGTATTTTGATTCCCTTTAATTTCATATACATTTTACATTGCGTTCCATAACACCCCCCAGCGGGGGTCAACCCCCTTTTACCCTTAGGGCTAGGAAGGTGCCGTTCTGGCTTTGGAACAAATTGAATTTCCAAAAAGAAAAAATTCGCCCCACCTTAATGTACATATGTATATATATATATGCTCTCTTGTTCTCAATACCGAATATGCATTAGCGCGCTCAATATTGGTTGATATTGGTTGCCACTATCCTAAAAAAATTTTGATAATAATTCCCAACAAAATAACCAAAAAATTACAAACAGACTAATAAATTATCGCCTTCATAATTCGAATGATAAAAGAAACTTAAAAGAAGTACACCTGCTTTGGTTTACAAAAAAAAAATTATCTGAAACGTAAATCACATCTATGAATGAATTTTGTTTGTAGTTCGTTTGATTTTTCTTTGGTCATAGCTTTAGTAGAAATTAAAAAAAAAAAAACATTTTTAACAACAAATTAAGTATACCTTAGAATAATTTTATCATATTGAAAACGAAAAATACTAAAATCATTTGATAGTTACCAAATTACCAACCGCAAAAAAATACCTATTTTGGAATTAATTACCAAGTGTGGCAACCATATGCTCAGTTTGAGTTCGTCCTTCTCCCCACCAGCTGGTACATTTACCTATTTCACCATCCCCATGCAATGAGCCGACGCAACCCGTACGGGTAAATACCCATATGGGCTCAATCGCCCATGGCTGGTTTAAAACAAAGTCCTAAATGTTGGAACGAGAAATTTAATTCTTTTTTATTAGGATATGGTTTCGAGCGTTCTAAATATGACTATTGTTTGTACTTTAAATTTACTTCCAGGTACTGTCTTTAATTTTATATGTTGATGACATTCTTATCTCTGGAAACAAATTGGAAACGATCGAAAAACTAAAAGGAGAACTTTCCAAAACCTATTAAGATGTCTGATTGTGGACCCTTACGATGCTATCTTGGAACTAAAATGAATTACGATCAGCGGAATGGGGCTCTCAAGATGAACCAGCGAAATCATATTGATAGGATTTTGAAGAAATTTGGAATGGCAGATTGTAATCCTGCAAGTACACCAATGGAGAAGGGTTTACAGAGTTATCTGGATGATGGATCACGTACTGAAATGCCTTATCGCGAACTCTTGGGAAGCTTGATGTATTTAATGCTTAGCGTACGTCCAGATATTTGCTATCACGTGGGTTACATGGGGAGATTCCAACAAGCACCTACAGAAACTCATTGGAAGTTGTTAAAACGAATTGTCAGATACCTTAAAGGAACAAAAGATTTAAACTTGGTTTATACAAAAACTGAATGTGCTAATCTTATTGGTTATGCTGATGCTGATTGGGCATCAGATGTAGTAGAGAAAATCAGTAAGCGGTTCTGTATTTTTCGTGTGTATGGGTATCCAGTGTGATGGAGCAGTCGAAAACAAAAAGTAGTTGCAACATCGTCAAGTGAAGCCGAATACATTGCTTTAAGTCAAGGATTTTCAGAAGGGCTATGGATACGAGGAATATTGAATGATATGAAAATTACTATAGCTAAATCGCCTATACTTATATACGAAGATATCGCAGGATGTATTGGGATGGCTAAAAATGCAGAAAGTAAAAGATCTAAACAAATTGATATTAAGTACCACTTCATTCGTGACCATATTACAAAGGGAAATGTTAAAATAGAAAACATCAACACTCAAAATCAATAAGCTGCTATTTTTACAAAGTCTTTGGACTGTGGCAGATTTAAACAGTTGCGAAAAAGTCTTACATTATGTGATTGAGAGGGGGTGTTGTTTCTGTACCTTAAATTTTATATACCTGTTGTTTTTTATTTGAAGCAATCACATATTCATGCCTATTACGGTATCCGGCGAATGCCTTTCGCAGGGAATGCGAATCGTTTTGATAAAATTTGATATTCTCATAACCGATCGTCAATGCAGTCCGGGAATAAAAAACATGTTGATAAAGCAGTTCGAGGATTCACCGCATTCCTATAACCGTAATCGAAACGCAGTAGCTGTAATTTCTTTTGATTTCGATTCGTCATAAAATTGGTGCGGATTCAATAGAAATTTAAAAAATTGAATTTTCATTGCGTAGTAAATTACAATGAAATTTAACGAATAACAAAATAATTCATACATATATTTTAAGTAAATATACATATATGAGTTAATTTTATTTTTAAATGGAATTCGTACGAAAAACGTGGGAAGTTTTCCTTTTTGATTGAGCGGAAGAAGCTTAACGAAAATATCGCAAAATAACATGAGCAAGCAGTCTCCAGAAGTTGATCTGAGTTTTGGACAACATTAAGCACGGATTTGAATGCTTTGGGACCAACATCAAAATTACTTGGTCTGAATCCAAATCCTGTATTAAGATCAAGCTAACAAATAACCGCTTCCAAATGCAAGTTACAGGTGGAGGACAAAACGCAGAAGTTCACTGGAAGACATGTTGGTAGGCTCTGTAGCGCGATGATCAAAATATAAGCGTTGATTGCGAACCATGCGTTAATAATTCGAGGCCAAATGCAGAAGTACAAAATTTAGCGAGTACTTCGTAAGAAATTGGAACAGCTTCAAGTCCGCAAACACAACAAAGAGTACTTCCATTTGCAAAAAAAAATCAATTTTTCTTCAATTTATTCAATTATATTCTTTCAAAATGCAAATAAATCACAACTGACAATGTAGTAAAATGTAAAAAAGCTTTTGACATGATACGCAGGGTGAATCGATAAAGCAGTAATCCGACGGTTATGGTAATAGCGTGAAATTTGACCGGCGAGGGGAGTGCGAATCGGATGGCATTCGCGGGAGTGGCATCCGTCGGATACCGTAATAGGCATGATTGTTTTCTCAAATATGTAAGAATTTGTATATGTAATTTTTCTTTATACTTCACTTGCTTCAAAACTTTTATTACGAACAGAACTCTGTTAAGAATTCATTAAATTAAATAAATTTAATTTCCACTGCTGTAATTACATTTACAAAAATATGTATGTATATATTTCAACTAAATTTTTTTTTATTTCTCAATTACTCGAGCACTTCATTGCTATGTTCATCGCTAAAACTTGATGAATCATATGCAAAATATATTTATAATAAAAAATAAATTATCAAAATAATATAGTAATAATAATATAATGGCGCTATTATAACTCTGACGAGTTTTATGGCCAAGCTTCTCTCCCAATTCGAGGTGTGCTCCTTTTTGTTTTTCCTACTAATTGGGTGGACCTAGGGATGGTACTTTCGTCATTCGGTTTACCGATAAACAGTCGACGTTGTCTCAATGCGCTTAGTTAATACCGATTTTGCGTCGATGCGACGACGACGTCGAGACGACGTGATGTCGACTGAAAAGTGACAACGACGTCGACGACGACAACCGTAATAAGGGTGTATAACTCAACAAATAATAATAATAATAATAAATTGATATATTATGACGAAACTTGATGTATACACTTTTATGACTTGTGGTAATACATTTTCAAAATTTTTGCGAAATAGGTTCATGAGCCTACTTTTTAACAAAGATATATATTTTGGAATTTTTAAAATAGGTGTGGCTACGCCCACTTTATGCGGCACTCGCTTTATATAAAATCCATCATCAAACACAAACAAACAATGAAAACATACAGCTGAGTAAGCATCTAATGTTCGATTCCACTCGAGTTTAGGCTTCCTTGCTTTTTTTTGTCTATCGTTGAAAATATCAATAAATTTAAGTCCTTTATTTTATAAAACTATATATACATACCTACATATGTATCGGTTTGTAATTTTGAATTAAAAAATTGTTCACACTTTTATGAAATCATAATAAAATTGCGGATATTTTTACTGGCGTACCTTTCTGTGAAAATTCTAAAATGTAAGTACAACAAGTTCCATGCTCCATTTATTTATGCCAAATTTATTCAATTTGCATTGTTTATTGGCACATGTTTCTTTATATTAGATATATATGTTATATATTAAAATAATAATATGTGGCAACTCTGTAATTTTTACTTTTTTTTAAAGCGTTTTCAGTCCTCTATCCATTGGTAAAAAAAATTTTTAAATTCGGATAAGCGGTTGAGAAGTTATTAGCAAATGATTTTTATATTATTACTATTTATATTATAGGTGCAAATATGAGTAATGTAGGCAAAAAAAAGGTGGCAACCCCGTCATATTGAGCATCATTTGAAAGCTTTGGAAGCCCTCTATCCACTGGTACCAATTTTATTAAATTCGGACGAATGGTTCATTAGTTATTGACTAATGATTTTTATCCTATCTTTAAAAAATAAAAGGATGGGAATAATTTTTATTCCTGGCTCGAAAAAATAAAAATTATGATTTTATAGTTATATTCTCATTTTTTTTTTTTTTCAAAAAAATAAAAATATATCACGACCAGGATTTTTATGCCAGAGGTCCGGGGATGAAAGAAAAGTTAATAATTTTCTTCGGGGAAGCTATTTAACCTATGATTTTTATAGCTTCGGAAAAAAAAAAAAATTTTTATTTTCAGTCCCTGGTAAGTATTTTATATCTTATGTGTTTGCATTGATTAGGTTTTTATAAGTTGTAAAAATCAAAAGCTTTATTCTTTTTAAAAAATTAGCCTGTTTAATTGTAAACACTTTAAGCGTAATATTAAAAAGATCAGGTGAGTACTTCTTTTTTGGCAATTTTTTTCAGATGAAATAAAAAGGATATTTTTTGGAAGAAAATCTTGGTTAGGTGACCCAACTATGTATGTGAGGAAGGTTTCATATGTCAAAAGGACATTAGAGAGAAATATAGAGTTTCCCAAGACTAAAATAATGGTATATCAATTTTAAAAAACGATTGTCAAATAACAAAGTTACAATAAAAAAAGGCTTGGGCCTTAACTCTCTGAACATAAGCTTCAAATTTCGGAACATTTGTAAATTCAACGAACATAATTTTTCGAGGTTATCGTTATTTTTTTATGAAGTTTTTTGGCCGTTTAATCGAATATATATATTTTCCTTATTGAGCTCCAGGCCACAAATTAAATTAAAAACAATTTTTAATATTAATTTTTATTTTTAATTATTATCGTTATAGTTATTTTAAAAATCTGAATTTCTTGGTATTTATTTAAGTTAATTATTTGTAAACTAGTGTCGTAATATCAAAAAAAAAAAAAAAAAAAATACAAAAATTTTGTTGCGGAAATAATACCTCTTTATGTGAGAGGTAATATTTTCTGTAAGTATCATGATTAGAGTAGGGTTCTCAGGGTAGTGCTGATATCTATGCACGAGTATTGGTTCGTGCTTTGTGAATAGAGACTTCAATTTTAGAGAGAAGTTTCGGACACGTTGGCTGGTCAGGATTATGTTTGAACTTCGCCATGCATATTTGGTAAGCGTAAACTAGGTCCAAGGAAACCGTGAGTTATATATACCACGTTATTCTCCTTTTAAAATAGAGGTATATTAAGCTTGCTATAACAGCCAAAGTTTATGTATATATGTACTTAATCGAATTTCTTCATGATATTTTGCTTTATTTACATGTCATAACTTTGTGGATGGCTCACTGATTTTGCGTCCATAGTTTTTAATCGACTTTTTTGATTTGTTAGGAAACGTCTTCGAATATAAAAAACTATTTATCTCGAAATCATATTTTTCGACTTATGCGATTATTGCAAATTGTCACAGATATATAGATATCTTTACATCGAAATTGTATCTCAAATATCCTTTTGTATCCTTTGAAAACATTTACATTTAAAAATGCATTATACATGTGAAGAAAACTGATATTTTACCACGCCTAACGGGATTTAGAAGAGAAAAACTACTTTTATATAATTTTCAGTTTCTTGACTGAGAGAAAAACTTTGAAGATAAATAAGTTCAAAAACTGGAAAAAATTGCAATTTTTACACCTTTTGTGCAGAATATCTCGACAACTAGAGTGAATTGAAATATTTGGACTTTCTGCAAAGTATACTCGGATATCTGGATTACAATTCAGTTTGCCTTTGTTATCATAAAACACGCAATCGCTGCGGCTTGATTTCATCCCATACATTTTTCTTTTTCCGTTGAGTGGAATCTATGCCATGGCATAGTGCCAAAAACCATTTAAATTGTTTAATTCCTTTTGATTATTCATAATATAGCTATTAACAGTCAAAAAATTACAAATATGGATTTTAAGGGCAAAAACAAAAAGAAGCTCCCATTAAAAAATATCCGAATTACATATCTCATCACTGTTGTTCATACAAAGTGTATTACCACAAAGCAACATGCACTTACGAAGTCCATTAAGTTGATCTGCATTTTTGTGGAAATTTTTTAGTCGAATCCCGATTTATAGGCTCATTCCAAAGATAACTTTATACAGATTTCTCTTAAAGTTAAATTACAAGAACAAGTGTAAAAATTTTCACGCCAAAATATTTGAATTTGAAAATTTAGATTTTTTCCATATTTTCCAAATTTGAGCCTCAACTAGACATCCTCGGATTGGGTAGAATTTTGACAATATTATTTACTACTATTAACCTCATACTTTAAGAAACATATGTATATTTGTAGATGAAATATTTACGGCATCATGTTGCCAGCATTTTGCGCGGTGCTTTTAAAGAACGCATAAATGATTCTTAATTCTTATTTATTATTTTTGGACTAGTGTTATTATCAAAACATTCAATAACATTAAAATGTACTTTATAAATTGTAAATGTGATGCTAAGATTATTCAAATTTTATTTTTTGTGCATCTTCTAAGAAATTAAGCACTGAACAGTACATTAAATTTTGATTAAATAATATACATATTTAATATTAATAATACAGATATAAAACAGAATTCAAGTATAAATTTACTTAAATATTTCTATGAGTATAAAAAATTTGTTTCTTTCCTTTGGAATAGTCTTGACCTAAAACTCTTCAGGTTCAGCATTTTTCATTTACATACATACTTTTGTATGTACATATTACAATTCATTTTCTTAACACTCATTCGGAATTAAGGTTCGATTACTGGGGCGAATACTTAGCCAACTAAGCATAAGCAATCTTCATACACCATAAACTATATAAAAAAATAAAAATTTCAAAAAGAAAGCAAAAAATGAAATGACAAGAAAATAGAAAAAACACAAAGAGCAAAACTTCGAAATTTCAAAATTGAAATACTCTCGCTTTCTAAGGAAACTATGTTAAGTATACGCTTCCAGTTATCGAAACTTTAACATACATGCATACAACACATTACGTACTATAACAATTTCGAATCAGTCACTTAGGTTTTTTTTAATCATCTGACACTAACAGAGGTATATACATTTGTATAACGCAAAAATAAATATATCTAAATCGTAACACATCTTTATAGTACGAATTTGTTCTCATTTATCATACTTTATATCTATACAAAATTTTTAGAGCGAGAGCTCCTGACTGCCATTTTTTCTTGATATCATATCTGCTAAAGCCACGTTGACTCAAATTTCATATTATACCATCGTTCATAGTTGTGTTGGTAGTATGCGCTGAGGAAGCTTCAGTTTTTATAAAATGTCGAAGGTCTGGCAGTAACGAGCTCTTAGACAGAACAGAGAAACAGAAATCGAAAACTAAATGTTTCAGAAAGAAGACAAAATATCTTTCAAAAAAAAAAAAAAAAAAACCATTTGATTTTGATTTTAAAAAATCCTTGGAATCCTATTATTTGAGTCGAATAATAACTTACTTCCTCGAACTATTTAGAGCAATTAAATATATATATATATATATTTATATATATTTTTGGAAAACGGCCAAATTCATTTCATTGCAGTCGGTTGTGACCAAAAATCAGACGTAACATAGCCATATGAAACAACAGGATTTACTTGTTTTAGAAGTGGGTTTGGTTTTTCTTCATTTTCTTCGTTCATCGCCTCTGTCTGATGGGACACTGTAAGCTGTAAGTATAGCAGAATATAGGGAATCATAGTTTTTTGTTAAATAAAATTGCATTTATCAACGTCTACATCTGTGGCCGAAATATGGTGCAGAGAAATATCGATTTTTCGTAAAAATTTAAACTTTTAACCAACCGGAAAACAATGGACATCTAAAGTTAGAATTAAAATACATGTGAACCAGAAATCTTCACGAAAAGTTGATGACAATAAATTAACTTTTGTAATTTAATTGCTGAGTTGAATTTTTTGTACTGAGCCACCTAAAATTTTTTCGACGGCCATGTATTTTAATGAAAGTGGGTAGTATCGCTCATAACGCTTAAACAAAAATACGTATTTAACAATTTTTCGAAATTCGAACTATTTTTAAAGTTATAGCTATCAACATTTTTTCGAAATTCTTAGTTTTTGCCGATTTTCTCACGATTGGTCAAACCGATTTTGCTAAATTTTGATATATATATAAAAGATGATATATTCTACCAAACTGCATTTCTTATTTTTGCAAATAATTTTTTTTCAAACATTATTCGCAATTTTTATGTTCTGGACCGCGGTCAGATGGCGCTTTTATATGATGTTGTTGGGCATTCCATTAGTAACTATTAGTAAAAAAAAATTTTGGGGCACTTTAAAGGCGCGGGAGTTACTTACATACATACATTTTTTACAGACTTGTTATTTTCGTATGAATTTTTTTTTTTTACTTACTGAGTACTACGAATAATGAATTAAAGCATGCATAACTCCCGCTCCCTTAAAGTGCCCCAAATTTTTTTTTTTGCTAATAGTTACTAATGGTATGCACATAGCCATAACTTTGAAAATAATTCGAAATATTTCGAAAAACTGGGCCAAACGTATTTTTTTGTTGTTGTTTTGAATTAAACAGAAAGATAGTACAATTTCGAAAAAAAGTGGCTCACTTCAGAAAATTCAACTCTGCTTTTATTGAATATAATTTGTACGAAAAACAAAAATAGTTCTATATTGCCTTTTTTTGTTTTTGCAAAAACTAATAAAAGAGAATTCTAGTATACTTTTTTATTTAATTCTCCCCAAATAAGGTTGTATTTCGATTTACATATGAGGGTCGAGTTTAGAATTTTTAATATACATACATAACACAGTCCAACAAATTTACAAAAATTTTACTCACCACGAAAAAACGCTATTAATTATGAAAGAGGAAGTTTCCAGACCAAGATTGCCGAACAGAGTACTAGTCCAGAGGGTCTGAGTTTTTTTTTTAGAGGGGATTAAAGTTTTCTGGTTTTAGCTGGAGGTGGAATTACATTAGCGAAAATATCTTATAAAAAATTAGCTCAAATGAAGTTTTAGAGCTCGGACTTCTACAGAATTTAATGAGCGATTTCTTTGTGGAAGCCCTTAACCCTCTAACTCCCACGAAAATTGCTGTTTTTAACCCTTTTTGGAAACACATGGAGAGAATACAATTAAAAAATGCAGATAGACGGTTAAATGTACTGGAAAATTTTTCGCCATACAATTTCACTAGGGGTCCCCTCAGACAAAATCTTTGTACAAATAACTCAAAAGACCACAAGATATAATAATCACAAATTACGCCATGAATGTGCAACAAATTTTATATGTATGTGAACCAGTACACTACTTATTCTTAGCGACAAATACATGACCTTAAAACCCCTGCAAAAAATGCGATTAATGCGGGACGTGTCCGTGATTAATCGCAAGGGACCATGCGACTAATACAATTTTACATCCCTTTATATGGAGTGAATTGATCGCATTTGTTCGAGCATGTCCTATGAAGAGACTAATTGTTCAACTTGTATACCCGAACGGGTACCAATGTAGATTAATCACTAACATACCGAACGGGTACAAAAGTAGATTAATCGCTTTCATACCCAACGGGTACAAATGTAGATCAATCGCCTTCTCGAAAGAGATCAATCCGGGACAAATCTCTTTCAGGATTAATTGCATATTTTTTTGCAGGGAAGGTTCTGCAAATAGTGTACACTACTTGCGAATACTTCGAAATAATCGAAATATACATATTTTCATAAACACAAACATTCAGACGTTGCCCTGCAAAAAATGCGATTAATCCGAGACGTGTACGGTATCAATTGCAAGGGAGTGTACGACTAATACAATTTTACATCCCTTTATATGGAGTGAATTGATCGCATTTGTTCGAGCATGTCCTATGAAGAGACTAATTGATCAATTTGTATACCCGAAAGGGTGGGTTCAGCAAAATTCCCTACAAAAAATGTGCGATTAATCCCGAAAGAGATTTGTCCCGGATTGATCTCTTTCGAGAACAATCGGTCCACAATTAGTCCCCGATTGTTCTCGTACGGGTATAAATGTAGACTAATTGGAGACCAATTGTTCCCGAACGGGTATAAATGTAGATTAATCGCTTTCATTCCGAACGGGTATAAATGTAGATTAATCGCTTTCATTCCGAACTGGTACAAATCTAGATTCATTAAGGATAGGAATTTTATAAAAATATGGAATGTATTTAAAAAATTGTAGAACAACCGGTAAAACGAATTGAACACTCTTTCTTTTAATAACAATGATGTATAATAATTTTAACGAAATGTTGCCTAAAATACCCTATGAAAAACTTCTTTACATTAAGCTCATATAATGCATACTCAAAACCTAAAATTTTATTTATTTATTTATTGAGATTTTTTTACAAAAGTAAAACATTATATAATCTTTATTTAAATATGCATGAACATTTACAATTTTTTAAAGATTGTTATTAAAAATTGCCTTGGCTCACAACTTAGAAAAATGTACATTTATACCCGTTCGAGCTGAAAGCGATTAATCTACATTTGTAGCCTTTGGGGATGAAAACGATTAATCTACATTTGTACCAGTTCGGTGGGTTAGTGATTAATCTACATTGGTACCCGTTAGGGTATACAAGTTGAACAATTAGTCTCTTCATAGGACATGCTCGAACAAATGCGATCAATTCAACTGTTATATATATTTTAAAATAACTCGGTAACCAATGCTTCGAAAATAATTTTTGAATGAAGTGATAGCAAAAAAAACACAATTAACGTTATCTCAAAAATCTAACCACACAAAAAATTAAAAAAAAAAAAAAAAAATAGTTCAAAGCTCAGCTGTAAAATAGTGTTAGTGCTGGGCGTGGATTACAACATATATGCTTTTAATTTTTCTGAAAAATGAGTCGTATAGTGGGACACCAATGTGCAAAATTTGGTTTCGGTACGTCCATCCGTTTCCAAGAAATTGAGTTTTGTCCCACTCCCCAGTGTGCACCGGCTTGCAATTTGCTTGGATTCATTTTTATATTCAAATGTACTAGTACATACGTGTATTATAATTTTGATTTCATAATGGTGGATTGTAACAGAATGAAATAATCGAGATAGATATACTTACATATGGGCTAATCCTGAAAAATTCAACCAAGAGCATGATATCACAACCCAATAAACACAAAAGCGAGGATGATATCGTGGCGAATTCGAGAAGAATTCGCGGAGGTGAATGTAATTTTTCGGACTCGTATCGAGTTCGAGATGGACTCGAGAAAAATCAATTATCGCAATAGCATTTATTAATTTTATTAAATCTTGCTTTACACGAAGAAATTCCCAGTTGGGCTTTAATTTACCATTTAAAACTCTACTCAAGAGATTGAAAAGCTCAGATGATATTGTGGCGAATTCGAGGTGGATTCGCAGAAGAAGATTTTCTAGAATGTATTCGCCAATGGGCATAAATCTCGAATCGCCAACGATCCGGGAATATAAAAATGCGCGAATCGCTAATGAGGTGTGACTCGCCTGGGAATTCGGATTCGCCGATCTATCGTCGCGAACTATCGCGGCAATAGATCGGCGAATCCGAATTCGTAGGCATGTCACTTATCACTAGCGATTCGAGAATTTGTTCATTCTCGGATCGCTGGCGATTCGAATTTTGTATCAATAGCGATTCAAGAATTTTTAGGGCCTTATTTTGCAAAACGCAACGCGACGCAACGACTCACCCAGAGTCACTTTTTGTCGTGTTCGTATTTTGTATCTCTTTAGGTGACTGAAAGTGACTGTAAGTGACTCGAAGTGAATGTGTTACGTTTTTTGGTGAGTATGTTACGTTTTTGGTATTTTATAAAACGCAAAGTGACGAAAACGGTCACTTTAACTGTCAAAAGAGTCACTTCCTTTTGTTCGAGTGAGCATTCAATATTAGTTAATTTGCAACGGCTAAAATTAGCCAATTTAAAAAAAACGGGGTATCAATCGACGCGTTTCAATCTCGCGAACCCGAATATGATGCTGAACAATTTTTTCTTTGATTTAAATTAAACAGTTATTAATAAAAACGTTTTAACTTTACACACACACGAACACACAAATGCATCTTATTTTTTAACACTGAATAACACGTACATATCGTCGTTGAAGATGCATTTTTGCGTAAGAGGTATGTAATTTAATACCTCTTACGCAAAAATGCATCTTCAACGACGATATGTATATTTATATTAACACACGCATTTTTTTAATATGTTGCATATATGTAAATATTTTATTCAAAAAAAAAAACAAACTAAACAAAACACGTACATATGTACATATGTATTTACACATAATGTCAAGAAATAATTTTTTTATTTTTGTTGACTTCCCATTAAACACTGAAAAAGAAATTCTCAAACGTTGAGAAAATATTGTTTCTAAATTTGAGAATCAGCATATATATAAGTTGAAAATAAACATATTTTCATGTGTTCATCAAATATTGTTTATCAATTTTAGAATAACTTACAACACATTTGAAAAAAAACTTGTTTCACATTTTGTATCATTTCACGAATTTCATCATGTCAAGGTTTCAAGGAACGAAGAAATTTTGTATGTTTGCAAATTTCAATCAGCGTTCGTTGTTTTACTTCAGCAGTTGCGGTTGAAATGATGATGGTTGAAAATGATTGTGTGTAATAATGATTCTGTATTTCTTACTCTTATTTTATTTGTTTGTTGCTTTTTGTGAAGCTACACAAACTTTATTAAAAACATAGTTTGTTTCTCATATGTATGTATGTATGCATATTAAAAAATATATGTATTAATATATTCATGTGACTGTATAAAAGGCACCGGCGAAACTCACCCGCACGGGTAAAAGAAAAACATCACATCAGAGTACAAATATGTAATACATATGTACATACTAGAGCTCTCGATTTTTTTTGAACATTTTCCAGTAGCCCGAACAATTGTTGTTCAAATGCTCGAACAGTTGTTTGTTTGTTTATTACCCGTATGTTTGTACGGGCATTTGAACAATTCGGGTATTTTGAAGTTTTTTTTTTTCTTTTGTTTATTATTTTTTTTTTTCTTTATATGTAGTTTTTTTATTTTTGTTTTTCCGATACACATTTTTTTTGTTTGTAAGCTCGAATGCTCGAATGTTTGTACGGGCATTTGAACAACAAACGGGCTTCAAACAAAAACGATTAGATCGAATTGCTCGATACCCGGGTATCTAGGGCTCTAGTACATACATCTATTTATTCCATTCCATTTCTGCGCTCATAACACAAACTCTCTCACTATCCCTCAATTTTTCTGTACTCTAGAGTACAAATATGTAATACATACATACATCTATTGATTGCATTCCCTTTCGTACCAACTTTGAAATTGGAGAAAATGAAATCTATCAAATTGAGAATCAGCCCGAAATCCCATACTAAAAATGTGCCTCAAATGAACCTCAAATTGAAAATGAAAAAAAAAAATGTTTATTGGGTTGCAAGCTGCCAATTTTCCAGGGTTAACCAATCAATAAAACAGTCCGATTAAAAAAAAACACACCAAAAATTACTAAGGAAATGAAGAAAACCAGAAAAGTGGTAAATAGGCTACGTAAAGCGTTTGACAATCGTCGTGACTACGCAACGGAGCGAACGAAAAAATGTAAAAGCTTATAAAATACCAACTTTTAGGTGAAGGTGAAAGTGAGTGAATGTGAGTGACTGCGACGCAACGAGTCACGGCGTTTTGTAAAATAAGGGCGTTAATTTCTCTGATCGTTGGCGATTCGAAAATTGGTTCATTAGTGATTCGAGATTTTTTTATAAATGGCGTTTCGAAAAATTAAAAGTTCAGAATTTGGTTTACTGGCTATGGGTTAAATCCGTATAAAATAATACAAAGCACTTAACATATGTTTATAAAGAAAGTTCAACTTTGATGAAATAACAAAAGCTTTTCAAATAAATTTAAGCAGTAAATGAAGTCCTTATTTAAACAATTTTAAATTGGTTTTTCTACATTCTGGAATCTATTTGATTATAAACTGATTTGATCTACTTTCGCGAACTCTCCTAGAATTCACCACGATAACATCTGCGGAACTGTGATATTCGAGTACAGGTATAAATGTAAAATTTGAGAACTATAATGGTTTTTTAGTGCAAAACAACTTAAAAAAGTAGAAAAAAAGGATATCGCGAAAATCTGCTTTCGCGAACCCGCCTCGAATTCGCCGCGATATCATCCTCGCGTCTGTGTTTATTGGGATTGAAAATGGTCCGAACTTTTTTTTTGGTATTTGTTAGTATAGATAATACATGTATATGTTAGAAAAACATAAACATTTCTATTCGTTCGTAAACTCAGGCTGAGAAAAATCGTCAATGAAATTATTTCCATTAACCTTAGGGTTACCAATACCCACCCGGGTGACCTTTTGCGTTTTCTTTTTGCGATTACTCAGCAACTATTGGACCAATTTTAAAAAGCTTTTTACTCACTGATAAATTTTTCGAGTTCTTTCAGATAATAACAAGTTTGAACTTTTCTTTCATCTGGAATATGCTTTTTTTTTTTGCGATTTTGACTTTTTATGTACGTAGTTTACCAATACCCACCCGGGTGACCCAGTACACTTTTCTATGAAAAGACGTGTATATGCACATATTATTGTTGCTATAACTTTGGCATATTTATTGTTTAACTATATTTTGATCATTTTAATAAAGTTTTTAGAAAATTTATTGAATATAAATTATATTCTAACCAAGCGAAATATCGAAGGATCTCTACAACAATTGATGGATTTTGTTTAGTTCATATTATGTTCATCGCAAATGGTTTTAGTGCATTTTATGCATAATTGACTAGTGTTGGATTTAATTTTCATATCAAAACACTTATAACATTTTCCTTTCATCTTTACTCTCATCAACCTGCTGGAAAGTTGTCCTTTTTATTAGAAATAAGGAAGGACATTGATAAATTCATTCTCTCTAGAAAATATTTTCTAAGATACATACAATTGACCGATATGATATGTAGAATCTTCTAGTAATATTATGCCTAATGTACTTCAGCATAATTTAGATATGACAGAGCTTTCTGAGAAGGTCTGCGACTGAAGAACCTTGATATTACCTGGTTGATTTCCTCCGTATATTATAAATGCAGCAAGTGTTGCTACTAGAAGCAAGGTCGGAAAAATTGTGAAAGATATTGTGTTGAGGAGCAAAGAGGGGTTTCAACTACATTGGTTAAAATTTGTGTGATGTTTTCTATTTACTCATATGGATCAAAGTGCCGATGCCTGATCTAGAGCATTAAAAGATAATGCCAAAGTCAGAGTAAATCTCCTTTCATGCTCCTGACGGGTTGAATTCGTTTAGAATATAATATGTACTAACACACATACACATATTTTATTTTTGTTTATTCTTCCCACATAAACATCATCCCACTAATCTTTGGTTAATGATAACACAGGCCGACAAAATGACACCGATTTTTTTGACCATAAACCAGATCATACTTTCTTAAAGGTGTTCGATGCGCTGAATTCAAATCTGGACGCAGAATTGCTCTATCACGTCAGGATTTTGAGATATCCTAACCTAAATGTGCAAAAAACACCGTTTTTGCCTATTTTTGAGGTTATATATAAACGACAGATTTTTGTTTTTTAAAAAAGCACACATAACATCTTAAATAAGGACTCTTTATCTTACGAATGGCGTTGAGTTTGTTCAAATATCTTTTTTTTCGCTAAGATAGAGCAATTTAAAGTTTATAAATGCTTAAACACCACAAGCCCACAAAACACAATCCCACAACCTATTAACACATTGAGTGCCATGGCATACGTTTTAGTACGACACCTAATACTTCCTGGGGTGCCACGTCATACGAAAACGTACGACAGGTATTGTCTCGCATTAGATATTGTCGTGCGTTTCTGTGTGATACTACAGTGTTTATTTAATGTTTTCTTAGTACTATAATGTTCGCCCTAAAATTTGGTCCAATTTTCATTGAGCTACGTTGATTTTTGCGGGTTTAATGATAAAAACTCGGAGGTGCCTTTTAGATTTGAAACTTTACTGTAATTCATTGGATATTTGGGGGAAAAAAATGAAAAGATACAAAAATATTAATCATAGGATATGTTAATTAATTATTAAGTACATTAATTTTTAAGATGTGCATATTTGGGAAAACAAACAATGCACAAATCGGGAGTGTTGGGGCATTTCGGACAGTAAGTAGCTGTCTTATTGATATGTTTTCTTGCTTCCTTTCGACCTAATTTTTTTTTGATTGAGAAAAGCATAAATTATATATATTGCGGGAATAATAGTCTGGCTCGACATGAAATAATTGCCTCATCAATTACTATGTTTTCACCTGGTACGTAAACTCTTTGGTACCTAATGTGGGGCATAGCTAAAAGTGGTGTTATTTTACCAAGCCGAACGCCTGGTAAAATTGAGTTATTTTCTGAGAAGTGCATGAAACTAAGCAATAGTTGAAAGCGATTGCGTGAAATTGTTTTCCCCGGAATCGAAAAGTTGTAGAGCGAATCTTTGGACCAATAGCCTTTTAAAGATCCCAAACCCATCCACAAAAGAAGGCCGAGGAACTTCTTCATTTTATTTAAAATATAGTTGTTTTTGGCGACCTATATACTTTAATAATTTTCCTTCGCTGGCTTCAGGTCAATTGAAACACAATGTTTTTAAAATTTTTTCTATTTTCCCAATATATTTCGACCACCCACGGTGATCATCTTCAGGGGCTACAAAAACACACAAGAATAACAAAAACCATATTAATTTTTTTAAAAAACTAAATTGGGAAAATACATGTACATACATATGTATATGTATGACACAAGAAAAATAACTAATAAAATTACAAAGCACATAAATATCACATAGATACATAAATAAACGAAAAATAAATTAAATTAAAAATTTTTTTTACACACATTGTTTTTACACGTCACATTAGTTCGACGCGGAGCTTAAAACTATTTACTTATTTACTAATAGATGTTTATATACGTGAGCGCAGTTGTCAGTGTCCGTTTTGTAGTTCAGTCTTATGTTTGTTGGTGTGTTAATAATATGTAGCATCTCCAGAGTAAATCGTTTATTGTAGTTTTGTTCTTGTTGGAGAATACTTGCTTTGTCTAAATTCGGCACATGTCCAGTAGCCGCACAGTGGGCCATGAGCGCTGTTTTTTGTGTATTTGTTTGACAATATTTTGTATCTGATTTGTGCTGCGCTAGCCTAGTCTTTAATTTCGATTTGGTTGTGCCTACATATATTTTGTCACATGGTTCGTTTTCTTTGCCATTACACGGAATTTTATATATCACGTTGCTTCTCTCAGTTTGTGGAATTTTCGACTTATTCTTATTAAATAGATTTTTTAAAGTATTTCTAGGTTTATGGGCTACTCTTATTTTTTCTTTATTATAGAAATCCGATTTTATCAGACGTTCTGATAATTTAGGTACATAGGTGACTGACTTGAAAATTGTTGGTTGCTTTGTTCTATTTTGCTGACTATTTAACCGTGCTTTATACATTAATGTTTTGATGGTTCTTCTTGGAAAATCGTTGTTTTGCAATAACAGTCTTATTTCTCTTTTTATTTCTCCGTGGTAAGTGTCATCTGAAATTTGAAGCATACGTCGGATACAGCCCATTGCTGTATTTATAATCATGGTTTTAGGGTGTCTTGAGTGGAAGTTGAGGATTCTTCCAGACGAGGTAGGTTTCTTATACCACTTTAACTTAAGTATGTTTCCTTCTCTTGTTATAAGCGAGTCCAAATATGGCAATTTTCCGTCTTCTTCTTCTTCGATTGTGAACTTTATGTTTTTGTCAAAGGAATTTAAAGTATTTAATGTATTTTGTACCTCTGTTTCTTGTACAATGGCGAACAAGTCATCTACGTATTTTGTTAATAGTCTTGGCTTTGATCCTATTTTTTCCATTGTGTTGTCTAATAATACTTCCATTACAATGTCAGCGATCACTGGAGAAGTGGGAGATCCCATAGGTAGTCCTTTCAGTTGTGTGTAAATTTTATCGTCAAATTTAAAATATCTGTTCTCCTGTATACAAAATTTAACCATCTCCATGAAAGTTTGTTTCGGTATTTTTGTATGATCTTTTATTTTTGTCCATTTACTTAATATTACGTCAAGTGCCAACTGTATTGGTATGCTTGGGAAAAGTGATACCACGTCAAAGGAGATTAATCTTTCATCGTCACATATGTAAGTATTATTAATTTTTTCTTTAAATTCTAGTGTGTTTTTTATGTTGTATTTTGAGCCCGTTGTTATGTTGTTCAATATATTTACGACGTATTTGCTTAAACTGTATGCTGGCGATCCAATTGTTGAACAAATCGGTCTAAGTGGTGTTCCTTCCTTGTGTATTTTAGGGAGTCCGTAAATTCTAGGGGAAATTGCCGTTGTCGAATGTAATTTTAATTTTTCTTCTTTTGAAATAAGTCCCAATTTAAAAAGTTTATCTACAATATTGTTATTTTTAGTTTGTAATTTTGAGGTTGGATCAAGTCTTTGCATTCTATATACGTTTAAGTCTTCTAATATGTGTAACATTTTATTTTTGTAATCGCTTAATTCCATTGCAACCGTCTTGTTGCCTTTGTCGGAACTCAAAATTCTAATGTTATTATTTTGTTTCAGGAATTTCTTAGTTTGCTCCACTGTGTCTGCTATTGCACAATCCATTTCATTATATGTGTTTGTTTTTGTATGGTTCTTTATTAGGACTGAGAATTTTGTACGCGCCTCTTCTTGTTTGTCTCTGCTATCAATCGTTTGTATTAATTCCTCTCCATCAGCAATGTATTGGAAAAGGGGGAAATTATCTCTTTCAATTGGTAAACCGAATTTTGGGCCTTTTGCAAGTAGAGCTTTAATGTCTGGCGGGAACTCAACATTTGTTTGATTTACAAACCAATCGTCATGTTTGTTGTTGTCGTTTAATATACTGTTTCGTTTTTTTCGTAACTTCTCATACTTTGAGCATTGCTTTTCTTTTAGTGTTGTTGTCATTTTGTTTTCTATGTTTTTCTCACTTCTCATGAATTCCTGTGCATCATATGTGGTCAGCTGTTTCTCCAAATTTTCGGATATTTCCTTTACCCGCTTTTCTTGTCTTCTTAGTATGTTATGTTTATGTTTAATTAGAAGGCTCAAAATCTTTGTGTGGTAGTAATGTGTATATCTATGTAAAGCTTTTTTTATATCTGTTTGTATGTCACAGTCAAATACAAATAATTTATTAGATTTAGTGGTGTTTTGTATAAATTTAGGTATAAGTTTTGATTTTCTACATTTTAACAAAAATTTAATACTGGACTTAAGCTTTATTAATTTTTTTGAGTTTAGTTGGTATTTGTTTATTGTTCCTTTTGCGTTTTTGTAGGTGGTTTTTATTTGTCTATATCCCATTTTTGTGGACATATTTGCGGCGTGCCTCCCGTCTTCAAATATAGTTGTTTTTGGCGACCTATATACTTTAATAATTTTCCTTCGCTGGCTTCAGGTCAATTGAAACACAATGTTTTTAAAATTTTTTCTATTTTCCCAATATATTTCGACCACCCACGGTGATCATCTTCAGGGGCTACAAAAACACACAAGAATAACAAAAACCATATTAATTTTTTTAAAAAACTAAATTGGGAAAATACATGTACATACATATGTATATGTATGACACAAGAAAAATAACTAATAAAATTACAAAGCACATAAATATCACATAGATACATAAATAAACGAAAAATAAATTAAATTAAAAATTTTTTTTACACACATTGTTTTTACACGTCACATTAGTTCGACGCGGAGCTTAAAACTATTTACTTATTTACTAATAGATGTTTATATACGTGAGCGCAGTTGTCAGTGTCCGTTTTGTAGTTCAGTCTTATGTTTGTTGGTGTGTTAATAATATGTAGCATCTCCAGAGTAAATCGTTTATTGTAGTTTTGTTCTTGTTGGAGAATACTTGCTTTGTCTAAATTCGGCACATGTCCAGTAGCCGCACAGTGGGCCATGAGCGCTGTTTTTTGTGTATTTGTTTGACAATATTTTGTATCTGATTTGTGCTGCGCTAGCCTAGTCTTTAATTTCGATTTGGTTGTGCCTACATATATTTTGTCACATGGTTCGTTTTCTTTGCCATTACACGGAATTTTATATATCACGTTGCTTCTCTCAGTTTGTGGAATTTTCGACTTATTCTTATTAAATAGATTTTTTAAAGTATTTCTAGGTTTATGGGCTACTCTTATTTTTTCTTTATTATAGAAATCCGATTTTATCAGACGTTCTGATAATTTAGGTACATAGGTGACTGACTTGAAAATTGTTGGTTGCTTTGTTCTATTTTGCTGACTATTTAACCGTGCTTTATACATTAATGTTTTGATGGTTCTTCTTGGAAAATCGTTGTTTTGCAATAACAGTCTTATTTCTCTTTTTATTTCTCCGTGGTAAGTGTCATCTGAAATTTGAAGCATACGTCGGATACAGCCCATTGCTGTATTTATAATCATGGTTTTAGGGTGTCTTGAGTGGAAGTTGAGGATTCTTCCAGACGAGGTAGGTTTCTTATACCACTTTAACTTAAGTATGTTTCCTTCTCTTGTTATAAGCGAGTCCAAATATGGCAATTTTCCGTCTTCTTCTTCTTCGATTGTGAACTTTATGTTTTTGTCAAAGGAATTTAAAGTATTTAATGTATTTTGTACCTCTGTTTCTTGTACAATGGCGAACAAGTCATCTACGTATTTTGTTAATAGTCTTGGCTTTGATCCTATTTTTTCCATTGTGTTGTCTAATAATACTTCCATTACAATGTCAGCGATCACTGGAGAAGTGGGAGATCCCATAGGTAGTCCTTTCAGTTGTGTGTAAATTTTATCGTCAAATTTAAAATATCTGTTCTCCTGTATACAAAATTTAACCATCTCCATGAAAGTTTGTTTCGGTATTTTTGTATGATCTTTTATTTTTGTCCATTTACTTAATATTACGTCAAGTGCCAACTGTATTGGTATGCTTGGGAAAAGTGATACCACGTCAAAGGAGATTAATCTTTCATCGTCACATATGTAAGTATTATTAATTTTTTCTTTAAATTCTAGTGTGTTTTTTATGTTGTATTTTGAGCCCGTTGTTATGTTGTTCAATATATTTACGACGTATTTGCTTAAACTGTATGCTGGCGATCCAATTGTTGAACAAATCGGTCTAAGTGTATTTAAAATATAATAAAAAATTTAGATAAATATAAAGGAAAATGCGTATAAAGAAAAGTAAAAATATGAAATAGCAAAAAAAAAAATCGCGTCTTACATTTTCGTACGACATCGATTTTTACGATTGCAATTCCGTCGTACAGTGCCATGCCATACGAAAACGACGACATACAAAAACCGTTATAAAATCCAAAATAAGCCACAAAAACTTCTGGGAACAGTACAGAAATTAATATCTTCCGGGTTTACACCGCTTTATAACAAAAAACATGCTTGGCACCCGGTGAAGGTTTTCGTCAAATCGGCTTGGCACTCAATGTGTTAACACATGAATGAGCGCATCGAAAACCTTTAGGAAAGTATGGTCTGGTTTATGGTCAAATTTCTTGTCGGCCTGTGTAATTTAGTAAAAAAAAGTATATATGGCGATATTTCTACAGGAATCCTCTACGGGTCACCAAAGTTCTTTACAACTCGCTCGCCTTGTTTTGATCGGTTTTTTTTGAGTAATGGTATTTTGGATTTGAATGCTTCAGCGCCAAATTCAAGTAGATAATTAATGCGTCGTAATCGTATTATTCACTCAACCTTTGCCTTAGGATTCAAAATTTTGAATTTTTTACTTTATTATATACCCATTACGGGGTGTTTGTTGTTTTTGTTGGCTTAATTTCACCAAATATAGTTAAATTAAATATTTTTAATCATTCACAGGCTTACATTTTACATTAGTAATAAATATGTTTGGGCAATAAAAAGTTAAAGCACGCGAAAGTGCCCGTAATGTAAGAAAATGTATATGGGTCACCCGGGTGGGTATTGGTAAACCTCGTACATAAAAATCTCTGGTAATCGTAAGGTTAAGGCATTTTTATTAGCAAAGTATCATTTTTTTCTTCGCGGGTATAGTTTATCGAAAAGAGAGTTATATTATTGTTACATGCTCTAATCATTCTACTTAGAAAGTAATTTAATTTAAGAGTATAAAATTTGCGAAGCTAGTAAGAATTAAGGAGTTTTTTTACTTTAAAATTTCGCTTATCCTTTTGTCGCGTGCGTTACCAAAAAACTATATAAATAGTTATTAAACCTAGGAAATTCTTATTTTTCAAAATCGCTTGATCTTTTAAGTGTTTTTTCAGTTTCAAATTTTATTTTGGAAAACATTTTTTTTAGTTACTAAAACAATAAAAAAAATGTACAGTATATTTTTTTAAAAGCTAATTTCAATACCTTTCTAATGGTATGAAGATGGTAAAGCCATTCCCTAGTAATCACAATTTAAAAGTAGCTATTATCGTCATTTTTCGAGTATTTTGGAATATTTCGATACCTTGTCACGCCCACAATTTTTCGAAAATGCAATTTCTAAAAATGAGGTTGTGTTTGGGTAGGTAAGATGTACCTCTATGCAAAATTTCATAAAATTCTGAGGGCGTCGCACACTGGGGATTTTGCGGAAAAAAGTCAAATTGTCAACATACTCTTCATGCAATATGCAGTGATATTTTGGAATTTAGACTAAATGGTACAACCAAATCAAAAAGAATTACTCCGATCTGACTGTTAGTTTTTTTTTTATAGCCGTCTCAAACTCAGTACTTGTATGTTTTACCGAACCAACTTAATTTAAACCTAAGAATTTCAAAACGAATAATCTTTTATTATGTGAGCTAACGTTTTTCTTTTTATTTTTTATTTAAAGTAGGATATTTCAGTCTACTAAAATTGAAAAAATAAACTCTGCAGAGACTTAAGTTTTTTTTTTTTGTTTATTTTTATGAACATATAACAAAAATCCCTTTTTTCTCCAAACATTTGGACCTGTAATTTTAGCGCCACTTGCCTCCAGTTGGAAATCACTACTAATACATTGTTTCATATCTGTTTTTACATTTTTAATCAATTTCAAGTGCCCCCAGGTGCCCCTTTTCAATTTATTGTATTATACAGTACAACATTTTTCAGCTAATTGATTCGCGACTCAATTCTGATAAGGCTCTTTTGTAACATAACTCAAGAACCACTAGTCGGATTTTGTTTAAACAAATTTATAAAAATCAAGAATTACTAGTACTTTCATCTGTTTATATAACGCTTCGCTATATAGGCAACAGTTTCCCAGTTATAAATAAATGTATGGAGAAAAAAAAATATTTTTTGCCTAAAAATAATTTTTTTTTTTTAATTCATAAAAAATCGAAAACGGTAAAAAAGTTCAAAGTCCTATTATTTTCACGTAAAGTCGCATAACCTATGACCAAAATGATACATAAATCAAGAAAATCGATGAACGCGTTTCGCTTTTATTCACAATTAAGTACAGGTATGGATTAAAAATTATTTTTATTTTTTACTATAGGTCCAAGGGAGGTACCCCTAGGGAGTCGCCGATTTCAATTATTTTTTGTACCGTCAATGCCCTTTATGAGGGTAATTGATATGCGAAGTTTCGTAAAGATATCTTACTTTTTTGAGCTGAAATTAAAATTTGTATTTAAATTTTTTTTTTAATTTTTTACTATAGGTCCAAGGGAGGTACCCCTAGGGAGTGGCCGATTTCAATTATTTTTTGTACCGTCAATGCCCTTTATGAGGGTAACTGATATGCAAAGTTTTGTGAAGATATCTTACTTTTTTCGGCTGAAATTAAAATTTGTATTTAAATGTTTTTTTTTTAATTTTTTACTATAGGTCCAAGGGAGGTACCCCTAGGAGTTGACCGATTTCAACCATTTTTGGAAATTTTCTTAACTAGCTCATATATAACCTGTCTGCAAAATTTCAAAGCCCTACGACAACTCCTTCTATTTTTTTCCGCTGAATGTATGGAAGCTTCCCCACTGTGCGTCGGGTTCAACGCATATTTGGTTTGATATGAAATTCATCATATAGTATAAAAATAAATCACTATTTCTTTGGTCATCGCATCACGCCTGAACGGATGGAACGATTTCGATAATTCTTTTTTTTGTTTTGTTTAGTATTGTCTGGAGAAGGTTCTATTGAAAAATAAATTCATATAAGTTAAAAGGGCGTGGCACCTCCCATACAAACAAAACGTTTCATACTGTATACGTATTTCTGAAAATATTCTCTGTAAGGCTTAGAACTTGGGATGAAATACTAACGTCATACCAAGCTCACAAATAGAGATGAGCGTTATTACAAAAAGGGGAGTGGCACCTCCCATATACCCCACATTTTTTATACTCAATATCTCTGGAAGTGTTCATGGTTGGACACTGGGAATTGGTACAGAGATAAACAATATCAATACCATACTTACGAAAGAAAATTGGAGCTATTGGAAAAGGGGGCGTGGCATCTCCGATACAAACTTAGTTTTTCATGCTGAATATCTCTGGAAGTGTTCATGGTAGGACCCTGGAAATTTGTAGGGACATAAACAATATTAAATGGGAGCTCTTGGAAAAGGGGGCGTGGCATCTCCGATACAAACTTAACCTCCCTATATTATGGAAAAGTGTTCCAAACATTGTCGGAATTAAAAGTTTTCATTGATTTTATCACATCGCACATAGGGGTATTTTATCAATCTGGGCGGCCAAAACCTCATTTCCTAAAACTGGCCCGATTTCCAAAAAATAAAATTTTTTAGTAGGCCAGGACCCTAACGCATCATTTTCAATAAAAGTTTATTCTCAAAACTCAAACACAAAGTTTTTACAGTCAATGAAAGTTTGGTGATTCGTGTATTTCTCGCGGCATTTTATAACGTTCTGAAAGTTTCAACATTTCCAATTAATATTTTTACGGTTTTAAGTGAAGTTTTTTAGAATACTGTTATGGATTCTTATAATACAGGTAATCGAGTACAAAATTCATGTTTATTGAGATTTAGTTAGTTGTTAGCGTCTTCTTAATTACATTTTTAAAAAACGATGTATTAAAAAAAAATTTCCCAATTTTTTGTTTTCAAAAGGGTTTTTGTTTAGTTGCCCGGCATTGCCCGGCACTGACTCTTTTTTTCTAGATAGTCTGTTCCCTGTTATTTTGAGTTCAAGAAAGATCGGTCCCGGGTTTTTCCGGTTTTAAGAAAAACAGGCGATTTTTCACGTTGGGAAAAATGACCCCACCACACAAAAAAAGTTGTTTGTGAATTCGAGAACACCCATCTAGCAACATATAAATCGACGTGCTCCGAATCCAAAATCCGCTTGTCCAATATACCCCCAAAACTTCAAGAAAATTGCGAAAAGCTAAAAAAAAGCCCCAAATGGCACATTTCATCGACCTAACCTACTAACATGTATTTCGACGTTCTGAATCCAAATCTGAGGTCGGTTTGGTCTCACTACCAGGGTTTGAATTTGCTTGCTGCAAAGCAGCAATAGCCGATATTTTTTTGCTTATTGCTGAATTCAGCCGAGCCAAAAACGAAAACACGAATCATTCGCTTCAGTGTTCAGCTGAGTCGTGTTTGTTTGTATAGCTAAGCCAAGCAACTCAATTTGAGAGGGTTGCTTTTACTTCCAGCAATTAGTTGAGTGGTAAATTTTTGCTTACAGTTGCTTATTTTGCTGAAACTAGCTTTAAGCAGAATTCAACATGAAAAGATGTTTACAAATGCACATAACATACATATTATGTGTACATACATAGGTACATACATAAGTAAATATGTATAAAAAATCGAAATATGCGTAAACAAATCGTTTCAGCAAAATAAGCAAAAGCAGAAAAAATGCAAAGACACAACTAATTGCTGGAAGTAAAATCCCCCAAATCGCGTTGCTTTGCTTAACTATACAAGCAAACACGGCTCAGCTGAAAACTGAAGGGAATGAATCGTGTTCTCGTTTTTTACTCGGCTGGCCGAGTTTGCTAATTTACTTTTCGTTAGCAAAAGCAAATGCAGCAAAAGTAGCTAAGCAATTTCAAACACTGCTCACTACATCACTTTTTAAAAATGTAAAGCCACATTTTTTTATGTTAAATTGAATTGAAATCACCATGGGTAACATAATTAACAATTTAAAGCCAAAAAAAGAGTTTTGGCCGCCCAAATTGATTATATACCCCAATGTGCATCGATAGCGACTTTATTTAGTATGCTCGAACAGCTTATTCGCCGAAGAAAAAATTTAAAGTACAACGTACCTAGCTTTAAGTTATTTTTTACTTATTCTATAAAAATACTTTAAATGTACTTTTTTATTCATTCTTTGCTAAAAATTCATTAAAAATGAGAATTAAAAAAATGTGTTTTATATTTTTTTCATTGGGAAATTCTGTCGCGTGAGTACTACTATTTTAGTTCATAAACGAAATTAGAGAAATATTTTTAAAATTTCGTAAACCTACGAACCTAAGGTATTCTTCGAACTTCATTTTCTCCTTTTAAGTAAATATGTCATTGTGCAAAATTCACTTTTGTATACTTCCAGACGCATTAAAAAAAACTTCTATTTTTTGTCGCGTGCGTTACCGCTATATATTTGCGTGTATATCAGAACTTAACTGTTGCTCCAGCTTAAATTTTCTCGTGAATGCAGTACTCCGGTAGTGCTTTTCATTAGATAAAATAAACATGTAATCCTCTCGTTGTTTCCCTCCTTTAGCATTGATTATATGTGTACGAATGTCGCGTGCGTTACCCAGGATTAGCCCATATGTATATCAAAATGATCAGGGTGAAGAGAAATCGATTGAGTCATAGAGTATTATAATTTTGATTTCATAATGGTGGATTGTAACACAATGAAATAATCGAGATAGATATACTTACATTAGACATATACGCCGCCGATTGACGCCGCCGCCGCCGCGCCGATTACCTTCATAATCGGCCGCCGCCGCCATAATCCGTGAAATCGGCGTATCGGCACGGCGGCATGCGCGCCATACCCGTATGGAGCGAGATGTGTACATATTTTCCTAGTTTTCCTAACTGCTAAAGTTCTTCAAAATTAAAAAAAAGGAACCAATCGACGTGTTTTGACCTCAGGAAGACGAAGCTGAATGCGGAAATGTTTTGTTTTTTGCCGGTTAAAAGTTATTAACAAAAACTTTGGCTGTTCCCGACTTTACTAGCCTCAGTCCTAAAGAATTTAAGCTACTGGAAAATTTCAGTTCGTTGGCTTACATAATTTTTTCTCAGATACGGAACTTTTCTGGGATCTCTTCCATTTAGTCCTACTTCTCGAGGTCTGTTGCTAATTGTTCTACGCAAAACTGCACCATTTCAACCCTCCTTGATATCATTAGATGCCGAAAATGATCCCAAACATGCCTCCAGAATCGAAAACTCATAGTTGGAACGTAAGAAAGTTGCTGTTTTGAGTATCCCTCACAGTTGTCGAACCTCAGCCCTATAGGGAATATTAAAGAAGACGATGGGGGATCAAAATTGGAAAAATAAGCAAGAGTTATGGAAAAAAAATTAAAGAAGCTTGGTACTTAATACCAGTCGCAAATTGCGCTGATTTGGTCAACCGTATGCCACGAAGAAGTAAGGAAGTTATAAAAAATAAAGGAGCTTCAACTAAACATTAGTTTAAATCTAGCTGCAGCAGTAATATTGTAGTTTATTTGAAAAAACAATCGAATTTAAAGTTTGTCCCTATTATTATTTCCAACTTAAATTATACATTTCATTATTTTTATTCATAAAAATTAAATTATTATACAAAAACCACCCCAGTCATTGAAGTATGTCCTCTTCGTGTAAGCATCAATATATGGTAATTATTATTTGGTCTTAAAATGAAATAAATGGAGAATTGCAAAATTTTGTCCCTATTATTTTTTCCAACACTGTATATATATATATTTATTTTAAAGTGCCTTATATATATATAAATATGTACATATGTAAATATATGTATGCATGTTTATTGTCATACAAAATAAGCAAATGAATTTAAATTTACCCTTACATATGGATATGTGTATATTCTTTAATATTTATTTTCTTTATTTTATATTTTAGTTTATGTAACAATTGTTTTTTGCTGTTAATAAAAAAGTTTCAACAATTTAAGGTGGAAATTAGTTTATTTATTACATTCAGCCAGCGCTATTAAGGTAACTAAATAAATTTAATATTTGAATAAAGATTGTGATTTGTAGATTTGGGGCAGGCGCGCCGGCGCGAAAAAGCACGCCGGCGTCGCCGAAATGTTTTTGGAATAGCGCCGCCGCCGCCGGAATCACTGTCGGCGTATATGTCTAACTTACATATATCAAAATGATCAGGGTGAAGAGAAATCGATCTGTAAATACTCTAACTAGCGCAAAAATTAAAATATTTTGATGAAATTTGGAATGCAAGTTGGTGTCAAGACTGGGGCGGTTGGGACGGAAAATGGGCGAAATAGGACCATGTCCACGCCCACTTTTCCTATATACAAAAAATCGTTAATTTGGTATCTCAGTAACTAATATAGCTGAAGTGATCAAAGAGCTCAGTCCCTTAGGAAGAAATATGGTGAAATTTTGGAAAATGGGCTGTGCCACGGCCACTTATTACGGAGCAAACATTGAGTTTTATATATCATAACTCAGAAACCGCAGCAGATCTACTTACTTAGGCAAAGGCATGGACGAAAAATTGCCAAAATCGGTTGACGGGCACGGCCAATTTTATATATAGGAACTATAAAGGGGCCTAGTAAATATATTTAAGGTGATATCTTTGTCAAATATTGAGATACATATATCACTGAAATTTTGTGGCATGGGTCTAACTTCAGACATAAAACAAAAAACACAAAAATTTTAGAAAATGGGCGTGGCACCGCCTCCTTTTAGAAGCGGGAATATACGAGATTTCTAAGCTCATAACTCGAAAAATAATTGATATAATATAATAATAATACTCTGACGAGTTTTATGGCCGAGCTTCTCTCCCAATTCTAGGTGTGCTCCTTTTGTTCTTCCTACTAATTGGGTGGACCTACAGTTTTATGCCGGCTCCGAACAGCGAATGCATTTTTTGTGATAAGCTTTTTCATGGCAGAAATCACTCGGAGGGTATGCCCCCACTGCCGAGAGTTTGACCGCTGCTCTTAAAAAACCCAATAATTGGATTTTTACTAATTAGAAATTTTTGTTTTGGTGTTTGCTCGGACTGGGGTTTGAACCCGAGACCTCTGGCATAGCAGGCGAGCACTCTACCCACTGCACCACAGCGGCCACTAAATAATTGATATACATACATATATACTATATACGACGAAACTTGGTGTATAGACTTTTGTACCTTGTGGCAATACATATTTAAAATCGGTTGACGGCCACGCCCAATTTTATATATGGGAACTATAAAGGGGCCTAATAAAAACATTTTAAGCGATATCTTTGTCAAATATAAAAACAATTTATTGAATTGTGGCAAGAGTTCCTCAATAGACCGAAAGCAAAAAGTAGAAAAATGGGCGTGGCACCGCCTCATTTTAGACAAAAGAATCTACGAGATTGCGGATCCCATAACTCGGCAAATAATTGATATAGTATGACGGAACTTGGTGTATACACTTTTATAACATGTGGTAATAGACACGCAAAAATTTAGTGAAATCGGTTTATGACCACGCCTTCTTTTTTAACAAAGATATTTCAGGAATACCCTCTGGGAATTTGTAACGTGACGTCTTTGTAAATAGAGGTCATAAAGGAATGACAGTTTGCACTAACAATAATATTTGTGCTTAGTGGCTACGCCATTTTATGCGGCATCCGCTTTATATTAAATACACAGTGTTTCCATCATACGCAAACCAATAATTAAAGCATACAGCTGAGTATCTAATGTTTGATTCCACTAGAACTTAGACTTCCTTACTTGTTCTTTTTCCTTTTTACAACCTACAGCTATGGGCAAGAAGACCATACGGTGGGAACTGCACCCTCAGAAAAATAACAAAACCACAGCTGGTGTAGCAGAAGAGCAGCGACAGTGGTAGCTGTAATATTTGGCTAGACTTAGAATTAAGAATATTGTAAAGTTAGTTTGAAAATTGGTTTGGTTTAATTTTTTTAAACTGTTTTTAACTTATACATTACCTTCGGGAGAGAGTCGGGAGGAACATAATTACTCGTTGTAAGTACTAAATTTGTGCACGTAGTTTTTGTTTGTAAACAGTTATGTGGCACGAAATTAATGTACATATCGCCCGCTTTTGATGGAATTTTAATTGTCGTGGATTGTGCGGTTGAGCAACTCTTGACAGGTTGATTAGTTGTACTGTCGGCAACGATAGAGTTCTCACTTTTCAATGACGGAGATTTCAATGAGCTCTCCGAAACTAGCGATCGCTTATCTGAACGTTCATTAGCTGGACTACTCTCATTGCTGATGCGATGTTTTGCACTAGTTATCTGTTCGACAGCTAAATAACCCCCATTTCTTAAAGATGGTTTAAATTCTCCACATTTAACTTGCGACGATGATTGCAAGTGCGAAGAGAAGCCAGTGTCACCCAAGGCGGTTGTAGTTTCCGAGTAGGTACCTTCTCCCTGCGGGTCCCGTTGTATAAAATCTTCCTCCACGTCATCACGACTACTACTACGACTAACATTATCAGCATAGCCAACACCCTGAACACCACTCTCACTGCAACTGGAAGTCACAGAACCGCCGTATTTAAGCAAAGAAGTTTTTTCCTTAGATTTACTGAAATAATTAAACGCAAAAGTATCTCTTACATCATTTTGAAGCTTATTTTCTGGTAAATTCTCTGGTATTTTTGTACTTATGCTCATCAGATCATTTATTGGATCAGGAAATTTTACGCCTACGCGTAATTGGCGGTGAATAAAATTATATGACCAGGAAATCGTGGCGAGGAACATACCGACAAAAAGTAATGAAGCGACCAATATTTTCCAGGGAAAGGTCTCACAATTGAATGAATTCGAAAAGCCTGGTGATGACTTAAGCATATAATATTTAATATCGCTTTTAGTTTGCAATTTGCTTGGGATCTCTTCATCTAAAAGTTCACACTGAAAATCTTGATTAACATAATATTCATCTGTGATTATATCATTCGCATTAATTTTTTCAATAGTGTTTTCCTCTCTCAATATGTCACCATTATTTCTTTTCTCATCACTATTGGTCGTTTGGATTTGTATAGATTCGGCAGTAATGATAGGATTTGTAAAGCGGCGCCGGCGTTGCACTATGCCGCCTTGGATGGGAAACGTATTCTTGTCTAACTCTTGTTCAAGAACAACATTTATTGCACGAACCTCCATTTTCTGTACTGCTTCAGAGCATCCAGGATATATTAGACGACATTTATGTGTAGATTTTTGTCCTCGGGGTACAAAGGTTAATTTTGTCTTATTACCTTCAAAAAATTTGAGCTCGTAAAGCTCAACTCGGCCAGATGGCATTTCAGGATCGGTCCAATTGAGAATATAATAGTTTCCTTCCTTCGTTAGGCAAACATTGCGAGGTGTCGATGGTCCTAGGTGTAAAATTAAAATCATTTATGTAGTTTCAATAAGTACATCCCACACTGAAAAACTCTCATTCAGTGTATTAATACACACGCTTTCGCGTCAACTTAAAAGGAGTCGGTTAAATACAAGCGTAAAAGCAAACATACAGTCAACTACACTGCGTATACGTAACTCGTTTACATACATATATACATACATACATAGATACACACATACAGGTGAAACTAATAAAAGCGTGTTAAAAAAGGGGTCTAGCTTCAATAAGCCGAGAAATTCAAACCACACCTTTTGATAATCGGGATTTAAATTTGTAGTAGTTATATTCATGACTGTGATATTATTATTATTATCATTATCATTATCATTATCATTATCATTATCATTATCATTATCATTATCATTATCATTATCATTATCATTATCATTATCATTATCATTATCATTATCATTATCATTATCATTATCATTATCATTATCATTATCATTATCATTATCATTATCATTATCATTATCATTATCATTATCATTATCATTATCATTATCATTATCATTATCATTATCATTATCATTATCATTATCATTATCATTATCATTATCATTATCATTATCATTATCATTATCATTATCATTATCATTATCATTATCATTATCATTATCATTATCATTATCATTATCATTATCATTATCATTATCATTATCATTATCATTATCATTATCATTATCATTATAATAATCATAATCATTATAATTAGTTATAATTATAATTGTCATTATTATCATTATCATTATCATTATCATTATCATTATCATTATCACTAGTATCGCCGGTGGTCGAAATTCGACCAAGCAATTTATTTTTTCAACTTTGTATTGGTACAAAAATTATTCCTTTTCGCGGAGATAAGCAACACTTTCCAAATTCCAGTTGTACCGCAACACTGATTTGCCCTTTTGATGACGGTCCGACGCGAAATCATGGTCAAAATCAAGGCAGATCTAGGAAGGTAGGCCCGGTGGTGAGCGCTTTTAAATTAAAGCGACTCTTCAACTGTGTTTACGATATTTGTAAACACGTTTACGATATCTATTTATCTTAACTAAAAATCTTATTTATTAATTATAAAGAAATTAAATAATTTATAGAAAAAATTATATGCCTGTGCACTGCTCCTGACTCATACGAACACATCCATATCAATTTTATGTGGATATGAGTATGTTCAATGTGCTAAACAGCCTGGCAATTGTTTGTATGGGAAAAATGTTAGCCTATTAATATATAGATAGTGGGCACATTTGCCAACGAAGCAAAAACGAAGTAAATCAAAAATGGTACAAAACTAAAAACTTTATTTATTAATTATAAAGAAATTAAATAATTTATAGAAAAAATTATATGCCTATGCACTGCTCCTGACTCATACGAACGCATCCATATCAATTTTATGTGGATATGAGTATGTTAAAAGTGCAAAACAGCCTGGCAATTGTTTGTATGGGAAAAATGTTAGCCTATTAATATATAGATTATCATTATCATTATCATTATCATTATCATTATCATTATCATTATCATTATCATTATCATTATCATTATCATTATCATTATCATTATCATTATTAGGGCAACAGGATATGTGCAAATTTATATTTTTCTATTGCAGTTCTATTTACATATGGTACTCGTAAATATACATCGGCGTTTTAGCTCGACGAAGAGAATAAGCCTAACTTGTTAGGGCATATTTTCGCATATTTAGGTCAAAAAGGCTTATTATTAATATCTTGACTTATTTGCATAATTTTGGCATATTTTGCTATAAACGCATATTTTAGCATATTATTTCGTAAAATAGTCAATATTTGATTTGCACTACCATTCAGTAGTGAACGGGAATGCAAATGTGGCTTGCACCACCATTCAGTAGTGAAATGAGAATTTTCAAAGTTTTCATACAAGTTCATGATATTACTTACATGAGAGGCATATAAAGAATCGGAGCTAAGTAGCTGGTGGAATATAAGAAACACAGATATATATGGGCAATTCACTGGCTATTGTAAAGTTGTATGTTGTAAAGGAAAATGTGCATAAGAACGCAGTACCTGTGAACAGACTCTCGTATGTGTTTTGTTGTATTTCGTTATTGTTTACAGTTTGTTGTTTACAAAAATTTGAATAAAAAAAATGCCAGGCGAAAGCGAAAAACAGTTATTAGGTTTGTTAGCGGCGGATTCAAGTCCTAATTGATATATGATACACACGATGCAATTAATTTGTTTTTTTTTTCGTCTCACCGCTTCCATATTTTTGTTTAAATTTTTTTTAACAAACTGTCAATAAAAAACAGATCAAATAGCACACTCAATAAATATAGGCTGCCCAGTTGTATTGGTTGTATTGAAATTTGTATGAGAAAAATCAACCCTACTGATACACCTATTGTAAACCTTTACCAGTATACAACATTACAATTTTTTACAACAGCTTGTGAATTGGCCAATAGTTTACTCTGATTACCACAGAAACACACGTATAGCTGATCAAGTAGTGTATCTTCATTTTCCAATTTAACTATAAAAGAGTGATACACTCATTTCACCGCAACTAAGAAGCCACCACTTCTCAGGCAATTTGTCTTAGCTGGGTCCCTATCTTTGCGATAGGTATGATATTGGGCTCAAAAAATTCGGCATCAGCAAAATTGCTATTTAGCCACGTTTCAACGATAATGTAGACATCATAATCACGACGCGAGGAACTTAAAAGCACGTTTCTGGTTTATTACGCATTCCCGAGATGTTTTGGTTATAAATATTTAGCAAATTATTATTATTATTAAAATCAAGGATAGACTATTCTCAAATTTGTTCAGAAAGTATGTTGGTTGCTATAGTTTAATGCAGCCATGGGCGATTGAGCCCATATGGGTATTTACCCGTACGGGTCGCGTCGGCTCATTGCATGGGGAAGGTGAAATAGGTAAATGTACCAGCTGGTGGGGAGAAGGACGAACTCAAACTGAGCATATGGTTGCCACACTTGGTAATTAATTCCAAAATAGTTATTTTTTTGCGGTTGGTACTTTGGTAACTATCAAATGATTTTAGTATTTTTCTTTTTCAATATGATAAAATTATTCTAAGGTATACTTAATTTGTTAATGTTAAAAATGTTTTTTTTTAATTTCTACTAAAGCTATGACCAAAGAAAAATCAAACGAACTACAAATAAAATTCATTCATAGATGTGATTTACGTTTCAGATAATTTTTTTTTGTAAACCAAAGCAGGTGTATTTCTTTTAAGTTTCTTTTATCATTCGAATTATGAAGGCGATAATTTATTAGTCTGTTTGTAATTTTTTGGTTATTTTGTTGGGAATTATTATCAACATTTTTTTAGGATAGTGGCAACCAATATCAACCAATATTGAGCGCGCTAATGCATATTCGGTATTGAGAACAAGAGAGCATATATATATATACATATGTACATTAAGGTGGGGCGAATTTTTTTTTTTTGGAAATTCAATTTGTTCCAAAGCCAGAACGGCAACTTCCTAGCCCAGAAATAAGCCTGTAAAATTTTATTGACCTACTCGCATGTATTTTCCCTTAAATTTGGTATACATTTTATATATGAAAAGTAAGGTGGGTAAAAGGGGGTTGACCCCCGCTGGGGGGTGTTATGGAACGCACTGTAAAATGTATATGAAATTAAAGGGAATGAAAATACCTATCGAATGGTATAAAAATATTCGAAATCGGTTCAGTAGTTTTTAAGTAATTGCAATTTAAAGAAATATAATATAATATAATATAATATAATATAATATAATATAATATAATATAATATAATATAATATAATATAATATAATATAATACAATGGCGCTATTATAACTCTGACGAGTTTTATGGCCGAGCTTCTCTCCCAATTCGAGGTGTGCTCCTTTTTGTTTTTGCTACTAATTAAAGAAAGCATAATATAAACTTTGGCCTTTAATAACTTTTGTTGTTGTTGTTTCCAAAAAAAAAATCACTTTAATACTCAGCTTAGCCATGTTTATCAATCCTCATACTTGGTTTTTTGCTTTTATAATTTTCAAAATTTCATATTTGTACCAGATCGTGCTATTAACTTTGCGGGGTTGGGGGAGTTCAAAATGTCATCCTATGACCATAAAATTTTGTGGGGTTCATTAAGGCAACTTTTCATTGATACGTTCAAAAAAAAAAAACAAAAAAAAAGCTCCATATGTTTTCACTCCACCTTAATGTACATGCCAAAAGCACAAAGCACACTTGCTTCAATAACGACACAACACAATTTTCTGAATCGATACTTAGTAGTGAGAATCAGTGTTATTTATTTGTTATGAAATTTTATGGTCATAGATGAAAATTAAGGGCTTTATTTAAAAAATATTGTTGCTTTAGTATAGTAGCTTACTTCCATATATAGCGAAGTAGACATAAATTGGGTTTTTTAAATTATGACACTAATGAAGTAAATGGTATCGGAGTTCGAAAACAAGAGAGCGAGAAAGACACTGAAAATTAGCGATTGTACTATCAATATATCGATTCGTTGTAATGTTGTCCACACTATCGATATTTTATATCGCTACTGATGCTACGATATTATTTTATTGTTATTATAATATGCAATGTTCTTTTTACTTCTATAATTTTTTGTTCTTTTAATTAAACTAGGAGTTCCCGCTACTGTCGAAAATCGACAGTTTTCTGGTAGTTCCATAATGCAAAAATATTTTTAACTTTATGATATTTTTTATAAAAATTTATCTTTATATGATTCAAAACCCATTTGTAGTTCAAGCACGTATTTTCCAATCGATTTTAATGAAAATCAAAATGGATCTATTCTCAGGAATTCCCTTTCTAATGATGGTCTAACTTTTAAAATCGGCTCAATGGAATCGCCGAAAGGTCGCGGACAAAATTCATGTTAGCGTATTAATAATAGATTTGAATTCAACTGCCTATAAGAACCACGTCGACATTTTATAAGATTTTTATCAAAATAAATGAATAATAAAAGGATAGTATCGATAATATCGATGGTTTCTCGTTAAACTATCGAATATATCGAATAGCCGTCTATCGACAGTTTTGCAGCTCTATGTACACTTGTACAGCATTGCCGCTGGGGCCACTAAAGTGGCAATTTGAACCTTTTTTAAGAGCCAGGCCACCGGAACCCAACTTTTTGAAAATATGCAATATTTGAACCTTTTTAAAAATTTGGGCCACTTTTCGTCCTTTTTTACTTTCAAACCTATAATGTAATAAATATTTTTTAATTTTTTTCTTAAATATAAAAAAAGCTTTTTTACGTTTGTTTTTACATGGCCGTTTTCTGCTACTGTTGCTGGTATGTAGATTGTAATAAAAGGAAAATTGAGAATTAAGCGAAACAAAACTGACGGCGGTGGTAGCTCAATGGGATGCCATTGGATTACCAATCGAAACGACTTAAGTCCGATCCTCGGTTGAGGCCGCCGGAAGAAGTCTGATGAGGGGATGTGGTGGTCTCCGAAATGGATCCATAACCTCTACCAAAAAATTTTTTTAAATTTTTCTTAATTAAAAACTGGCCAATAGCTCATATAAAATTCACATAAAAAAGCCTCTTTGTTACCTTTTCACTTTTCATTAGCAATTCTCCGCTGCGAAGGAAAACCCCGAAAAAGTTATTTGGGAGTAAAAATTTTTAGAATGCAAGAAAATTGTTTTAACAAACCGAAATAGAAGAGTTTTCGCACAACGTGGGGGAATGAAAAACAACTTAAATGAGAACTAGTTGTGAATTTGTTGCAAATATGTTAACGCTGCCAGCAGTGCATCAGCAGAAAGATTATTTTCAAAACTTTCACTATTTAAGACCAAGGGTACAAACCGCTTGCAAATTGCTTTAAGCATTAAATAAACCACAAAAATATATAAAAATGTGTTTCTAGCTAAAAAAAATTTGGGAAACACTTTTTTTTTACTTTTTTCGGCCACTTTTCGAAATTTTTTAGCGGCAACACTGCACATTTTATTATTGGTGAATTCCTCTCTCTATATAAAACAATGTGGTTTTCATTTTTAGTGTTTCCGTACGCGCTGTGCGATGAACATCACTTAAGGCGGAGTGTACATCAACTTCGATATCGCCTTAGCTCCCCTTTCCCCGGAAATTATGCAGTGCCCTCGAAAGCCCATGATCGCCCCTCTGCTGCGTTTATGTGCCTTGCGGCGCCCATCCCTGGTTTAATGCACTATTTTATTTCAAAATGTCAATACGATTTTGGCACATATCAAATTGGAACTTTTAAAAGTGCAATATTATTAGAGTTAACATAGAAACAATTTTTTATTATAAAATTTTTCCATGTAAAAAATAAAATTTTGGAGGTGTTAAATAAAGTACTAATTTAGCGATTTCCGGCATAATTTTTTAAACTTTCTTTTTTGTTTGCAAGACCTCCTAGCATAGCTATGCATAGAATCGAAAATTAAAATAAAAAAATAGTCGTTTTTTCTTGTTTTTTTTTTTGTTAATTTTGTCAAACTTTGTAAAACTTTAAGTGTCTCACCTAAAAAAGTTATTATTACATGTATGTTTTTGTGTTAGTATTTGTAACATTGATAAAAACTATATTTTATCATAACTAGGCTAATTTCCTATAGCATGAGGGAAAAAATAGTTCCATATATTAATTTTGGTAAATATAAAGTTCCGTAAAATTTTCTAAAATTTTGAAAATATGGCTTTACAATATCGAACAATTTCTAAATTTCCGGCAAAAAACAATGCAATTTTCTTACAGCTTCTACTAGAACACTTCAAAGTTAACCAAATTCGCAAATAAAAAAATAGTCGTTCTTTTTTATTTTTTTGTTTGACTCTATCAAACTTTAGTAATTTTTTGAACTCCAATAAAAAAAGTCGCAAAAGTTTTCAATGGAACTAGTCACCTTTCTGAAAAAAATTATTTATCAAAAATTATTTCAGCGATTTGTGCATATAATGGTAAACACTCGTGGCAAGTTTCAGAGTAATACCATTTAAAATGAATTTTTGACGATTTTTTTGTTACACACTAAAAATCGTCTTACCTTAAAACAGCGACCTCTATTGGTAGCAAAAGCATGATATCAAAAATTCTACTTATATGTTTATTCCAGGTGATATGTTAGCTTCACAAAAATATATATTACTTGAATAAATTAAGCAGTTTATTTTATCCTAATTTTGCCTATGGGACGAAGCACTGTGGGGCGTGGTAATCTGAAACCTGAATATGTGGGGGTGACACCCCACAAAAATGGCTGTCAGGCTAACTTGGCAAGTCTCGAAGTACGTTCCCAACCGTCACCGTTAAGTTGGCGGTGCAGGTGCAGTTCAGATGACACCTGTCTTTGCATGGATGGCTCTGGGCATCCGCCACATGACGGCGGGGTGTTCCAACCTCCCCAGGCGTCCCTGATTTCATACAAAACCTGGGATCCTTAAATCACTGCACGAATCGGGGAAGGATAGCGGCTTAGAGTTGGGGCCCATTCCACATGGACAACACAATTAAAAAATCAAAAAAACTTCGTCCTCTTCCTCTCAGAGGAGGACTGAGTCGGCGCCAGCACTAAGGATGCTTTCGCCCCTACATGGCGTATATGTGAGTGGGAGGCTTGCCTCTCACCAAACAACAACAACTTTGACTGGCGGCTTAAGGCGCCCCAGCACCAGTAGGACCGCTGGAATGGTAGCACTGGAAACGGCGAACCATCCAGCTCCTGCTGACACCTTCCAGGTGCTGGAACGGCTAGCCTTCTCACCGAGGCGGTGGCAATGGTTTAACGACCTATCCGCACCGAGCCAAAGTAGAAGGTAGCCGAAATTAGGGACGATCGACGCCCAATGGATCCCAACACCAGTGGGAACGCTGAAACGGTTGCGCTGGAAACGGCGAGCCGCTCAGCCCTCACTGATGCGGCGGTCCATCGAATGTTGGTATGGCGGCCTTTCTCCCAGAGGCGTTGGCAGATAGCCTTCTTCAATATACCCTGCAAGAATTGTGTGACCGAAAGTACTACCACTATTACAAAAATATAATATTACTAACACATTTGCGCTCGTAAGGATAGAATGGAATTTGAAAATACACATACGGGAACGTGATGAATGAAACGATCACAAAAGTTTCCGATGCCCTTAAGAATGTAATAGCAAATATCCCAAAAATTTTGGTCATTTCTGCCGGTCATATGACCGGTCAAATGACCAGCACAGTTCTTGCAGGGTATTCACGGGTGACATGATTGGGCCCAGCACCAGCAAGGTTGCTGTCACGGCAACGCTGGAAATGGCGAGCGGCAGTGCTTTCACGATCTAGCCATGCTGATCCAAAGGGGAAGGTAGCCGAAAATAATACTTCTGCCGCGGGAGCGGCAACGAGGGAAACTACGAGCCGCCTCCCCCTGCAAAATAAACCCCAATATGGGGATAAACGGAGGGTCGCAAAGGTCCTCAAACGATATGGGGGGTGGCACGCGACACGTTGCCCCAGGACGTGGGGGAGGCGGTAGTTAGGGCGAAAGATCTGCTGACATCCTTCCTAAACGCTTTGGGGGAAAGTGAGGAAGGTGTCACTGCCCCATCCGAAGCGGCACAGCAGCACGCCGGTGTGCCTAAGCCAAACTTCGCCGAGGTTGCCAGGGACAGGATCCTCGTTGGGGTCATGGACAGCGGGAATGACCGTGGGGCCATCCCGAAGGACAAGTGGTTGTGGATCCTGGCCGCTCAAATTCGCAACACGTACAACGGGGAAGCTCTGATATTAATAAAAGGGGTGAGTCACTTTTTGATTACCTTTTGACAACTAACATGGTAGTGTGTAACGTAGCACATAGGTAGATTTTCAAGTTTTATGCGGCCAAAATTGAATTTTGTGAAGTTGTTACAATTACAGAAAGAAACATACCCACATATTGGAAATAGACGGGGGAACAATAATTCATCGCTTTTTTCCCAACCCCATACTCTGCACTTGCTCCTAGATGGAAACTTAGCATATCTAAAGTTAATATTTTAATTTTTTTTACATATTTTTAAGTGCTAGTTTCAACGTGAATATTTATTATTTAAAGCATTTCATTTAAGTAATCGTGATGGATCCTAAATCTTCAAGTAATTATTAACACTTTTCAATAATATCCTTGATTTCCAATAATTCTAAGATTATAGCTTTAAGCTTTTAAAGTTGGGATATTTAAAAAAAAAATTTCACTCTTTTGTGTGTTCAAAATTGATTTTGTTATGTTGCTCTGTCAGACTCAGTCAAATTAACCCTCGGACATGATATCTAGTGCAATTAGTGTTTTTCCGGCAAAAAATTACGTCGCACAAAGCCGCACTTCACTACTAGATACAGAGTTTTTCATATGTACCTACAATAATTTTCTTTTTTTGTGTTTTATATTTGATTTTAATGTTTATATTTCTAACGGTTAATTTAGGTGATGCTCGAAAGTAACCGAGATATTTATCACCGATTATTGTTAACTTTTTAGGTAGTATTTTTAGTCACCCCGATTCTAAATATCCGCCAGGATCTCAACCCTTGTGGATTTTTTTGTTCACTGAACGGTAAACGTCAAGCTGTGTAGACGTATAATAATTTGCTCTGTGCTTTAGTGCTTTAAAAAATTATATTAAAAATATTTCTTGCGTTGTTTGTGAAAATAAAGTGCTTAAATAGTGTGCTAAAATTAATTAATTAATTTAACTGTCGCAATATAATATTATTCGCATTTATTTTATTAATTAAATCAATTGTGTTGCCGAGGCAATTTTGCATAGTGTTGTTGTTGCAGTTGAGTGGCTAATTTTGTCATTTAATTAATTTTGGCGCGCACTCATTTACTTTGCTTGTTTTTATTTACATTTACTTTGCGCATTTCTATTCATCCTCTCATTCTCTTCTTTTTCCTTTTTTGTCACAGCTGTTTGCCGTGTTTATTAAGCGTCTCAAGTGTACCTTAAACTGCTCGCTCCAGTTTCTCTAAAACTGTAAAACTACCTTATTGATATTCAAACTTTTTGCCTTATATTTAACCTTTCACTGCTTATTTAGACACAATCCATACATTCATAGTATTTGCTAATTTTGTTTATTTTTTTTTTTTGTTTTTACTATTGTTTAATTTAACTTTCAACTTTTTATTTTTAATATGTCTTGCATGTATAGTAACTGCTCATTGAAAAGCGACTCCGAACGCTTCGTGACTTGCTGGCTCTGCGATGGGCTTGCTCATATGAAATGTGCCAGTTTGACAGGGAGAGTTCTGGACGCGATCGATGACAAAAAGGGCGTTCGCTGGTCTTGTTCGAAATGCAGATCAACGGAAATTGATCTCTTCAAATTATTTCGTCAAACCAGGAACGGCTTTTCTGAAATTGGTAGAGAGTTGACTGCTCTAACTGAGAAATTTAAGTACTATGAGGGTATGTTTAAATCCTTCAAGTGTTTAGATACTGATAACCAAAATAATCCCCTTTTATCAGTTGCACCAGACAATGAAGTGGCCCGTAAAAATCTTCAGGTCGATCATGTGCAGAATACGGTGGAGCTGATTGACTTGGCTTCACCGAGACCTGCAGATGATAAACCTAAATCATCAACAAAAGTAACATTCCGAAAAAATCCCAAAGTGAATGGTCCTTCTCTCGGATTACAATCCGCAGTGAAGGAACCGGTTGTTGTCCCACCTAAAGAGCTGGTTGTTGTGCCTCCTATAAAATCAATTTTCGTGTCGAGATTCGACATCGATACCAACGAAGAAGACTTGAAATTTTTCATTTCATCTAAAATTAAAACTGATAATCTGTTTATTAAAAAATTTAAATTTAATTACAACCGAAATGTTGCCTCGTTTAAAATTGATGTACCTTTAAGTGACTTTGATGCTCTTTTGAGTACGTCTTTTTGGCCGTCCGGAGCTTTTGTCCGTGAATTCGAACACAGACCAAGAATTCGTAATACAAATTTAGCTAAAATTTCTTCCGTTCCAAAAAACTAGTATCTAAATCCGCTTTGAATATTTACTATCAAAATGTGAGAGGTCTGAATACTAAATTAACTAACTTATACTTGAAAACGGTTGAATCTAACTTTCATATTATTTGTTTTACTGAAACATGGCTCAAACCACATACATTTAATTCCGAAATATTTAGTAGCATGTACCAAGTATACAGGAATGATCGTTTAGACAGAGTCGGCGGAGGTGTATTGCTAGCCGTACATTCTTCAATACCATCTGAAGAAATTGATGTAAACCTCGTTCTACCCTTTGAATTTAAATGCATCCGCATTAAGGTCGGCAAAGGTCACACTTATTTTGCAATATGTTACATTCCTCCCTCGTCTGATCTATCAGTATATTTACAACTTATTTCTTCACTTAAATTTCTTATCTCTAAAATGACACAGTTAGATTCAATAATCGTCTTAGGAGACTTTAATCTTCCCTACATTTCATGGCGCATTGGTGATCACAATGCTGTGCCACTTACATCTAATATTAACAATACCACTTTCATTGAAGAAATATCTGACCTCTGTCTACATCAAATCAATACTATTAGAAACGAGTTTGGGAAAATGCTTGACTTAATTTTTGTAGATGATGTATCCAATTATACTGTAAACAGGGCTAATGCTCTGGTATCACCTGTTGATGTTTACCATCCTCCTTTAGAGTTGGTTTACGAAATTATAAATAACGATAACCGTGGTAACGTAAAAGAGTTTAACTCTGAGTCTAGTTTTTGTTACAATTTTTCTAAAGCAAACTATAATAAACTTAATAAAGAACTCTCAAGATTGGTATGGCCAGACTATAATGGAAACGTCGATCTAAATGTTTTGCATTTCAGTAACACGATTCTTAACCTTTTTGAGAAATACGTACCGAAACATAAACGCAAATATAATGAACCTTTGTATCTTTGGGCCACTAGAGAGTTAAGAGCTTTAAAAAATAAAAAATCGCGCTTCTTTAAAATATATAAGAAGACTGGTTCTCAAAAGGATTATATGAAATACTCAGTTCTGCGTCATAAGTACTCACTTCTGAACAAAAAGTGCTATAAGTCTTATATATTTAAAATGAAAAAGAACATTTTTTTCAACCCGAAATCGTTTTATGGTTTTGTAAACTCGAAACGTAGAGTAATGGGATTCCCATCATCTATGAGATATCGTGATAGTGATGCCAGTGATAGCCAAGATGTCGCGAATCTTTTTGCCCTCTTCTTTGAATCAAATTATTCCAATACTAATGTTAGCTTTAATGAATACCCGTATGAAGTTTTTCAGAATAACACATTTGAATGCCCTTTTATAGATCCCGAAGAGGTTTTATTTTTGCTTAAAACAATAAAGAAGTCCATAAACTACGGACCAGATATGATTCCTTCAATATGTTTAAACAAATGCGCCGAGTATATTTACCAGCCATTATCCACACTATTTAATGTGTCTTTGAAGTCAGGAATTTTCCCAAAAGCGTGGAAAGAATCTTTTATAATTCCTCTACATAAATCTGGAAGTAGATCTTCCATCGAAAACTATCGCGGTATAGCAAAGCTTTCGGCTATCCCAAAGTTATTTGAGGCTATTGTCACCAGTTGTCTAAATCATTCCATTTCCTCATCAATAGTAAGTTCGCAGCATGGTTTCTGTAGAGGTAAATCAACTGTTACCAACTTACTAGAACTCATGTCTCTAACGGTTTTAGGAATAATGCTAATACCGATGTAATTTATACTGACTTCAGCAAAGCCTTCGACAAGGTCAATCACGCGTTACTTATCCATAAACTTGATCTTCTTGGTTTTCAACATATTCTGTTAAAATGGATTGCGTCATATATCACTAATAGAACACAAAGAGTTGTTTTTAAAAATGCTTTTTCCAACATCATTAACGTATCTTCAGGAGTTCCACAAGGCAGCCATCTTGGTCCGACTCTGTTTTTGCTGTTTATAAACGACATTTCTTATGCTATTTGTAACTCAAAACTTCTGATGTATGCCGATGATGTGAAACTTTTCAAGTCTTACTCTTCTTTGGAGGAAAGATCTGCCCTACAAAATGATTTAAATTGCTTCGCTACGTGGTGCAATATTAATCTTATGCCACTCAATCTTAGTAAATGTAAATTTATGAGCTTTTCTCGGAAGATCCTTCAACCTGCGTCTTACACAATTAATAACTATAGTTTGGAACAGGTTTACGATTTTGTCGACCTAGGAATAAGATTTGAAGTAAGCTCCACTTTAACCTGCATATTAATGCTACAGTAAACAAAGCTAAAAGTATTCTAGCATTTGTAAAACGTTGGTCTAAGGAATTTAATGACCCTTACGTAACAAAAGCCCTGTTTACAACATTAGTACGACCTATACTAGAATACGCTTCAATAATCTGGAGTCCGCAATATCAAGTTCATTCCGATCGACTGGAATCAATTCAAAAACAGTTCTTACTTTTTGCGTTAAGGAACTTTCATTGGGACCCACGGACAAATCTTCCCTCGTACACTAGTCGCTTGAAGCTTATTAATCTTCCAACCTTATCAAGCCGCAGGGAAATGTTAGGTGTAATATTTCTGGTTAAACTACTGAAAGGATCCATAAGCAGTCAATTTCTCCTAGCCGAAATAAACTTAAATGTTCCTATTCGACCATCAAGACATTTTCAACCTATCTTTTTAAAGCAGTGTAGAACTAATTTTGAATTACACGAACCACTTCGTTGCTTATGTAAATCTTTTAATGATTATTCTACTCATTTCGATATATCAGACTCTATTTATCTGATAAGAACAAATCTGTTGTGCGCTCTTAACAAGTGACAACAAATCTCTCGCTCTAATTGACTATTCTATTTTTGTCTATTACTTTTATTTGTAGTTTTATATTTTATTCTATGTACATATGTATATCCAGCTGATGGAATTATATTTTCTGTAGCTGAGCAGTATAAGTTCTCGACGTTTAATAAACTTCTACCACTCAACACCTTGGCCAAATTTTATTTTAAAATATCCGTACGTCATGCGGATGCGCCCCTCGTGCGGTTGGGTGGGTGGAGGGAAAACGTTGGGTTTATTATTATTATTATTATTATTACCAGGAAAATTTCCTCCTATTCTCTTTCACTAGCGAGAAGAAAAACTGGCGAACAGAATTTCGAACATGTGAGCGGATTTTCGAAGTCAGCTATTTTGTTGCAAGGCAGATCTAGGAAGGTAGGCGCATAAGCGGATTCAGAAATTTCCCATGCATTTTGTGATTGTAATTGGTAGTCTAGTGTCAAAATGATATTTCGCCTTGGCTAAAACCTGACTGGCCCATTCCTATTGAGCCATGATGTGAATTCGCTTTGATTTTTACATTACACTCTATCTTTGTAAATAAAAAAGTAGCTTCGGAATTTGCCTATGCGCCTACCTGTGTCGGCTTCGATATAATGCGAATGCCGTATTTATTTTCAAACCACTAAGAATTTTTCAATAAAATTTTCTGGAGATTTTAATTGTTGAATTATTGTGTGGACACAGAAGATTTTAATTAATTTTTATTTTGGCGAAAAGCGAACAAGTTCAAAGCTACGTATTACCAGCGATGGTAGAAATGATAGCTATTTCGAAGAAAACCAATTCTTCATCAGATTTCTTTTCGGGATCAAGCCGGGAATCGAACTTAGACCCACCGTGATAAGGTGTTAATGTTAGCGACGCGCTAACCAACTCACCCAAACACGGTCTGGTACGCAGTTGAACTTTTTGTCGCTTTTCATTTGCCACCTTTACTCGCCCGACATTATTGTTGTATTTTTATGTACACATGATTTTCATGAGAACACAAATTTGTTGAGTAATTTTAGGCGGTCTGTGCTTCGGTTAGCCGGAAGTAATGTGCATTTGCAACACCCTGCCTTTTTATTTAATTTTAATTGTTGTATTATTGTGTGGACACAGAAGATTTTAATTAATTTTTATTTTGGCGAAAAGCGAACAAGTTCTGATGTATCGCAACCTAAATCGCTATAATCTGGCAACCCACTTATCATTTCGTTGCCTTGTACTGTCATTCGTATACTTACTGCTGTCAACCTAAGAAAAAGCGCGAGTTAATTTTAGCGATTCATCACGTTCGTATCAATTGCCGCTCAAGAAATTAATTTCACTTTACATTACATAACTAAATACATTAGATATTTTATATTACTTTGTTCAATAAATTCGTAATTACTGAAGATACAACAACTGGCGACAAGGTAAAAAAATAAAGAAAAATCGATGCTATGGATAAAGCAATGAAAGAACTGCTGGAGCAGCAAAAACATTTTTTGTTGATATATTAGGAGCACAACGAACGTGGATGGAGTCGCAGCTGGAGCAACAAAGGCGGGAGTTCCAAAATAGGAATGCAGCGCAGGAATCACCAGATGACAAAAAATAGGCAATATTAGCTAGCACGCAAATAACCGTATCCGCATTCTCGCCTTTTGATCGCGAAAAGCAGCAGTGAGAGTCATATGTAGCACAACTGACTCAACACTTCACAGCGTATAAAGTCATTGATGAAGATCGGAAAAAGGCATTTCTTCTTTCGTGGATTGGTGGCGACACCTTTGAACTTTTGGTTAAGTTATTTGGTAGTATAGACGTTCAATCAAAGTCATATGAGGAGCTTATTGCGAAGCTAACCTCACATTTTAAGGCAAAGATACACGTGCTTGCATCGCGTTACGAACTGTTTAAGCTCAAAATGAAAGCCAACCAAAAGTATTCAGAGTGGATAGCAGAGCTTCGGGGAGTTGCTCGCAAATGTAAATATGTATGCCGCAATAAAGATTGCAACAGAGAATTTGTAGACGAACTTATAAGGGACATAATTGTTTTAAACACACCGCACGAAGCAGTCAGAGCTGAAGCCCTTAAAAAGTTAGATCCAACACTTGAATATATCGTCCTAATTACCGAAGCGTTTGAAGCCGCTCAGGCGGTGAAGAAGCAGGTTCCTAGCGAAAGCGAAACCAAAAACGAGGTGTTTCAATTACTGCTGTGGTGCAGTGGGTAGAGTGCTCGCCTGCTAAGCCAGAGGTCTCGGGTTCAAACCACGGTCCGAGCAAAACACCAAAACAATTTTTCTAATTACTAAAAATCCAATTATTGGGTTTTTTAAGAGCAGTGGTCACCTCTCGGCAGTGGGCGGCATACCCTCCGAGAGTATTTCTGCCATGAAAAAGCTTCTCACAAAAAATGCATTCGCCGTTCGGAGCCGGCATAAAACTGTAGGTCCACCCAATTAGTAGGAAAAACAAAAAGGAGCACACCTCGAATTGGGAGAGAAGCTCGGCCATAAAACTCGTCAGAGTTATAATAGCGCCATTGTATTATCTATATTATTAATACGCTAACATAAATTTTGTTCCTTCTTCTCCGTCGAAACTACTGAACCGATTTTAAAACTAAGCACACCATTAGAAAGGTATTGCTCTCAAATAGAACTGCGCCAATTTTCATTAAAATTGGTTGGAAAATGCGCCCATAATCGTCGTTGGAAAATTCCCGTGTGGTTGTTGTTGCATGCATTTGAACACAACAGAGCTGTCTCAATGCGCAAGCATATGTACCTGACTTTGTGCGTTTTCACCAAACCACGCAATTCTGAACATGTTTGGCTGGATGTGGTGTGTAGTTTCAAAGAAGTAGAAACGTAAAAAGGTAGCATAATTACTACAACAAAAACATAATGGCAAGTAATAAGTAGGATAAGAAAGAATAAGTAGGAAAGAAATTGAGGAAAGAAAAGAGCAGAAATATAAATAAAGAAGTAGGTAGGAGAATTTGGAACACCAACAACATAATAGTAGCAGTGACAGTAGCAACAAACAATTATTCAAAAACCATAGTTGCACCTTAGTCATAAGAAAACATCTAGAAAAACTGTCGAGTTTCGACAGTAGGCAGCACTCTAGTTATTATAAATACACAACAGTAGTGGCGAACCACTACAATCGTGCTCTGGTTGTGTAACGCACCATACACGGGAGAGATGCAAATTTAAAAACGCGAAATGCCGCAAGTGCCAACGATTTGGCCACATAGCCCCAGTCTGTAAGCTGAATGCTAAACCGAACAATGTACACAAGCCACAATCCGATCGCCATCCAAAAGCACAAAAAGCTAGCAAACATCAAAATTCAGTCTTGTCTATCAATCAATTCCGTAAATAATGAAGAGAAGATAATTGGTCGTAAAATTATGGTAGAATTAATAGTATGCCTCTAGAATTTCAGCTCGACTCAGGAGCAACCTGTTCTGTTATAGGTTTACAGGCCTACAGCCAACTACATAGCCCACCTTTGTTACCTTGCAATCAAGATCACCTTACCGCTTATGGCGGGGGAAAGGTAAAAGTTCTAGGAACTGTTAAGGTTACTCTCCAACTTTCTAACGTTCGCAAACAAGCACAGATTATAGTCACGAATATTGAGCGCAATGCCGAAATATTAGGTACAGATTTAATAGAGGAACTAGGTTTATGCATTTGCCAGGCACATATTAGAGCAATCACTTTAAACTCTAGCACACATTTTATACAAAAGTTCCCAGCTGTTTTTACTAACTCACTATGTCACTGCAATTCCTTCAAAGCACATTTGCAGCTGAAACCGAACGCGGTACCTAAGTATTTCAAAGCCAGGCCTCTACCATTTTCACAAATGGAAGTCTTTAAAACCGAAACACAGCGACTACACCTTTTTCAGTTTATATTCAGAAAGTTACAATTCATATTCAGAATTTCCATTTCATATTCAGAAAGTTGAAATTCATATTCAGAATTTCCATTTCATATTCAGAAAATTATAATTCATATTCAGAAAGTTACAGTTTATATTCAGAAATTTACAATTGATATTCAGAAAAATACAATTGATATTCAGAAATTCCATTTGATATTCAGAAAGTTGCAGTTAATATTCAGAAAATTACAAATGATATTCAGAAAGTTACAATTCATATTTATGTAGATAGTTGCAATTCATATTCAGAATGTTTATTTCATATTCAGAAAGTTAAAATTGATATTCAGACAATTCAAATTCATATTCAGAAAATTACAATTGATATTCAGAAAATTATAATTGATATTCAGAAAATTACAATTGATATTCCGAAAATTAAAATTGATATTCAGAAAATTAAAATTGATATTCAGAAAATTTCACTGTACGAGTGTAAATTTTATATTGTATACATATGTATGTGCTGCTCATGGCAATTCCCAAGCTCTGCGCAATATGCAGAGCTTCAATTGATGGTAAGTATTTCAACTTGAGCAAGGTTTTTCAGAACCTTTTTTAACAATTCATTTTTTTTTCCAGACACCGAAGATATTGAAAGGAGCACTTACAAGTCTTACTCCTTGATGGACAGGGAGCGCATTGTCAATGCCGCTAACAAAGGGGAGGATTGGTCAACCCTAGCCAAATCTCTGTGCATCGCCTACAAAACGGCCTACACTTGGGCTTAAGTGGAAGACTGGAAAAACAAAGTGCCGGCGGTAAAAAGCCGCGAAAGCTCACAGCAGACCAGGTTGAGCAGGTGCTAACCTGGCTGGAAGTTAATTGTAGCCTTACCCTCCGCTAAATACTTAACATAATTTTTTTTACACTTTCTACATATATTGTTACTAAGTGAATATTTTGCATTGTATGAAAATAAAGAATTACAGTGTTCGTTGCCGTGTTTATTTGTGGAAAGGTTTTTCATTTCTGACTCTCTTTCTCCCCGGGGCTGTCTTCTTCATCCTCTTCCTCTCCCTCCAGGTCCAATCAGTTTTTCCAAAAGTCCGATATACATAAAGCCTGCATCCATGTGAAGCTATACAATGCATCCAACATGTTAGATTTTCCTTGAATGCAAGGTATAAAAAATACCTGAACAATTTTCTGAATACCAATTTTAATTTTCTGAATATCAATTGTAATTTTCTGAATATCAATTGTAATTTTCTGAATATCAATTTTAATTTTCTGAATATCAATTGTAATTTTCTGAATATCAATTGTAATTTTCTGAATATCAATTGTACCTTTCTGAATATGAAATGAAGCTTCTGAATATGAATTGTAACATTCTGAATATGAAATGTAAATTTCTGAATATCAATTGCAACTTTCTGAATATGAAATGGAAATTCTGAATATGAACTGTAACTTTCTGAATATTAACTGTAATTTTCTGAATATTAATTGTAATTTTCCGAATATCAATTGTAATTTTCTGAATATCAATTCTAATTTTCTGAATATGAACTGCAACTTTCTGAATATGAAATGGAAATTCTGAATATGAATTTTAATTTTCTGAATATCAATTGCAACTTTCTGAATATAAACTGAAAAAGGTGTAGTCGATAGAGGAATCTGGAAGCCAATACATTTTAGCAATTGGGCTGCACCCATCGTAGTTGTACCGAAAGAAAATGGTCTAATAAGAATATGCGGCGATTTCAAAGCTTTAAACGCACAGCTCGAAGTAGACCAGTACCCGATTCCGCACATTAAGGAATTATTTCAAGCATTGCGTGGAAGTGAATTATTCGCCAAAATTGACTTGTCCGATGCATACCTCCAAGTAGAACTGGATGAGGATTCGAAGAAACTGGCCATAGTGAACACACCAGCCGGACTTTTCGAGTACCAGCGCCTGCCTTTCGGTATAGCGAGTGCGCCAGCAATTTTTCAGTGCCTCCTCGAGCAAATAATTGTCAACATCCCTAAGTGCGTCAATTACTTGGATGACATTATTGTAGGAGGAACTTCGGTCGAGGATCTAAATGCAAATATTGAAAGGGTTCTACAGCGAATCAAGGATAACGGGCTCACATGTAAGCAATCTAAATGCAGCTTTATGCAACCTGAGGTAGAATACTTAGGGTTTGTCATAAATTCTAGAGGAATAAGCCCCACAGCTTCGAAAGTCACAGCCATTCACGAGATACCACGACCGAGGAACATTAAAGATTTACAAGCGTTCCTGGGTAAGATAAACTATTACAACAAGTTTATAAGAAATTTTACCCAATTAGCCGCACCGCTTAACAAATTGCGCCGCATGAGCGAGATGTTTAAGTGGGAGGAGGAACAGGAGAAATCATTTGTGGAGCTAAAAAAACAGTTATCAACGGCTCCATTACTATCGCATTTCGACGATAAGTTACCAATCGTACTAGCAACGGACGCTTCATCACATGGCATCGGTGCTGTGTTGTCCCATCGTTTTACCGACGGCTCAGAGAAGCCAGTGGCATATGCTTCCAAAACTTTGGACGAGCATCAGAGGCATTACAGCCAAATTGAGAAGGAAGCCTTATCCATAATTTTTGGAGTCAAGAAGTTCCACCAGTACCTTTATGGTAGGCCGTTTACGCTATTGACGGATCACAAGCCCCTGGTGACCATATTCAGCCCGGAAAAGCAACTACCGATTCTTACTATTCAACGACTTCAGAGATGGGCTCTCATCCTTATGGCTTACCGTTACAAAACCCAGTATAGGGCCACGGATAAACATTGTAATGCGGATGCACTTTCACGTTTACCTAAAGGACCCGACTTGGAATTTGACAACGGGAACTCGTGCTATCGGGTGGATATTCAGGAACAACTCGATGCACTGCCACTGAACGCTTCACGCCTATGCGAATTAACGCACCGCGATACCCTTCTGAAGAAAGTAAGTAAACTTATAAATGAAGGTTGGCCGGATAAAATCCCGAAATCCGATGCAGCTTTGCAGCCATATTTCACGCGTCGCCTTTCTTTGAGCATTGAATCGGGAATTATTGTACTCCAAACGAATTTTAGCCGTGTCGTAATACCAGAACGTGCCAGAGCTGCGGTTTTAGACCTTTTGCATGAGGGACATTGGGGAATGACTCGTATGAAGCAAATGGCACGTAGGCACTGTTGGTGGCCGCAGTTGGATGCAGACATAGAGAAACGTGTATCTAATTGCAAACTATGTCAAGAGCACGGCGCATCTCCTGCCAGGGAGTTTTCCTACTGGCCAGCTGCAGATAAACCGTGGCAGCGTATCCATTTAGATTTTGCTGGTCCTTTTTTAAATTCAATGTGGTTGCTGTGTATAGACGCCTACTCCAAATTTCCATTCGTAGTAAAGATGCCCAACATAACAGCCACTGCAACCTTGGATGCCCTAAATTCAATCTTTGCATTAGAAGGGTTCCCGGAAACAATTGTTACTGACAACGGAAGGCAATTTACTGCTTCAGACTTCCAAGAATTTTGCACCAGCCGCGGTATAAGGCATCTAACCACCGCCCCGTTCCATCCAGCCTCCAACGGGGAAGCCGAAAGATTCGTACGCACCTTCAAGCAGAGTCTGAAAAAAACGATCACTGAAGGTAACAGTAAAACTGATAGTTTAATAACATTTTTAATGACTTTCAGAACATCGCCAAATCCAACCTGCAGAGCTTCTGCATGGGAGACAACCAAGGGGATTGCTAACACTTATTCATCCAGATGCATCGAGCAAGATTAGTGTGGGGAGTCAACCCGCATCATTCGTCATTTCAGACCCGGTTCTCGTAAAAAACTACGCAAGAGGTCCACCTTGGATCCCGGGTGTTATTGTAAAGAAACTGGGAAGCGTCATGTTCAAAGTTAATACCGATCAAGGGTTACTAAGAAGGCACAAAAATCAGATCAAGATCCGAAAGGGGGATGAATTACCTAATCGCACAACTGGGCAGCAAACGGGTTCAACCACAACATCATTACGACGATCATCACGTATCCATCGTCGTAAGGGAACTTCAAAATAGGTACAGAGGAGATGATGTATCGCAACCTAAATCGCTATAATCTGGCAACCCACTTATCATTTCGTTGCCTTGTACTGTCATTCGTATACTTACTGCTGTCAACCTAAGAAAAAGCGCGAGTTAATTTTAGCGATTCATCACGTTCGTATCAATTGCCGCTCAAGACATTAATTCTCTTTATATTACATAACTAAATACATTAGATATTTTATATTACTTTGTTCAATAAATTCGTAATTACTGAAGATACAACAAGTTCAAAGCTACGTATTACCAGCGATGGTAGAAATGATTATCAGACATTAACACCTTCTCACGGTGGGTCTAAGTTCGATTCCCGGCTTGATCCCGAAAAGAAATCTGATGATGAAGAATTGGTTTTCTTCGAAATAGCTATCATTTCTACCATCGCTGGTAATACGTAGCTTTGAACTTGTTCGCTTTTCGCCAAAATAAAAATTTTCAGGAAATGTTATGTGAATGTTAATTTTACTAATTTTAAAACCCAACTATGCTAAAATACTTTGGACTGCTCCAGAAATATAAATCCAGAAAGGGAATTCCGCCGGCTGAGGGTAATTTTTTTTTGAAGCGAGGCCGAAGGCCGCCAACGCAAAATGTTTTTCTACTCAAAACAACTGTGGATCGGTCCGTAGATTTTACTCCAGAAAGAGAATTCTCCCGGCTGAGGGTTATTTTTTTTTTTAAGCGCAGCCGAAGGCCGCCAACGCATTAGGGTGTACTACGCAAAAATAATTTATTATTAATAACTAAGTTTTCTCAAGATTTCGTTTGTATTTTAGTGATCCATATGACCCCCCTACCCTAAAAAAAAGCCAAATATTGAGGGGCCTGGCGCATATCAAAATTTCCCCAAAAATTTTGTATTTTTGTTAAAAAAATTGCAAATTTAATAAAATTTAAGCGTAAATATACATAGTATTGCTTTTCGGAAGTAGCAGAGGTCTATAAGAGGAAGATTGTGTGATGGTACGAATCCGCTTGACGGAATCTTTATAGGAAATAAAAATTTTTTTTGAGATTATTGCATTGATTTTATTATTTTGCAGATTTATTAAATACATTAGAATTAATAAACCTGCGTTCAAATATTTATTGGACATTTTAATATCACATACACAGCAGCCAAAGAAACTATTTGCAGTCTCTCCTATTATAAAACTATGCGCGTTCTTCCGTTTTTTTTGCTTGAAGACTGATAGCAAACGGGAGTTGATAAAAATTCTGACGTTTGATTGGCTCAGTCCACCTTCAGCAAAGTTCTAAAAGTAGTTGAAATTTTTGAAAATGAGTTGTATCCGATTTGGATTAATAAATCTATGAACAGCGACGAAAAAGGAAATTTTCAAGTACGTTTTTTTAAAACTAGGACATCCCTAGTGTCCTTGAATGTATTGATGGAACACATGTCCGTATCATCGCTCCATATCAAAACAAGCACCCTTACTACAACCGGAAGGGATACTACAAGCCGCGCAATATCCGGCTGCCCTTCCAATAAACTTACTAAAATATCTATTTGCTGTTTATACTTTCCGTCATAAAAATAAGCAAACCAGTACATAATTCAATTATGTCGTTGGCTTCGTGAGCAAATGTGCTAAGTCCATTCGAAGTAACTTTTCAAGAGAGGCAAAAAACCTCCTAACTTTTTTTGTTGTTACTATTTTAAAAATCTGAAAATGCAGTTTTTTTCCTCAGATGGTCGTGCTAAAATACCAGTTATCGGCACATTTTAATATAAAGCTTGTACAAAGTTATGAGCTTGTTTAGGACTTAGCACATTTGCTTTCTATGATTTTGTTTTTTTTAGGTGGACTTAGCACATTTTCTCACAAGTGATTATACTCAGCTGTACGTAGTAAAATTAAAATATTTTGATGAAATTTGGTACAGAGGCTCCTAACAAGACAGAGAAGGTTGGTATTGAAAATAGGCGAAATTGGATGATAACCACGCCCACTTTCCCTATATAGTATATATCGAAAAACACGCAAAAAGCGATAATGGATGAAATTCCATCCATGCAATGAGCTGACGCCGTTATAAAGAAATAAATTGAAATTCTCGAAAATGGGCGGTGCCACACCCACTTATGAAAGGATGAATTCTAAAAGTTTTATAAGTGATAAATAACTCAGAAACCGTAGTAGATACTTATATAGATGAAATGTGGAAGGCATAATTTACTTGCTAGGGCAAAGGTTTGGACGAAAAATTGTCCAAATCGGTAGACGACCACGCCCACTTTTATATATGGGAACTATAAATGGAGCTAATAAAAACATTTTAAGCGACGTCTTTGTCAAATATGAAGATAATTCATTGAAAGTTTTTGGCATGAGTCCAACTATGGACAAAAACATAAACCATAAATATTCTTGAAAATGGGCGTGGCTTCATGAATCTAAGACATTTCGGAGTCTATAACTCGACAAATAATTGAGATATTACGGCGGAACTTGGTGTTGGTACATAATAATAATAATAATACAATGGCGCTATTATAACTCTGACGAGTTTTATGGCCGAGCTTCTCTCCCAATTCGAGGTGTGCTCCTTTTTGTTTTTCCTACTAATTGGGTGGACCTACAGTTTAAAGCCGGCTCCGAACGGCGAATGCATTTTTTTGTGAGAAGCTTTTTCATGGCAGAAGAACACTCGGAGGGTATGCCGCCCACTGCCGAGAGGTGACCGCTGCTCTTAAAAACCCAATAATTGGATTTTTACTAATTAGAAAAATTGTTTTGGTGTTTTGCTCGGACCGTGGTTTGAACCCGAGACCTCTGGCATAGCAGGCGAGCACTCTACCCACTGCACCACAGCGACCACCAGCGGTGTTGGTACATATGTACTTTTATTACTTGTAGTAAAATTTTGGCAAAATCTGTTTGTAACCACGCCTACTTAAAAAAAATTGTAAAACTCCCTTTGGAAACTGTGACGTGGCATCTTTGTAACTAAAAGTCATAAAGGGATGAAATTTTGCACTAACAAGAATCTTTTAGGCTTGGTCTGATGAGAGATAAAACTGTTGATAATGGGTGTGGCCACGCCCACATTATGCTGTACCCTCTCTATATAAAATAGGTACACCGCGTTTCGATCGAACGCATACAATTATAATAAAAATATAAGAAGTACCGCAAACTAGTTTGCATATCAAATTGGTGGGAAAGCTCGCCACTCCCGCAAATTATTAACGTTTATAGTCCCAAGCCATGCTTATCAAAGCAATGTAGTAATAATTCTATATGATTCTACAAAACAAATTAAAGAAAAACCAATAATTTCTCATTTTCACCTGGACTTAGCACGTAGATTTTTGAAAAAAAATTTTTTTTATGGACTTAGCACATTTGCATAACACTGCATTACACCATGAAAAACAGACACTATGGTAACTTCTTTTTGGCAGACGATGTATTTTTAGTTGTACTATCTTACTGCATTAAAATCTCAGTTTTGATAAAAATTGGATTTAGCACATTTGCTCACGAAGCCAACGATGTATTTTTTATTAACAAAAGTTATATTCACTCACTTTTTGTTCAGCAATCACTTAAAATTGTCTTGTGAAAAATCTCACCTAGTTTTCTCCCTTATTAGCTTTTCACTTTTTCGAACATCATTTAGAAAGCCGGAAAGGGAGAAGCGAAAAAATCCACAAGGAATTTGTGTTCAGATTAAGGGATGAGGGAGAAGCGGAAAAATCCTTGTGGATTTTTCGTTTAGAATCGGGGTATTTCCAATTTTTCAAAGTCAAGGAAATACTTATCATAAAAAGGGGCTAAGAATTCTAAAGCTACATTTTTCTAGAAGATTTTTGAGTATACAATTTTGCAGCTCATTCAATTTTAATATAATTATATGCAACATTCAATTTTTTGAAAATTTTCATTGGCTTTTCGGAAATTTTAATTGGAACGGTCTCACGTACATATAAGGCAAACACCCTACAGAAACAAACTTCTGAAATCGCCGGAATTTTTCACAGCATTGAGAATTTCACTTTTTACACTAAAATTGGTTGTCTACATAACAGTATACTTAGAAATCTTCTCAAAATCTCTTATAAATTCTGGCCTCAATTTGAAATTTTTAATCCACTTTTAGAAATTTCTACGATTTTTCGAATTTTTTCCATAAGCTTAGAAATCCTGCTTAAAACAATTTTTATTGAAAAATTGTCTATGTTTTTAAACGAAAATAAGAAAGTCAAATTTTCGACAGAACTCTTTGAAATAAATTTAAAAACTCTGGCGTATGATTTTTTTTGAGTCACTGTATATATTTTTCAATAAAATCGACTTTTAACACAAATTATTAAAATTCTGTATTAAACAAGCAATTTGGAATAGATGTAGACAATAAAATATTTTTGGCCGCATAAAAGTTGAAAATCTACCTATGTATGTGCGTAGGTAATAAACCAAGATTTATTACTAAGAACCATATATATAGTACTCCTATATTCGTAATACCTACGAGTTCCATCAGCCAACATTACAGTACAGACATATAAAAAAAGAAAGAGAAAACCGAGCAATCAAATTTGAAAAATGACATGAATTCAAAATAAACCGCAGTGACGGCACATAAAAAAAAAAATATAAGAAAATGAAAATAATCAAAACGCTCCGCAACAAACAAAATTATTTAAATAAAAACGAGTAACATGTTTAACAGAATTGCTTGGTCATTTGAGAGAAAGAAATCTAATAGATTCGGAAGCAGAAGAAATGATGGTGAATAAAGTTCGTTTTATTGAAAATATACATATAACAGATATTTGCAATTGCTAATTTGTATATACATGCATGTACATATATGTATATGTATGTACATACATGAACATATACTTGTAGGATTAAATACCTGAAAATGAAAAAGCAATGGTTTCACGTAAGCTTAATGGCTCGAAATGGTATACAAAAGAAATCAGAAGTGTTGCCCTCACACTACATTTTTAATATATATTATAATAAAATAAATCAAATTTTAATTCTAGTATTTTAGCTTGCTGGCATTTTTGGCTTTATAGTCAGCATCGGGTTCGATGCATGCCGTGTACGCCTGACGAGTCCAATCTTGAGCGCGTGAGCTGGGGTGACAGTGCCCTGTTAGTGTGCGACCGCCAGTCTGCAGTCTGCTCCAGGAAGTGTGAGTAGATAATTTGCAGTTTTTAAGTGGTATGACCGAAGTATAATTTTGGCGATCTTGCAAGTTGACATCCACTGGGAATCGCCCGTACGTATCAATGCCTGAAAGATACTGCAGTAGTCCGGGACTCAAACAGATTTTTTAATCCCAAGCTCCGGACAAAACACTGCAGCTCCCACCCGTCCACCTTTTATCCGCCTGTAAATATGGGGAACATATAGCGATTGGTTCGTAGTCCTTTAGTCCTTTCTTCCATCCGTCTTGTTATGTTATTACCTGTGGTCCCCTGTTGAGCTCGGTTTGGAGAGTAACATAGTCTAAACTTTGGTCCTCATACATATGTTGCTGTGTCCAAAAGTTCGTTGTCTAAATTGTCCTGTTATTCAGCTTAGAAATTCGCAGTACTTTTGCTTAGATCACCGTGTTGGCGGCCTTCGAACGTATGTACATACTTTACAAACATAACCCTCAAACGGTAGAATTCTACTTTTTGATATAATGCCCATGGATCGGACCACAGTATTTTAACATGAAACGCTTTCCGCCGCGATTCATAAAAATATGAGTGCATAGAAAATTGATTTTTCTAGAACATTTCCACTAATTTTCATAAAAAAATTCACAAAAGTTTGCATCTCAAAATAAATGTGGCAAAATTCTTATATTAATTATAAACAAATTCCAAAACTAAAATCAAAGGGGTATAAGTCGCCTAGAACACAATGATACCTTTCAATTTTTTTTTCAAACGCCTCTGAACTCAATTGAATGTATTTGTCACACATATTCACAGATGACATTAAATGTAATTGAGGCGCATGCGCAGAACTGCCAGTGGCACAAAATTTTTGGATGAATTCATACACATTGTACAGATAGAATACTATCAATATAGAAGTACTATATATATGCTAAGAACCGAAGAGAGGTACTAGACCTCATTTTATGTAGTGGAAAAATTTATGAGCAGGGATCGTAACTATTATCACTTTTATCTAAAAAGTCAAAAAATAACTATTAAACTTTGACTTTTATTTTTAAGTCAAAAAATAATTATTAAACTGTGACTTTTATTTTTTAAGTCAGAAAATAACTATTAAGATTTGACTTTTATTTTTTACATCAAAAATAAAAGTCAAAATGGCGTAGGACAATGATCATTGGTATCTGGGTCATATTTGGTAAATAGGTCGATGCGTATACCAATACGGAAGCGAATATCGAATACCGAATACGAATACCGAGAACCGAATATGAATACAAATATGCATATGAATATGTATGAATATGAGTATGAAAAGTGTGTGAAGGGGAATACGGATACCAGTATAAACACGTATGTATACCGAATACCGAACACGAATACTGCATATTGAAACGAATACTTACAGTGAATTCGAGTACCGAATTCAAATACCGAACAACGGGTACCGAATATTAATATGAAAAGTAGGTGAATGCATACATGTATCATGACGTCACATAACATCATGACACCACATCGCAAAATAAAAGGCAAAAAAATAAAAATCACATCGGATTGACCATCTGTGGCCCACGAGCATCACAATGGTATATACATATAAATGTTAAAAATATTAACCCTTTCCCTTTGACTTTTTGAGTTGAAATTTCTAAAATAACAATTATTTTCCATCCCTGCTTATGAGGGTCTCAAAGGCTGGCGCATTCGTGATGAACTCTCTTTCTCTGACCACCGATATATAGAAATAATCTTAGATTTCTCCATTGAACAATCCGTTTTAAAAAGGAATCCACGTAACATGAACTGGTATCTTCATAATGAACTGTTTCTTAAGGGGCTACCGGATCCTCCACCCTGTAATCCCTCGTCGACTGGGGAGTTGGAGGATCTGGTCGGTACGTTCACAAATGCACACTCAAACGCTTTTAATTTAGCTTGTCCGGAACCAAGACCGTGTGGCTTGTAGGAAACAATTCAATAGAGCCAAACGACCGAAAGCGTCGATGACACGGCATACGTGCTCTCGAGAACAGAAACGTCCTTGGGCTACCTTCGGAAGCCTGACGGATCCTGGACCAATTCGGAAAAGGAAACTCTAGAGCTGCTGCTGGACACAAACTTTCCTGGTAGCTCGCGAAACGGACTAGCGATATCATCAACGGGTATCGCTGTTAGTATACCTGTTACTGAGGAACGGGTTAGGTGGGCAATCAAAAGCTTCAAACCCTACAAAGCTGCGGGACCAGACAGGATCATTCCTGCCCAACTCCTGTATACCCTGGAGACATCAGCGAGCTGGTTTCAACGCATCTTCGTTGCTTGTCTTGCATTCAGTCATATTGCGAATGAGTGGAGACTCGTCTCGGTTATATTATTATTATATTCCTAAGGCTGGGAAAGCCTCCCACTATGAGCCGAAGGATTATAGGCCAATAAGTCTTTATTCCTTCTTGCTCAAGACGCTGGAGAGGATAAGCAAACTTCTCTCTAGCTATCACCATGCATACCTTAAAGGGAAATCAACAGAAACTACTCTATATATGTAGTCTTGTTTCTACTATTGAATCATCCTTGACCGATAAGGGTGCACCCTACCGTAGATGCTGCAAAGGTGATGAGGAAGAGGAGACAATCGAACACCTCATTTGCCATTGCCGGGCTCTTAATAGCGCCAGACGACGCTTTCTTGGGACACCTTTCCTGGAGCCGCGGATGTCCACATAAAGGATCTGGTGAAATTTATTAGGTTTTCAAACTGGTTCAAAAGGGAGGAGTAATCTGTCTTCTTCTTTTGGTATCACAATAGGCCTCTGCACTGGTCTAAGTGTGCCCCTATGGCAGCCACTCTAACCTAACCTAACATAGCTGCCGCGGTTGACTGTGATGTCATGTCTGTACAATTTCATCACCATCTTCAAGCTCTGCAATTGAGATGAAAAATTTATGAGTATAAATGAAACCAAAATTGTGTACATTGATATCCTTTGTTAAATTTTTTTTCCATCACTGTTTGACGTTTCTTTCGATTTTATTTTCGCGGCCAACTGTCGATTTTTTTAATAATATGTGCCTCCGCTCTACGATATTACTTTTTTTCTATTTTACTACTATTATTGAGGGAGTACATACAAACCAAAAGAAAAAAAATGTGTGACTGTGCTAGTGGTCAAGTCAACTAATAAAAAATGGCCTAAAATGAAGATTTTTACACGTCAAAAACTGAATGTAATATTTATCCACGCTATCTGACTAGATATACATAATTTTAGTAAAGTTATTTAATGCATAAAAAATCGTTTACTCACTAATAAAGTTTTGTCATACTTACTTCCAATTAAAGTTGTGACCTTCAATGTCTCGTTTATGTTTTCATTTCTCTTCGATTCTTCCGACGTCCACGCTGTAACCCAAATTTCATATGTTGAAAAACTACTAAGACCTTCTAGTTTAAAATAAATGCGATTCCTATCCGTAAAATTTTTGAGAGAAACATCCGTTTTTGTTATGTAATTTTTAATCCGTTGCCTAAAATAGAAATCGCAAAGCATTAGTTATTGATGCAAAATGACGATTGTTAATAGTTTAACTCATACCAAACTGTATATTTTTTAAGTATTCCATTTGTCACATAAGGAGCATACCATGAAATGTTCACAGAATTACTTGTTAATGAGTTTTTGTTAATACTCAGATTAAATGGTGGATCGGGTGCTGAAAGATAAACATTACTATATTCAGCTGTAGTAATTAATACAATCAACATATCGAGCCATAACCACTAAGTGGACGTAAGGGGCATATAAGAAATTTTACAGGAGAACGTTCTTGTTCTTAAATTTCTATGTATGATTAATTAAGTCAATTGGGCTTGATTGGGCATCTCTAGATTTGGTGTTCAGACATATTTAATTTACTTGCGCACAACAAATGAAAAAAAGTTGCAACTTCGGGAGCATATTTCAAGAAAATGGTACATTTCCAAGCAAAAATTTGTATACATTGTGGTGTAGAATTTTATTATTTCATTTGATACCAAGATACCAAACACTTGTTTGTACTATAAATTTAATTTTTTGAATTAATCGCCAAAATGCCCATGAAATACCCAATTCTGCGCCAATTTTGTATATGGGTATTATAAAGTGGCATAAAAAAAACATTTTAAGTGATATCTTTGTCAAATATAAAGATAATTAATCGAATTTGCAATCGAATTGACGTGAGTCCCCGTCTCCTTTTAGAAGCAGGAATATACCAGATTTCTGAGCCCATAACTCGACAAATAATTGAGATATTATGACGAAACTTGGTGTGTACACTTTTATAACTTGTGGTAATACACGTTAAAATTTTGGCGAAATCGGTTTGTGACCACGCCTACTTTTTAATAGATATTTCTAAAATGATCTTCAGAAATTTCTAACGTGATATCTCTGTAACTAAAACTCATAAAGGGATGAAATTTTGCACTGACAAGAATATTTATACACTTAGTGGGATCGTTGATACAAATTTTGAAAAGGGGCGTGGCTACGCCTACTTTTTGTGGAATTCACTGAATATAAAATACACCGTGTTTCCATCAAACGCAAACCAACAATTAAGCATACAGCTGAGTATCTAATATTCGATTCCACTCGAACTTAGGCTTCCTTACTTGTTTTTAATTTTCTATTTGAATTTATTTTAATTGAGAAAATCATATTATACCTGAACATGCTATAGAATATACAGAGGTATTATATCATAAAGATTTTATTTCCAAATACATAACATAAAATAATAATTAAAACTAATCAACAAAAAGTGTGGATAACATTATTTAAACATGGTAGAACATGAAAGGTGTACTTTGACGACATAGCTGTAGATGGGTTAAAAAATAGATTAATTTAGAGTTTGAAAAGTTACAAAACTTTATGTTAAAACAATTTTTGGCGTCGTATTGGATCCGCCATTTTGAATTTGAAAAGTCGGATATCAGATCTGAGATATGCGATTATAAAAACCCCCTTTTAAACAACTTTTAGGTAAAAAAACAAAAATTACCAAATTCGGTCGCCATATTGGATCCCCATTTGAATTTCTAAAGTCGGATATCTGATTTGAGCTCTGCGATTATAAAAACCCTCCTTTTATATAAATTTTAGGTAAAAAAACAGAAATTACAAAATTTGGTTGCCATATTGGATCCGCCATTTTGAATTTAAAAAGTCGAGTATCAGATTTGAAATCAGCTACCTCGAAAACCCCTAATTGACAAGTTTCAAATCAATTTGATTCTCCGCGAATTTTGGCCAAAAAATACTAGTCGCCAGACCATAGTGCAACGCTTGTTATTGTTTCAGCTCACAACTTTTATCAATCATAAACACGAATGAATGTATAGAATATGCAGAAGTAAACAAATTTGGTACCTGTTCAAGAACAAGAGTTCAGCTGATCTGACGAACCAACCTGTTTAGTAGACCCTGACGCTAATGACATTTATCTGATCATGACATTTAATTTTGCTTACGAAACATTAGGAACTTAATTTCTAATGAAAAATTAACTTATCCAGTTTTTGTATGGTAAATTGAGAATCATTGGACTTGAAAATTGTCCGAAGGCTCTTCATGTTCAATTAAGGTTGTGTCTGAACATAACATTACGTAGCAGAGCTGTAAAAAACAATGATTGATTGTTCTACCAGTTTTATTGCAATGAAAATTTATAGCAGTTTTTCGATTGTAAAAATTGCAATTTGAAATAATTTGCGTTCCATTTCAAAAGCAGATGAGATGGCGCTTGGAATATTTGAGAGGAAAATTCTTCGCAGGATTTATGGACCTTTGCGCGTTGGCGAGGGCGAGTATCAACGGAGATTTAACAATGAGCTGTACGAGCTGTACGCAGTCATCGACATTGTTCAGCGAATAAAGATCCAGCGGCTGCGTTGGGGAGGTCATGTCGTGAGAATGTCGAAACCTGCCGAACGCAGAAGGGGAGACCTCCACAGCGTTGGGAAGATCAGATGGACAGAGATGATGACTCCGTAGGTATTCCCAAATGGCGCCATGCTGCACGAAACAGAAATTTACTTTCGATTTTTTGCAATAAAAGTTTATTGGAACATTTACGCTCAAGTTCATTGCAATAAAAGTTTATTGAAATTTTTTGATTGTACAAATTTTCAATCAAAAATAATTTACGTTCCATCTATTGCAATACAATAATTTATAAAAATTTGTTGGGAGTAAGTGGAAAAAATTTTCAACAACCATTTACAGCGAAGGTTGAGTGTATAGCTATTTCACGAAAAACAATTTTCGATCATCAGCACTCTTTTCGCAATGAACATTTCGACGCTTCCAAACAAAACTGTACTGTCGATTTGTTGTAGGTAATTTTTTATATACCAAAAACGTTAACAATTTTACTTGAAAGAGTTTTAGTGCTTAGCACAAATTTTTTATTTAATTCAATTTTTAATTGTTGGGGGTAAGTGGAATGTTCATTGCGAACTGCCTACAACAAAAATTCAGCACGTTTGAGAATATATGCAAAAAGCATATACACACAAATGTTAATATTGAAAATGAAAAAGGCAAAAGTGGGGAAAATTTAACAGCTTGCACAGAGCCTCAATGGTCGATCGTGAAAATGCGTTGGGTCATTGCGGCTGAAGATGGAATGTACTCGGGTTCAATCCCCGGTAGCATCCACTTCCGAAAAGAGTGCTGATGATCGAAAATGGTTTTTCGTGAAATAGCTATAGGCTTTGTTCAGAAACTCAGTTTGAAGCGCAACCTGCTTTTGTAGTACAAGCAGAGCGTTCATAAACGTAAATTTTGCATGAAGCGTCGCTCTTCACAATCATCGAAAAAATAGTTGCTGCCGCTGTTGCGCTTCATGCTGCGTTTCTGAACATACCCATACACTCAACCTTCGCTGTAAATGGTTGTTGAAAATTTTTTCCAGTTACCCCCAACAATTAAAAATTGAATTAAATAAAAATTTCGTGCTAAGCACTAAAACCCTTTCTTATAAAAATTTCATTGCAATCAACATTTCTCGTAAATCACTTTCATTGTAAAAATTACAATAGCAATAATTGTATTGTAATAAATGCTTATCGTTAGTCATATTGATTGAAAATTGTCTGATTGTAAGTCTCGCAATAGCAATCATTTTCTTCATAACTTTATACGCATGCATTGGGACTGATGAAAGGCAGGCGCCTGGGTAATTCGAGCAAGTTGTACAATGAAAATGATTCACGATGGAAATTTATTGCAATACAAAATTTTGTAAATTATTGTAATCAAATGGTCTACGTGAAAAGTTGATTGCAATAAAATTTTTTTTAAATTATTGTAATTGTTATTTTTACAATTAAAATGATTTACGGTGAAAGTTGATTACAATGGAATTTTTTTAAATTATTGTAATTCTAATTTCTGAAATCAAAATGATTCATGGTGAAGGTCGATTGAAATAACATACTTCTAAATTTTTGAAGTTTTTATTTACTAGCAATATGATTTATATTCAAAGCTTCTTACAATAATATACGTTTTATGATTGCAATACAATGTGATTGCAGCTTTTTACAGCTCTGTTACGTAGATATAAAAAAATCTCCTGTAAAATTTGTTAAACGCCCCTTTAGTCAATTTGATGGTTATGGTTCCATATGTATGTATTTTATTCTAAACTAACCCGCATCATTTGTACGGCAATATATAAAATCGCTAGATGGACTCCATTTTAATTCGGAAAATAAGATCATTGTAATACGGTAAAAGGAATATGGTTTCAAATTAGTCAAATTGAATTTTTGTATTCTTGGATTAATTATCGTTTTAGTTATATACTCTGAATCACAATGTGGTTGATCTACACTTTGCACCTTACAATAAGTTATATTGTAGCCCTTTAAGGCTCTAATACACGTTTCCTCCAAGCGCCATATGAGCGATATGTTTGTTGCAGATGTCGCTACAGCTTCAGGTATAACTTTCTCTAACTCGCCACCAAAATCACCAAAGCAATTCTTCCAATGTAATCCAGTACTCCAGTCGTGATAATTGGCTGCAACAGCCATGGTGAGTGTAAGATTCTTCGAATCAATAATAAAGTCCGTCTTTGAGATATCCACGACTTGGAAGTACATAGAACCCTATAAGTAAATAAGAAAATTGGTATATTTTTAATCAGCAAAAAATCTTATTTGGCATTACCTCACATTCTTTCGGCGATACTGTCTTTGCTTGACACCAAAATATCGTATAGTTGCTAGGTGGTTGTTGCTGATAGTTGGAAGGATGTACCCATGTTAACATGTATGTTCCGTTATTATATAACTGTTCAATTTCCTGTGGTGCATAAACTGATCTAGGCTTGTCAGCGCGAATTCTGCTTACATCAAGCGATTCACCCAAAATATTTACTGCTCGCACTTCGTAATTTCTAGGCTCATCAGACCATGGGAACACGATGGATGTGCCTTTGGTTCTTTTTGAATTCCTATAGAAAAAGTACAGCTTCTTTATACATATATCTATAGAACCTTGTAGTTCCATTAAATTTATTATTTTTTAGTGAAAAGTGAAAAGTAATGCCAAAACGTCAGTTGAATTCTAAAATCTAATGCTTGCTACACATGTTGCGATATTTTATACAACTTGAGTAAGTTGTGTTCGAAATCGCACCGTTTTTGAGGCTGTTGTATCAAGTTGTGTCTCGGTTTTACGAAGAGGCATAAAGTTTGCTTTTGTGTGGTAAGTTGTACAACCAGGTTGCAACGTTTCAACATTCCATTTTATGAGAATTTTTGAAGTGAACACAACAAATAAAAATAAACGAATTGAACACATAAAAACATGATGTATTATGGAACGATTTTTCGTCCTCCCTTGTCAAGTTTGGTTTGGAGACAATCCGGTTTCGTCTAATATGCGCCATCTTCAGTGTATGGGTGAAAACAGAATCGATGCGTAACGACACGACGTTGCGACAACGACAGCCTGTCGAAATTAAAACCTATGCATTCTTATGAAATCAATTATAATGAAGACGACGCGGCACGACGTCGTCCACCGACAAAATTACGTTGTCGTCAACTTAGACCGATTTCTAATTTTGGTGACGACGACGAGTGGACGACGAATTGCCACTGGATTATTAAATATGAAAATTTTGACAACTCAATAAATCTAACGAAACTTTACAAAAAAAGCAGAAGTATTTATACACAACTATATGCAATAACAGTTTATGCATTAAATTAATAAATTTAACTATTTAATTTATTATTTTACATTACAAAATTACGATCTGAACCAAAAACTTTTTAGTTGTGAATGAAAAACTGTAATGTGGCAGCAACGAGCCTTCTGTAGGGGCGGTCGTTGCCGCATTTATTATCTTTCAGTCGCTGGCTTCGCACCGACATTTTTACGTCAAGAGACTGTCGTTGTCGCAACGTCGTGTCGTTTCGCATTGATACTGTTTTCACCCTATTTTTTCGCATATTAGCCGAAACCGGTTTTATTCTGTTCATGATTTACAAGTAAATTCCTTATGCATACATTAGGTTCATCTTCAACTTCACCAAAACTTGATGAAACTCTAACCTTTCCTTAGAAATGGGTTTTGGTTTATTTCAGGGTGCAGAAAAACTCACTCACGACTGCTGAAAAATACATTTTTCTCATATTATAAACTTATGCTTGTGAAATATATTTACTGCAGGGTATATGTAAATACCTACCCTGCAAAAAAATGTGCGATTAATACCGAAAGATATTTGTACCGGATTGATCTCTTTCGAGAACAATCGGTCCACAATTAGTCCCCGATTGTTCCCGTACGGGTATAAATGTAGACTAATTGTAGACCAATTGTTCCCGAACGGGTATAAATGTAGATTAATCGCTTTCATTCCGAACGGGTACAAATCTAGATTCCTTAAATGTAGACATTTTACAAAAAATATGCAATGTATTTAAAAAATTGTAGAACAACCGGTAAAACGAATTGAACACCCTTTCTTTTAATAACAATGATGAATAATAATTTTAACAAAATGTTGCCTAAAATAGTCTATGAAAAAATCCTTTACATTACGCTCATATAATGCCTACTCAAAACTTACAATTTTATTTATTTATTGAGATTTTTTTCAAAAGTAAAACATTACATAATCTTTGTTTATATATGCATGAACATTAACAATTTTTTTAAAGATTGTTATTAAAAATTGCCTTGGCGAACAACTTGGAAAAATCTACATTTGTACCCGTTCGTGATGGAAGCGATTGATCTACATTTGTACCCGTTCGGGATGTAAGCGATTGATCTACATTTGCACCCATTCGGGATAAAAGCGATTGATCTACATTTGTACCCGTTCGGGATGAAAGCGATTGATCTACATTTGTACCCGTTCGGGTATAAAAGTTGAACAATTAGTCTCTTCATAGGACATGCTCGAACAAATGCGATCAATTCACTCCATATAAAGGGATGTAAAATTGTATTAGTCGCATGCTCCCTTGCGATTGATCCCGGACACGTCCCGGATTAATCGCATTGTTTGCAGGGTACATATGTATGTATGTATATACTATGAATGTATGTACATTAGGGTTATGATTATTTTTAGATTTGAAACCCTGTGGTGGCAAACGATGAGCTTTTGTATGAAAACTGCAAAAATGACTACAATTTTCCAATTTTGTACATATCGTGTGATCCTAACTTAAGAATATTTAAAATTTTATTAAAGTAAAATGCATTTATTATTTATATAGAACGTTTTCCGGTTGAAATTGATAGGAAAGAAGCGATTTCGGTTAGCTTTGGCACGTTTTAAGTTTTGCCCAGCAATAAAGAATCTGTAAAAGGAATTCGATTTTGCGGGAGAGGCTTTTTTAAAAACGAAAAAAAAAATAATAAGAAATGTAATACATAAGTAGTCGAATGCTCATCGTTAAAATTCAATAAAAGTTAAAACAATCATAACCCTATTATGCATGTGTTAGGTGTTTGAAACCCGATCAATGTTCCAACATATGCAGATTAATATAATTGACACATCTATTCCGGTTTACGATCCACTTTCATCGGAGTTGAATCGGATCAAATGGCATTCTGCAATTCGATTGACGTCCGATGAACGTCAGATTTTTTTGAAGTTGGGAAATCGGCATTCTGGTTCACGATGGATCGGATTTTTGACAGTTTCTCGGAGCGATTCTTTCCGTCAGCTTTTGTGTGTCGGAGGCAATAGAAATTTTGATTATTTTTGGAAATATTACCAATTTAATGTAATTAAACTATGCTTTTTAAATTTATGCAACATTATTATACAAAACGGGCTTGGTTTAGCTATGCTACTGGCCTTTTCTTTGCAAAATAAGTGAACAAAAGGAATCTGCTTTAGTACAATAGACTGAATAGAGGGAAATAAGTACAAGGAGTTGCAACGTATTGAACTTTTATTTAATAATAAAATTTATTATCCTTTTTAGCAATATTTATATATTATTGTTTAATAAAAGCTTCTGAAAATAATTTTAATTGTGTATTATTACTACGATCTTGTAATATGAGTGGGTAGCGCAAGTCGGGCATAATTCCTGTGCCAAGATGTACTCCTTTAAGCATTTTTGCCTGACTGTGTCTTTTTAAAGATTTAAAATATCGCCTTGCAACATGATTTACAAACATTTGCACGAGAAACTAACAAATCGACGAAACGTGCTCACTTTCTATATCCGTTCATGCTTAACGCGTCTTGGCGAGTCACAAAATTCCTGCTACACGATATGTACATATTCATGACTTGATTGATCGCAACCTGGATCTCAAATTTGCTTTTATGTTTTGCGATCCATAAAAACTTGAGGATATGCGACCAGTGTGGAGCGTCATCCAAGGATTGCATCAATATAACATATTACTATAAATACATAGTGTAAAACAAACCAACTGCAAGAGGGTTTCGCATGAAACTTTGTTGGAATAAGCTGTAAATGTTATTTTCACTAAAGTTGGCATTTTCATTGCCCTTGAGTTCATGGAGTCCAGTTTTTTTCATTATTTTTAAATTACTAATAGTTAAAGTGGGAATCGCAATAATGTACCACTGGTGTTAAGGGAAAATTTTTATATAATGAACCACGATCCTATCACAGATCATAAAAAAGTCGCTCCCGCGGACGATTATAGCGCAAGAGATATTCCTTGTTAAAGCAATGTGTGTGTAGAAGACTTCTTTGTGTCACCGGCCTTTGGGCGCGCTTTAAAAAATCCTCAGCCGGCAGAATTCTCCTTTTGGAGAACTTTAATATTATAATTTAATAATAGTTGAAAGCGTTGAAGGTAGATGAATTATCATCCAAAGAATATTTCCTGAAAGTTTCACTGAAAAATTCGCAGTAGTTTGTAAATAAATAAAATTGGTTCATTCTATCCAAGCTTAGCCGGTGTTAATTTCCGAATTACAAGGTATTATCGCATGAAACTTGGTGACAGTATTCTATAAATGCCGTTTTCATATATGTTGTCACTTTTTTTTTATAATAGAAAGCAATATTTTAAAAAATTGAATTAAAATTAATGTCCAAATTCCTTTGTTCTTCCATTTATTTTTCCACTAAATAAGCTGTTGCAGCAATGGAATCCATTTTTTAACCATTTAATATATTCTTTCTGAAAATTTAATCTAAAACTTTCTGAAAATATAAATTTGCTGTCAAAAATACAAATGTGCTGTCAAATAATACATATTATTTCGCATAAACGCTACCTAACACTGATTCGAACATAGTTTAACACTTAACAACACTTATGTTCGAAACGTCGTAAACCAGAATACCAATTTTCGTTTTGTCGTACCAGTCGGCGTCGCCGCGATCGGAGTTCCGAGGGATTGTAGAATAGCTGTGTGAGTGTAATAGCTTAAGAAGAATCAGCGACGGACTTTCTGTCAACGATTAAAATATTGGGAAGTATATGAGAATGAACTGAACGAAAACGCTGGCGAAAATTCATCAGAATAGACTTATTCTTGATAAAAAAAAAGTTTAACAAAACAAAAATATAGATTTTTTGATGTGGACAAAATTTAAAACATGAACAGAAGAGAAGAGTAAATGGGAAAAGTAAGGAAGAATCCTGATTACAAACGATTTCGTCTTGATTCTGTTGAAAGCTTAAAGGATATTTTTAGAAATAAATACATAGTACTGCGTTTAAAAAACAGTCTTTTGTTCGACGATTTTCGCTTCAAAGAGGTTAAAAAATTGATATTCTTTAGTAATTACAGAGTGACAAAAAACAAATATATAAACTTTAATTCTACTAAAGCATTGTATTGTTTTTAATGACATTGGCTTTGATTGAGTTAGATTGTTTATTATTTACTTGTTGTTTTATGAAAAACCAATAAATATTTTGTAATTTAAGTTTGGCAAGTGTTTAAAAAATTCAAAAAATCGTTCGAACGTAACGTCCGGAATGCCAATATAAAAGTGGGCGTGGTCATGCTCCGATTTCGCCCATTTTCAGTGTCTGGATAAGAATCTACATATATACCACCTCTTTTCAGACAAAGGAATCTACGAGAGTTTGGAACCCATAACTCTACAAATAATTGAGATGTTAGGACAAAAATCAGTTTGTACACTTTAATAATTTGTGGTAATACATGCTCAAAAATTTAGCGAAATCGGTTTATGACTACGCCTACTTTTTAACAAAGATATTTCTGGAAAACCCTCTGGGAATTTGTAACGTGACATCTTTGTAATTAGAAGTCATAAAGGGTTGCAAATTTGCACTAACAATAATATTTATATGCTTAGTTGGATGATTGATAAAAATTTTGAAAATTTGCTTGGCTGCGCCCACTTTATGCGACACTCTATTCATATAAAATACACTCTAATCGAACAAACGCAAACAATGAAAGCATACAGCTAAGTATCTAATGTTCGATTCCACTCGAACTTAGGCTTCCTTACTTGTTAGTTTTAGTTTAAATACATAGAAAATGCAATGAATTGAGATTGCCTTTGTTTAATGTGTGCATACGTATGTAGGTCCACTCCCCAAACAAATTTAAGTACAAATTGTCTGAACGAGTTTTAAGTATTTTTTTTTTATTTTCAGTTGGATATTGAAAACCCCCCCAAAATGTTTTTCTGTGTGCACCACTGTATGTACATACATATAATATAAAATGTATCTATAATGACCGAATAAAATTTAATTACGTACATACATACGTACTTTAAATAAAAACATATTAATATACACGTACAAAATGTATGAATAAAATTCATTAAAACAGTGCAAAATTCTATTTTGACTGGACGCAATTCCTTCCATTCTGAAACTGCAACAGCACAGAATTTTAAGTTTATCATTAATGTAAGTCAGAGATCACATTATGATCAAAAACTGGTTTTCGTTAAAATTGCTGATAGCGGGTATTGAATATAAGCCGACGAAACAGAATTAAAATGAGATTGTTTCTAAATAGTTTTTTATATACACTGGTTAACAAATTATTCGAGAAACGGTTATTAAAAATGACGAAATTGGCACATATCCGTTTTTTCACATGTGATGTAAAAATTTAACGAAATCGGTTTATACACCTACTTGTTACCAACCATTTTCCTGAAACGCCCTTTAGAAATTTGTAACGTGACATATTTGTAACTAAAGAGTCATGAAGGAATGAAGTTTTGTACTAACAAGATTATTTATATGTCCGATGAGAGATAAAAATTTTGATAATAAGCATTGATACGCGCACATTATGCTCCATCCTCTTTATATAAAACACACCGTGTTTCCATGAAACGCAAACAATCTGTTAAAGGGCACAGCTGAGTTTTATGACCGATTTCACTCGAACTAAGGCTTACTTAGTTGTTTTTTTTTCTAGTTTTTAACTTACCACACTTTTCCATTTAAGTCCAACTCTTTTATATTGTAATGAAATTCTGGTCCATTCTCCTCATATCTCGCTAACTCCTCCCAATAGAGAGTTATTTCTTTATTAGCTGAATTGTAATGAATATAAAAACTACCAACAACCGTTTTTGGTGCCCGATCGGGTATACTTGGAGCGGTTACAAACATAACAACACTCGGTGTATTCCAATGACTATTTGTAGCATTTACACGTGCCCGTATAGTCAGTGTATATAACCAGTTTGCATAAGGTAGATTAGTAAGCGTCATATTACATTTTAAATTGTGACAAGGACTTGTCGCTGAATAACCATTAAGATGAAGAGGATTTATAAGTACATCATATATGATCCCCAATTTGTAATAATGCTTCTGATAATCTGTCCAATATAAACACACACTATAGGATGTGATATGTTCTACACTTATTTCCAATTTCGGTGGTACAACTGCATAAATGTTTAATTTTGTTTTTTATAAAAATGCTGTAATATCTATTTAAAGTTTACTTACTGTGTTCATGATTTCGTACGGAGAAATTATATTGAAAACTTCCTAGTACATTTTCAGCTATCAAATAAAACTTGTATACATCACCAGTGGGATAGTAGTGACACTTGCTCACAAAGATGCTCGTATTTAAAGCTAAAATTCCCTTTTCCCTAGTAAACTCAAGTTCACAATGTTTTAAATCTCTCTGAAACTAAAAATAAATATGTAAATATATGTATTTATATATTATAAAAGTATAATTAGGTATACCAATGTGAAACTAAACTTACATCGACTAGGTATGTTAAATTATATTTCGGTAGAATGTTGTTTGGTGGAATAGGAAATTCGCAAATCATACTGTAATAATTGTTTCCTATACAATTGAAATTTTGCACCGGCAGTGGTGGTGTACCTTAAGGGAACAAAAAGTAAGAAAAGAGTTTTATTTCAATTACATCTATTACGAATATATTTTTTATTTTGTAAATAATGCTTGAGTTACAAAACATGTTTTTATATAAGCTGAACGTGAAGGATTATAGTTTTGATCACATAAAGGTTGGCTATAATAGTACTAATAAAGTAAATAGAGCTCTCGATTTTGTTCGAACACTTTCGAGCAACGCGGACAAATCGACGTTTCCGTGCAATACTGTACTAAGTCTCAAAACAGTGTTTTGCAGGAGAAGCTCTCAAAGTTTAAATTCGATATGAAACTTTAGTCGTAGGGTAAGTATATCTTCACTTTTAACGTCTATTTGGAGGAATGGTCAATATAAAAATTTGATGTTATCTAAGTTAGGGTACGCTGTATATAAAACCGCAAGAAAATGTAAAAGCTTGCTAGGTTGTTTTTCATGGGAAGCTCTAGGTACACTTTTGCTTATAATTACCTGAGTGAAGTTCGATCGTAATTATAATATCTGTCTCGTCCGAAGATATCAATAACTTGTAGTAACGTCAGTTGCCAGATCTAGCCACAACATTTCACAATTCTAAAAGAATTTTCCAAATTTTTACCATAGGTGGCAGCCCTGCCTTGAGCTGCCATTTTCTTTTTCCTTCATTAATTTTACAATCCCAGACAAATCGAATAAAGGATTTTACCAAAATTGTTTACAACTTTTAGGGTGGGCGGGTTTGATATCTTCGGACGAGGCAGATAGTATAATTACGATCGAACTTCACTCAAGTAAGTTCGTTTAATCGTATAATTATACAACACTGTCTCGTCCTCGATATCAATAACTTGTAGTTATTTACAAAGTCCAGGAGATTTGTAATAAAGTTTTTTAGTTTTTATTTAAATGAGCTGATTTGTCTATGTATTAACTGTAACATTAAGAATGGATACTGCGAAATTTGTCTCATCAATGATAGGTCGGTGGTAAAACCGGGCAAATGTCCTGATTTTACCGACCATCCTGCAGCCTTTCGGATAATTTCAACATCAATGCCGTTTCTGAATGCCGCTGAGGTAGCTGCATGACGAGTGCTGTGCTGTAAACTGTTTAACATCCAGACTGCTATTTTCCATAACCTTTTTTATCCATCTGCTAATTGATTGTGATGACGCTTTACGATGAGGTTTCTTGAATATAATAAAAAGATTTTCTGCATTCTTAAATTTTTTGTTCTCTTCAGGTAAGCTTGTAGAGCCTCCACAGGGCATACAATTGCGTTTTCCGAAAATCGTGGAATGATCAAATTGGGTTGCATACCACGTACCGACGTTGTCTTGATTTTATCAGGAATTTTAATCACTACAGAATCTTTGTTAAAATGAATATTTGAAACAATAATTTTGGATAAGGTTTGTACTCTTTGTGCCGTAGCTAAGGCAAACAACGCAGCTAGTTTTTTAGAAAGACTTTCAAGGCTCAAATCAGTGTTCTGTCCCAAATCTGTTAAAAACTCCAGTACAATACTAGGGTCCCACGTCTGATTTTACTTTGGACGCTGAGGTTTTAGTACCGACACCCCTTTGCAGAATCTCTTGATTGTAGGATCTCTCCCAATATCCCACGTTGACAATAATGAAATAGCAGACCTGTAGGTGTTAAGAGTGCCATACTTGGATTCGCCTGCTGCCAGTGGTGATACAAATTCTAATACCGCCGACACCGTAGGTTCAAAGGGGGGAAGATCTTTGCGTCGGCAAAATTCATACCAGGAAATGATTAGTTTACTGTATTGTTTCAACGTATTTTCGGACAACGATGCTAGTATGTATTGTATAGATTCTTCTGGTACCAGTTTCTTGATGAATGCTTCTCTGATAATTTGCCTGCAATCAAGGTTAGTGATTTCCATGCAGGGTGAAATTCTCTGAAAGAAGAACGTAAAAGATGCATTTTTCTTTCAAAATAAATGGGGTTTGCAACAAGTAAGTCATTAAACAGTGGGAACCAAGGACGCCCTGGCCAATTTGGTACTACCAAAATTCCTTCTGCTTCATCATTAATAATTTTTCTAATGACCTTGAAGTGAGAACGGAAGAAAGGCATAAAATTCAAGATTGGACCAGTCTGCGGTAAATGCATCTATTTTTGTGGCTTCCGGGTCTGGGAACCATGAAAAAAATATTGAGCATTTTGTGTTAACATTTCTTGCAAACAAATCGATTTTTGGCTGCCCAAAATTAAATATAATATCTTGAAAGGCGTAGTCCGCAAGTTCCCATTCCGTCTCTTTTATGCGCGATTCTCTGTCAGCTTCAATGTTCTGCAAAGATTTAATATACGTTGCTTGAATCCACAATTCCCTTTCTTGGCACCATTGCCAAATATGTTTGCTAAGCGCCGAAAGTGATTTATGTTGGATACTATCCATTTTGTTTATGTAAGAAATTGCAGTCGAGTTATCTATCAGGAGTAAAATTTCAGCGCATCTCTTGTCTTTCGCAAAACATTTCAAACCGTAAAAAACAGCCTTTAGTTCCAGTAGATTAATGTGGTTTTGCTTATCTTCATCACTTCACCAGCCGTGCGAACATTCTTCTCCGCACGAAATACCCCAACCAAAAAGGGAAGCATCTGAAAAAATATCTAGAACAAACTTTCCATCTCTTATGGGATTACTTGCAATATCAATATTATTTATCCACCAAGCAAGATCCTCATACAGGCATGTGTCAATACGAAGGGCTAAATACTTCTGCCTCTCCAATTGTTTGGTATACAGCATCCCATATTGCACTGCAGGGCAAGCTGCAATAAGATAACCTATGAATTGAGCTAATACGTAAATTTTTACCACCGACGAGGACCTTAATTTTATTGCTGCGGTTTTAATTTTGACTCGTTTTTCCAGGGGTAGACTCATACAAAATTTTCGTGTGTCTATTATGAAACCTAAAAATTTGCAGATTGAAGACGGATCTACTTGAGATTTTTGCCAGTTGATTTTGAAGTCCAACTTTTCCAAAAGTGTTGTTGTCTCTCCGATATTATTCTTGCATCGAATTATTGAGTTGCCAATTAATAATATATCGTCAAGATAAATTACCGATTGCCAACCTTTTGATCGTAATTCTTTTATGGCCGGTTGCATAATTCTAGTGAATATGTAAGGAGCCACTGACAGGCCAAAAGGTAAACAGTTGAATTCATACTACTTTCCGGTGAACATGAATGTCAAAAATTTTCGATCATACTTATGAATCGGTATTAGAAAATATGCATCTTCAAGGTCAAGCGAGGCTAAATAAGAATGTCTGGAAATATTTGTGTCACTGTTTTCCAATCTTCCAGCTTGAAATGAGGCGCAACCAAGAATGTATTAAGCATTTTTATGATGATTTATCGATTAAAAAATACGGTGACAAAAATTGACCATCGCTATGGCTACAAACGCTTATGGCACCCTTCCTTAGAAGTTTTCCAATTTCTTGTTCATAGCAACTAATCTCGTCGTCCTTGAAATCAGGTATTTTGGGTAACTGATTTTGATATACGCGTGAAACAAATGGAATTTTATATCCCGCTATGACTTCTAATATTGATTCTTCTGAGGTCAGTTGTTGCCATTGGGTTATAAATAAGCTTAGTCGGACTTTTTCCAGTAGTTCCATTTTTGCGTTACTTGCCGCTTTCAGCATATCTTTACCGGCCTTCTCCATACTTGGGCCTGTCTTGACTCGATCAGTAAACGATTCGCCAAACAGAAGCGTATCGACTGGACCCTCTGCTGCAACATTTTTCGACAACAAGGATAAACCTGGTAAAATAAATGAGCGCCTAGTTGTCGACAACTTATAATGCAAGTCGGTTAAGACTTTTCCCGTGTCTCCAAGTGCTGTATTAATGGCTTTATAAGTTTCACATTCTGGATCCTGCTTTAGTGTCTGTGAGAATGCCTGGCCCAACGCACTTAATGCCGCCCCCAACTGATTTTGTAGTGCAAGCTGAAAACTGTCTCTTTTTATAGCATGTGGCGCCAGAGTTAGTTTTAATTCTGGATTCAAGGCTGGGCCACCCAAAACCAGGACAATTTTCCGGTATCGGGTACTTTTCTAAAAGATGTTCAACATTTTCTTTCGGTAGCCCAGACCTTTCCACATCCAACCAGTTCTCTGCAATTGGTTGAAGAATTTTCACTTCACGATTTTTCGTTGTTGTGTTTGACCCAATAAACGCTAACAAAGCGATCGACAGCATTTCATCACGATCCGGAGTCTGTGGTGATAGAACAGAACCATTTACGGGTTCATTTTCATGTACAATATTCTTTGAAGAAATGAGATTAGGGCATTCGTTAATGTCAGGTGAGTTGCCTGACGCCCGTGTCGTGCCTCGCAGGTCACGCTCACCGGGGTTTAAACGACGCGGCGTTCGTCTCGCGATACGCTCAACGTCAACATGCTCAGAATTTCGATGCGCACTCCTGTAAGTTCTTCTCTTCGAATTCTCACTGCTTCTCGAGCGTGAGTAGCGGGTAGTACCCGAACTACAGGATGATATTGATGAATGCCTAGACTTTCGTCCATAACCTCTACGCTGCGAGTTGCGAAATTTTCGAAAGGCAGAATAACGGCTATCCAAACTAGAGCCTTTTTCACGTCGACGCCTGTACACTTGACTTCTTCGATCCTCTGCCTCCTTCTCCAACCTCTCAATCCTTCGCATAGCTTCAGCCAGAAATGACTGCGATGAATCCATTTTCATTTATTTAATAAGATGTCGTTTAAATTATTTGAAATTAATTTGAATAATGTTCCTGTTCATTTGATAAGAAAGCACGTGTGACTAGATCAACACAACGAAACGTAATGAAGGAAAAAGCAAATGGCAGATCAAGGCAGGGCTGCCACCTACGGTAAAAATTTGGAAAATTCTTTTAGAATTGTGAAATGTTGTGGCTAGATCAGGCAACTGACGTTACTACAAGTTATTGATATCGAGGACGAGACAGTGTTGTATAATTTTGGATTGGATTTTCCGATAGATACCAAATTTTTACAGAATCCAAATTAAGATAATACCTGAAAATCCCAAAAACGGCAAAACGTACAAGTGGACTTAGTACAGTATTGTTTAGAAGCGTCGAAATGTTTTTCAAATGATCGAAAACTTGTTTTTATTTTGAAGTTTGTTTTTATTTCATGTTTTCGATTATTTTATCAACACTTGATTTTTGAATTAGAAAAATTTTGTATACATCCACAGTGCTTACATCGCACAAAAGGACATTTGCCTTTAAAAGCCGGCCAAAATTATTTATGTGTGGTTTTGTAACTACCCAGCAAACACACTCGTAAGCATAAGCTGAAGCTAAGTTGTTAAACTGGAATACGCTGGCAGCGCTAATTTCAGCACCCATTCTCTCTACTCTGCTCCAAGGGAATTGAGTTTTTATGAGCAAAGAGAGTACAATGTGTGGCTACATGTCCACTGCAGGTGCTCGAATTGGTTCTTATTGAGGGTATAATGGACAAGCAAGTTTATACCAATATTTTGAAAGAAGACGCCAGAAAAAGCGCTGAAAAGTCAAAATTGGGTACATCACACACCTTCCAACACGACAACGACCCGAAATACCACCCCACGAGGTACGCATATGGCTTGCATATAACTCTACTCATGTTCTCCCACATCTACCACAGTCCCCAGACCTCAACCCAATCAAGTAACTGTGGAAAAAGCTGGAGCGGCGGTTAAGAAAGTAGTAAGCAAAGCAACCTTAATGGAAGAATGGTCAAATATTGGTGAGGAAACTACCAAAAAGTTGGTATATTCTATGCCAAACCGACTTAATGATGTTAGAAAATGAAAGGGTACGCCCAGGGATGCCACTAAGAAAATTTTTGAGTAATAAAAATGTGAAGGAAAAGAGGAGGAAGCAGCAGTTCCCACATAACCAAAAACTTGAGTTGGCGTTAAATGATATTCGGGCAAGGTTGGTTTGGGTATTAGTGTATGTCACCGCTCGTCCAGTGCGGAGGAAATCAGAATTTACATTTGTGGAATAACATTTGAGGAATAATGAGGAAGGAAACGTAAGAAGATTTATTGAGGGAAATAGCGGACATTGTTTCCACTTGGTACAGCAAACACATTTACTACCTAGGTAGGCCTGATGGCCTGATGTGATACCACATAAAACTCTTCATTATACAATATGTAGACGGACAACCTTGTTTGCTTTATATAACGTAAAATGTCAGATGGCTTTCTGTTTTCAATCTCCTTCAGTTGTGTCTGTGGGGGCAAGTGTACTTGAATCTCAAATAAAGCTTTTCTATTTAGAAGAGTTCTGTGACAAAACTCTACTGAGAAGACACGTTTTCTCAACAGTGTTGTGGCAAAGTGACGATAAACATTTGGTTTCTGTTGTTATGTTTGGCTAACTGTTAGGTACTCCATCAATTAATCCAATGTAGCTACTCCATGGATTAATTTGATTGTTATGCGGGACCGGAGTATATACTCCAATGCAATGGCATGCAATGTTAAATGGACCATATTTTTTGTATGAAATGTGGCAAGTTATGGAGTAATCGGTTGGTCCATAGTGAGCACTCCATGGATTAGCGAATGGAGTACTCGGAATTTTTGCAGGGTGATTGTGCACACACACTACCACCAAATTTTTCCCGTGTGTTGGTTGCTCTGACCGCGCTGCCGATCGCTGTTTTATACCCACGATAGGAATGAGACGTTTATATAATAAGTATTTGGGTTTTTCGAGTTCTGACCCTATTAAACTAAATTAGGGATATGTACATATTATGTGTGTATGTATAAGTTAAGAGTTGTTAAATATTTTATTTAACATAATGTAATCTACCTACATTTCAATTGTTTTTCTTTAAAAAATAATTTTAAACAAATTATCATTGATATCATTTCAATTATAAAAATGTACGTTTGTATTTATATGGCCGTTTTAATTCTAATAATTATTTTATGTGAATTTAAATGAGCTATTGGCCATTTCTTTTTTTTTTTTTAAAGAAAAATTGAACAAAATTTTTTTTTTTTCGCGTGGTGTGGTGATCTCCGAAATGGATCCATAACTTCTACCAAAAAAAAAAAAAAAAAAAAAAAAAAATTTCAATTTTTCTTAAAAAAAAAAAAATGGCCAATAGCTCATTTAAATTCACATAAAATAATTATTAGAATTAAAACGGCTATATAAATACAAACGTAAATATGTATATCGGAGAGCCTGCCGAAAAACAAAAAGTCTGAAAACAATAACAAGCATTGCCTGTACAAAAGCTTTGCTTGTTAATAGCTTAAAACTTTGTACAAAACCAAACACACAATCGCACCAACATACTAGGTAGCAAAGGCAGAGTGTCATTAAGCTACTGTTGTTGGTATGTGGATTGTAATGGAGGGAAAATTGAAACTCAAGCGAAACAAAGCTGACGGCGCACAATGGGTGATTGCGGCCAAAAATAAATTCAAAATTAAAGTATGAGTAAAACCATTTTTTTAAACAGAGATCGACAGATACATCAAATTGTAATAAAAAAGCTTATATAAAAATTTTTGAGTATCTTTTCGTTTAGCCGTACAGGGTGCCCAAAGTTGAGCAAAAAATATGTCCTTTTATTTCTCAATGAACACACCTCATACAAAACGCTCTTTCTCATTTAACTGTTAACCTACATACACGAATGATACATCGTTACATAGATAATGATTTTCTCTTTCAGAAAAAATAACTTAGTTGTAAATAGCGCTCACTGTTGAATTTATATGAATTTTCAAATATTCACAAAAAATGTCGATGATAAAAAAATTTTCCTCGACTTTGAATAAAAAAATAAAAAAAAAAAAAAATATTACCTCCTCAATTTTTTTTTATGCTTTGAAATAATATATTCTTAATCAAACTGCATTTTCACTTTAAAAATCCACTTGCTCCATTTGCTTTTATAATTTTTTTCCCATCTGCCTAAAACTGTGTTTTTGTAAATGCATTAATTATGTTACTTTTGACATTATGAAAAACGTGTATATTTAGGCGACTAATCGAATATTTCTCTATCGTCTTTCAGCAAATGGTCCATACTTTAAAATTATGAGGTAATTTTTTTTATCAGCGTTAATTGTTATCTTTGGCAGCTTTTTTATTTTAGAATATAAAAAAAAAAATTGTTAAAATTGTAAAATTTTAAAATGAAATTAAAAAAAAAACAAAAAATATTACCTCCTCAATTTTTTAATATTTGATGCTCCTGAATGTCTTTTAAAAACTGGCGAAAAAATTGTAAAAATTGGTTTGCTCCATTTTGTTTTATGAACATTTTTATGGAAGGTGTTTTTTGAGTTTTGGTACATTTTTCCCATACAAAATGCCCAGAAGTATGCTTCAAAAAGTTTAAATTTTTTTGTATGGGGAATATTTGTCAAAATGGTGAAACTTAAATATCGATATTTCCAATTCTAATTAAGATATTCGAAGAAACTAAACGCTGTTTTCAAGGGTAATGATTGTGCTTTCAACTGGTTAAATCGAATTTGAGTGGAAAGTAATTATATAAAAGATATTAAGCAGGGAATAGAGCCAAAAAACGTGTTTTTTTCCTATTTGGGCATGAATATCTCAGAAACTAGAAACAATTTGGAAAATCTGACTCCAGACTCAGGTTTATCACACTGAAATCCTTTAGAAAAGTGTAATTTCATTTCCGGTATAAAATTTTTTTTGAAATGCGATTTTTTTGTATGAAAGTTTTATGATAAATGCTTATAACATACTTAAAAGTGCATATATTTTTAATTTAAAAACGGTGAAGTGCTTTACCCTTTTTCCAAAATGATTACCGCATTTGATTTATATTTCAAAAATGTATACACTAATCAAAATGGAGCATTTTAGCTATAATAGTTAGGAAAATGCTGAAATTTCAAAAATACCGTTATATGGGAGGTGGGCGTATTTGTGGGTGGATTTTGTTCAAATTTTCACAGTTTACTAACTTCAACCAAAAAAGCTTAAGTTCCGAGTTTCAAGATTCTAGCTTAGTTATTACTATTTTTGGCCGCGTTTGTATGGAGGTGCCCCCACTGTGCGGCGGTGGTAGCTCAATGGGATAGACATATGACTACCAATCGAACGACTTAAGTTCGATTCTCGGTTGAGGCCGCTTGAAGAAGTCTGATGAGGGGATGTGGTGATCTCCGAAATGGATCCATAACTTCTACCAAAAAAAAAAAAAAATTTCAATTTTTCTTCTTTAAAAAAAAAAAAACAAAAAAATGGCCAATAGCTCCATAAAAAAATGTAAATTTTCATAGAAGTGTTCAGAATAAAATTGGATTTCAACATTTGAACATATTGTTTAAAAATAAGTTTTCGGTCTTATTAATTTATATGTATACGGAAATAAATAGCCATCTCAATACATTTTTACTTACCCACATTTAATTCCGATTCATCTATATATTTATTATTAAAATATGTACAACGGAAAGTTGAGATTTGTTCTGAGGCGTTACTTATCAAAAGCAGACTTGTTTTGCGATCAAGTGACTAAAAAGAGAGAAGAAAATCACACAAAAACTATAAATTGTTAGCGAAATTATTTATAGTCTTAAAATCCCAAAAGGAAGAGAATCTACATATGTATATACACTGGTGGCAAAAAAATATATTGTTATTCCAGTATTCTGTAAGCAGTCTCAAGTCACTAATGCCTCAGACACACATGTGGCATGAATATTATAATGTCAATACTATGATTTGGCTATACTATACAAATTTTCAATTAAACTACAATATGAGGGTGACAAATATGTGGTAAAGATCGCAATATTATTACTATACCACGATGTGTGACTCTAGCATAATTGATTTTGAGACAATTCGATATTCTGTAAGCGAGGTCACGTCTGAAAAATATACGTCACTAATTAGGGACCTGGTGGAGAGGAGGTCACAAAATAAACAAAACATTGAGGTGAAATACATAAAGCCTGAAAAGTTAAAAGAATACAAATAACTATGGAGGAAGAAATGTTTTGTGCGTATTTGATACAAAAAAAACACAAAATGCTTTCCGAAGGACCTCCACCCTCCTTGCCATCGACCTCATTGATTTTTCATGTCGTGCTAATATTCGTAATTTCAAAACCACTGAAAATGTTTCAATGAAATTCACTATTTGTTAATAAAAATTTTCTCCCACGGGAGAATTTTCCACTACGAGGGTCACTGCAAAAGTTCGCGGAATTACGTACTTCTCGTAATGGTAGCGTCTTGCGATTGCCGTATTCGTAAAACTTGACGTTTTAAACCTATGTATAATTCAATTGACAGTTCGATTTCAAACTGCTTGGTTTTGTTTCAACAAAACTAAACGAGGGTACCTCCAAAACAAGTGATTTAAATGTTTTAGCGGCCTTTTCAGGCGATGAGAAACGCCCGCCACGCATTTTATTTTTGAAATGTCGGAATAGGAAGAAGTCAGGCGAATATGGACAATTAGGGTTGTTGGGTGTTGTTACTGGTCAAAAACTCTACAGTTCTTTGCGCTTGCTTTGTTATGATGAACAATGATTTGCCGGTTTGTTCTTGTTCCTTGTGATTTCAGCGATAACTTCCGGCACAAAAATTTAAGTATACCAATCAGAATTAAGTATCCTTCGATCCTCTAATGCAAAAGTTGCAACATGAACCGAAGAAACAAGCAATAATTTTTTTCGAAACATTTTGTGAACGCACCACTTTTGTTAAGTTAGGTTGATTTTGGAATGTATTGTGGAATTGTTCGCTAGTATTTATAGTCATTAATGTCCGTTATTTTGTCCTCGTTAACCCTTTGTCAGGTAAGACCGTCTACAGAAGGTCTTTGCTTTTTGTATGTTTAAATTAAAACTGTTAGGTGTACGTTTGATATAAGGCTACGAATAATTAATTACTATTACGGTATCCGGCGGATGCCTTTCGCAGGGAATGAGAATCGTTTTGATAAAATTTGGTATTCTCATAACCGATCGGCAATGCAGTCCGGGAATAAAAAACATGTTGATAAAGCAGTTCGAGGATTCACCGCATTCCTATAACCGTAATCGAAACGCAGTAGCTGTAATTTGTTTTGATTTCGATTCGTCATAAAATTGGTGCGGATTCCAAAGAAATTAAAAAAATTGCATTTTCATTGCGTAGTAAATTTCATTAAATTACAATGAAATTCGTTTATTTTAAGTAAAAATATATGAGTTAATTTTATTTTTAAACAGAATTCGTACCAAAAACCGTGGGCAGTTTTCTTTTTTGGTTGTGCGAAAGAAGCTTAACGAAAACATCGGAAAAAACATGAGCAAGCAGTCTCCAGAAGTTGTATCTGAGTTTTGGTCAACATTAAGCACGGATTTGAATGCTTTGGCACCACCATCAAAATCACTTCCAAAATCACTTCGTCTGAATCCAAATCCTGTATTAAGAATAAGCTAACAAATAACCGCTTCCAAATGCAAGTTAATGGTGGAGGGCAAAGCGTGGAAGTTCACTGGAAAAGACATTTTGGTAGGCTCTGTACCGCGATGATCAAAACATAAGCGTTAATTGCGAACCATCCGTTAATAATTCGAGACCAAATGCATAAATACAAAATTTAGCGAGTACTTTGCAATAAATGAGAGCTGTTTCAAGTCCGCAAATACAACAAAGAGTTCTTAAAAGAAGTAACCAAATTAAATTATTGAAAACGCAAATAGATTTGCAAAAAAAGTTAAATTTTTCTTCAATTTATTTAATTGTATTTTTTCCAAATACAAATAAATCACAACTGCCAATGTAGTAAAATGTTAAAAAGCTTTTGACACGATACGCAGGGTGAATCGATAAAGCAGTAATCCGACGGTTATGGTAATAGCGTGAAATTTGACCAGCGAGGGGAGTGCGGATCGGATGGCATTCGCAGGAGTGGAATCCGTCGGATACCGTAATAGGCATGATTAAATATATCTTCCCCCAATCGAGAAAAAGGTGAGTTTAGTGAACACATTGGACTGTATTGTGAACTCAAGTAGGAGTTGAAGTGAAAAGTGGTGCATAAATTGCTTTGAAAATTTTTTAAAATTCAAATAAGTATAAAAGTTTTTTGGTGCACTATTCGAGTTGAGAATTTTTTTGGTAAGTAATAATATTATTTTCTTTCATAATTCACTTGAACTTTTATATTATAGAAAGAAATTACCGTGATTTTTAGTGATTTCTGAAGACCTTCTCTGGACGGTCTTGCCCGGGTAAGGCAAAAAAAAATTCATATAAGTTGGTGCAGTGCAACGGTAATTTCGTATGTTCCCAATATTGTTTTTTATGTTTTAGCTAGTAAAAAGCTACTTACACTAGTGTTACTATTATTTTCAGAAAATGGAAGAGGACAGATCACAAAAAAGTCACATGAGCTTACTGAGAAAGAGAGAAGAAAGTGTTTCAATATATCCTCAATGACAGACGATGAAATCGAGTAATTTATGAACTCAACAATTTTGTCTGATGAGGAATCTGAGTACCGGGATGATGACGATAGTGTAGCAGACCCCGATTACGTTGTTGATCAGATACTACCTGAAGATGATAACATGATTACGGAAGTTTTGCATGAGATTGACAATGGTGGTTTTGGCGACGGAGCAGGGATATCATCACGCTAAGTGCTGTCTCATCTGCAACAGAAAATTCAAAACCTCAAACTTCAACAATTTTACTAGAAGAAATGGGACCATCAACAACTAAAGCATGTCAAGTAAATTCATCTTCTGTTTTTTTTTTTTGATAATTCATTACAAAATGTAAAGTACGAGTATATACACATATATATGCTACTCAAGCAAAAAAAAAAACGGTCTCAAATACCGTTATTCGCATAAATAGTTTTAAAGTAATGTTATATGTATTTTTTTTAAATTAAAATGAATTATTTGTCTGGATAAAGTGTTTTCGTTCTATCCTAAAACGAAAATTTTCACAACTATGATATTGGTTTTTCTTACTTGCCCGTCTAAGGGTTAATTGGTCATGTGCTACGTGTGTGTACGTGCGCGGTCAGGTACGTTAGTCTTGTTACCTGTGGTTCCTTCATTATCGTATGTGTGCGTGCAAAGTCCTTTGTCTTAATTCTTATGTGGTTCAGGTAGGTAAAAGTCTGTTATTGTTTTCTTTTGTGAAGTTTTATTATATTTGCTGTCCTTTTTTTGGTATATTAGCGTGAGTGGCTCAAACAGTGTGTCCGAGGCTGTGTTTATTTGTTCGTTTATAATGCCCCCCATGATGTTTTCTGTTTGTATATTTCCATGTTCTCTAGTATGTTTAGTCGTTTTCCTTTGTATTCGACGTGGAGGATTTTGGCTGCTTTTCTTATCTTCGTTGGAACACATTTGTTTTGTGCCATGGCGAAATTTGATTCCACAATGGTTGGTGATTTCTTTATTTTCTTATTGTAGTCTATGTGTTCCCGATATCTTGTTTTTATCTTTCGTCCTGTTTGTCCTATGTAACTGTTTTGGCATTCGCAAGTTAGTTTGTATACCCCTTATTTATCAAATGCGTCTTCTTCGTTAACGTTGTTCCGTAGTAGTTTTCCTATGTTGCTCTTGGTTTTAAGTTTTGGAACACCCATACATTCGATTGCTGTTTAGTTTTAGGCTCGCATGAATACATCAAAGATTTGCCACCTCTTACGATGTTATATACCGAATTTGAACGACGTCCTTCCAATATCTTTGTCATTTTCTTGCACCAATTTGCACGTGCCTGTTTTTGTTTTCTTTCAAATCGTGTGAGATCCAACGACTGCAAAGCTTCCTGACATGCAATTGATAACGCAAAATCGTATGGGTTTGTTTCGCAGCAGGATGCCTCTATCACACTATATGTCACATGCCGATCTGTCAGACCCATTTCACTCACAGCAGCAATATTTTTCGCGATAACAGAGGTGTATAGACGACCTTCACGAAGATCCTCACCAAACGTTGGTCTTCCATGCTAGAATTCTGCGAACCATTTGTAAACCATAGTTTTTAATGGTTCTTCATGCCCAAATAACGAATTAAGATTTTCCATACATTGATGCGGTGTAAAACCGTATCGAAGATCATAAAACAAAATCAGTCGGAAGTCAAGATTCGAAATTTCTATTTTTGACACAAAAATTACTCTTATATGTTTCTGAAACAAAACCGAGCAGCTTGAAATCGAAATGGCAAATGAATTGTAGGTAAAAAACGTAAAATTTTACGAACTCTGCCAATACAGGAAGTGCTTGATTCCGCGAAATTTTGCTGTGACCCTCGTATGCTTCCATGCGTTGAAAAAACAAAGAGTTATTGGGGGTTGTAGAGGAGGTCCTCCTGATTCTGATGTTTGTAAGTTGTAAGATTTACCAAACAAAACCCTAAAACTGCGCACTATTACCGAGGAAAAGCACTTATAAAACACGCACAAAATATTATGTATGTATGGATATGTATATGTATGTGTGTAGAACATCTTTTTGCGTTGGGTGTTATAACTCGGATTAACAACAATAATCGATGTAGCCTTTGAAGATACGTTGATGAATTCATCGCTACCGATGGACTGAATAGGTTGGTGAGATAACGAGGTATGGCAGGGTGCGAAGAACGCTCAAAATAAACTCACTCAAACGAATTATCACTCTATAATTCTGAGCTATGCCACGCTCTCATGAGCGCAAATACACAGTGACAACGAACGCAAATGAACGCACGTCAACAGCGATCGATGGGTCTCTGCAGTGGCGATAAACTCTTACATAAATTCATTTTAAAATGAGAGATTCATTTTTTGAAAATTCATTCTATGAGTTTATTTTATAATTTTTTGCGCTAGCGATCATTTTATGAATTTATCATTTTTTGATTGCTCTTTGAGTTTATCATTTTATGCGTTCACAAGGGTTTGTTGTGCAGCAGCTAATGGCATTGTGAAGGCGCAATTTTTGGATGATGGCGTGCGTTTATTAGACCATAAATATGATGTATGTATGTATGTACATACATATTCATGCATGTGTGTACGTATATATGGATGTACATACATATGTATGTACATATTTATAATATTTTAAAAAGCCTTAGCTCCCATAGCGATAGGTATGTATATGTATGTAGGTAGGTATATCGAGTTTAAATTTTATTAAGTATGTATTTATTCAAACTAATTAAATTATTCAATTTATTTAAATTAATATTTATAAAAATTTATATTTACATACCGATGTACCTACATATACATATACATATTTATGTACATTTGTAGTCTATATGTATGAGTTAAGGGTTGTTAAATATTTTTTTTTTAACATAAATACCTACATATATATGTATGTATTTAGTTCTTACTTGAAAACTAGAATACAACAATTGAGCGTTAAAAAAATAAGTTCGCATTTTATTTATTTGTACACATGTATGTATGTATATACATTCCAAATGGAAAATATCATTACCCGCATTCCATTCTTGAATAGACATACATATGTGCATGCATTAATATTATATACATACATAGTACATACATATGTAAAATTTAATAAAATCCGAACTTGTATTTTGAACATACGCTCAGTTGTTCAATTCCAGTTTTAAAGTAAAATCTAAAGATGTAGGTACCTATGTTAAATAAAATATTTATATACCTAGACTACATATCGACGGCTATTTCAAAAATTGTTTGAAAAACGTCTTATTTCAGAATTTTTTTCAATAACGTCCTATTTCATATGCATATACATACATATGGGCTAATCCTGGGTAACGCACGCGACATTCGTACGCATATAATCAATGCTAAAGGAGGGAAACAACGAGAGGATTACATGTTTATTTTATTTAATGAAAAGCACTACCAGAGTACTACATTCACGAGAAAATTTTAGCTGGAGTAACAGTTAAGTTCTGATATATACGCAAATTTATAGCGGTAACGCACGCGACAAAAAATAGAAGCTTTTTTTTAAAGCGTCTGGAAGTATGCAAAATTTTGCGAATTTTGCACGATAACATATTTACTTAAAATGAGGAAATGAAGTTCGAAGAATACCCTAGGTTCGTAGATTTACGAAATTTTAAAAGTATTTCTCTAATTTTGTTTATGAACTATAATAGTAGTACTCACGCGACAGTAACGCACGCGACAAAATTTCCCAATGAAAAAAATATAAAACAAATTTTTTTAAATTCTCATTTTTAATGAATTAGCAAACAATGAGTAAAAAAGTACATTTAAAGTATTTTGATAGAATAAATAAAAGATAACTTAAAACTAGGTACGTTGTACTTTAATTTTCTTCTTCGGCGAATAAGCTGTTCGAGCAACCTCAATAAAGTCGCCATCGATGTATGAACCCAATGCAAACTTTTAATTCCGATAATGTTTGGAACACTTTTCCATAACTTAGAGAGATTAAGTTTGTATCGGAGATGCCACGCCCCCTTTTCTTTCGTAAGTATGGTATTGGTATTGTTTATCTCTGTGCCAATTCCCAGTGTCCAACCATGAACACTTCCAGAGATATTGAGTATAAAAAATTTGGGGTATATGGGAGGTGCCACGCCCCTTTTTGTAATAACGCTCATCTCTATTTGTGAACTTGGAATCACGTTATTATATCGTCCCAAGTTCTAAGCCTTACAAAGAATATTTTCAGAAATACGTATACAGTATAAAACGTTTTGTTTGTATGGGAGGTGCCACGCCCTTTTAACTTTTTTGAAATTATTTTCCAATAGAACCTTCTCCAGACAATACTAAACACAACAAAAAAAGAATTATCGAAATCGTTCCATCCGTTCAGGCGTGATGCGATAACCAAGGAAATAGTGATCCATTTTTATATACATATGGGTGTTTCCAGCGTTACGGACGTTCCATGCTGCCACATTATTTTCAGTATAAAACCTATAGTAGGCTTTGGATCAGAATATTTTTTTTTGTCATATGTAGCCTTTGTACTCCTCTATCCAACGCTAGCAAACTTTTTTTCTAGAGATGACACATTACCACTGTAGAAGGATTTAAAGTTGCCGTTCGGACGTTCCTCAAAAGTACCTCGTATTTGAGGTTACACCTGATTTCGTTAAAATTCTGCGAATTGGTTGATACTACAAAAAAATGATGTATATACGACTAACAGAGGAATATACAAGGACTGTCACTACATTAAAGTTATATTTCTGTAGACGTTTTTTATTGGAGAAATATCGGTTTTAATTTTGTTCGGACGTTCCCGTTCGGACGTTCCAAATTTTTCTATGAAGTAAAACATAAATTTTTCATAACAAAACAAGTGCTGAGCACATATTTTATTGCAATTAACTCATTAATTCAAAATTTACATTACTTGCACATTCTGAGCACTAAAACGATACTTAATAATGTATAGTGGCGATGAATATAAAAAAAACTTATGTAAGTACTAGCAAAATTTAATAAGAATAATATAATAATACAATGGCGCTGTTATAACTCTGACGACTTTTATGGCCGAGCTTCTCTCCCAATTCGAGGTGTGCTCCTTTTTGTTTTTTTGCTACTAATTGGGTGGACCTACAGTTTTATGCCGGCTGCGAACGGCGAATGCATTTTTTGTGAGAAGCTTTTTCATGGCAGAAATACTCTCGGAGGGTATGCCGCCCACTGCCGAGAGGTGACCGCTGCTCTTAAAAACCCCAATAATTGGATTTTTACTAATTAGAAAAATTGTTTTGATGTTTTTCTCGGACCGTGGTTTGAACCCGAGACCTCTGGCATAGCAGGTGAGCACTACCCACTGCACCATAGCGGTATTTTAAGTATCGCTGTACGTCCGGCAGTAATATGATGTCCATTTTCGCATGAGAAATTGTGTAATGTTTGAAGAGCTGGTGTTTGTTTTACTTTAAGCCATCGCATACAGGTAGATTTTGAAGTTTTATGCGGCCAAAAATATTTTATTGTCTACATCTATTCCAAATTGCTTGTAGCATTCTTATCTTCAAAGGGTTTTTTGTATGTTTTTCCTAAAAATCTTTTTTCTCTCTCTTTCTTTGTTTTTGAAATCCTTCCTTTTCTGACCATCTTTCATGAGGTTTAACCTCCACCTCATAATCCTTTGAGCGGAATTCATTGCTAGATAGCTTTATAAGGAACAAACAAAAAAAATTATCTGAAGAAAAAGTGTATACGTTCGGACGTTCCAATGTTTAATATACTTAAACTCAGGAATCCTTTTGATTTTGGGGAAAAAATTAACGCTGTCCGAAAGAGCACCCAAAACTGTGTTTTGTCAAAAAAAATTAGAAAAATATCACAAAGGTAAGTATGGTTTTTTTTACTGCAAAGTATATTTTGCGTCCGAACGCTTGAAAAAAAGCACTACTTTAGAATACACTTTATATAAGATTTGAAGTATTTTGTAAATGTATCTATGTTGAAATTCGTAGGTCTGACCTTGGGCTAAGTATTCGTAAAGGCCATTTTTCTACCGGCGGTTTTGTTGCGAATTCGCGGATGTATTTCGGAAGTCATATACACTTAGCTAAAAAAAAATTTTATATGGTAGTCTGAAAAACGTAATTTTTGTAAGTAGCAGTGCTCCAATGTCTATAAAGTTTTGTGGCGTGATAAAGGAAATACGTACCTACATAATGGTATCAAAAAGTTTGGCCTAGGTGCATTTTTAATTTTTTCTCTTTGGTTGACCCATTTTCGGAAACACCCATATATAGATTGAATTTTTTCACTTACGGTAACGCACGCGACAAATTTAAAACCCACATAAAGTTTTAACATTCAGCTTTAGGCAACACTGACTTTGTTTTTGGAAAAAGGTACACAAGCTTACTTTGTCACTGAAATTTCTTTTTATTTCACGTGGTTTCCTAGATTTAATAACTATTTATATAGTTTTTTGGTAACGCACGCGACAAAAGGATAAGCGAATTTTTAAAGTAAAAAAACTCCTTTATTCTTACTAGCTTCGCAAATTTTATACTCTTAAATTAAATTACGTTCTATGTAGAATGATAAGAGCGTGTAACAATAATATAACTCTCTTTTCAATAAACTAAACCCGCGAAGAAAAAAAATTATACTTTGCTAATAAAAAAGCCTTAGTGAAAATTATTTTTTTGGCGATTTTTCTCAGATCGAGTTTAAGAACGAATAGAAAATGCTTATGTTTTTCTAAGATATGCATGTATTATCTTTACTAATAAATACCAAAAAAAAAGTTCGGACCATTTTAAATTTCATGCTCTTGGTTGACTTTTTCAGGATTAGCCCATATGTATTTATGTGTCGAATGAATACAAATACATATGTATGTAAACTCATACATCCCAGCAGTATTTGAGGTAAGGAGGTGCATATTCAATAGAATATTCATTATGAAAAATAGCCTGAAAGTAAGTTCAAAATTCATTGCTGAAAAAATAACTGAACACGCAGTGAAGACATCAGGTGTACTGAAATACATGCTATGGAAGTTCTCCCTGCGTATTCAGGCCTTTTTTCCTACAGAAACTCTGCCTTCTCGTTCGGCAGTTTTTAGGTAGTTGATTTTCGACGCCACCTCTATATAAAAACGAAAGGGAAAGTTCAGATATTAGAACTACATCTCTACTGAATATTCAGTAGGAAATATGTGCTGTTTTCCAGCTGATAAATACTGCTGGGATATATAAACTTTTTATTAGATTGAATAAATACATAATAAAATTGTTAAAGTGCAACTTCAATATACATATGTACATATATATCGCTATAAGACCTAAGCCTTTTTAAAATATTATAAATATATACATACATATGTACATACACACATATATACGTACACAAATGCATTCATATGTATGTACATACCAGACCTGGGCATCCTCAATTACATTTTTTTTTTTTCAATTACAATTACATTAATTGGTAATTGAAATTTTTAAATTTAAATTTTTTACTGAGCACCGTGGATGAAATTTCTGATCTTGGTGTTGTATTTGACTCCAAATTCTTATTTCATAGCCACATGAACTGTACTCTTGCAAAATCATATTCTATGCTCTCTTTCCTCCGTCGATTTAGTTCTGAATTCTCTGACCCCTATACCTTGAAACTTCTCTATACTGCATTTGTACGTTCTAAGTTAGAATATGCTATCTTCATCTGGCGGTCATATTTCGACTGTCACATCCGGAGGCTTGAGCGAGTTCAAAAAACTTTTCTTCGTTTCGCCCTGCGCTCCTTACACTTTACTGATCCGATACCTTCCTATAGTGCTAGATGTCAGCTTATTCACTTAAAATCGTTAAGCTCCAGAAGGTCTGTACTCTCTCATTTTTGTCTACGACATCTTACGAGGAGTTATTGATTGTACTTACCTTCTTGGATGCATTAATTTCAATATCCCTACAAGAAGTCTTCGTTACCATGATATTTTTTATCTAGCTCGAGTCCGAACTCTCTACGCTTCTAACTCTCCTATATACAGAACGCTTAGGGATTATAATTCCATCATGAATTCCACTACTCTCGATTTCTCTATGCCTAAATCTAAATTTAAACTTTTGCTAAATGAATTATTTACTTAGGTTATTTGATTATACTTTCTTTTTAAATAGTATAGTCGTAAATAATTTTGGATTTCTAGTTTTAAGTCAATAATAAAGTTTAATCTTTGACTGGGTCCTTTCAGGCCCAAGTGCCCTTTTTGGTACGCTTACCCCTTACTGGGTATTTTTAACTACATTTTATATTCATTCAATTTCATTAAACTTCGCAGAATTCTATCTTAGTTTGGGTCCTTTCTGGCCCAATGTGCCCTTTATGACACGCTCGCCAACTACATGGTATTTTTTATTATTTGTATATTTGTTTATTGAATTAAAATATGTAAATAATGTCATTATACCTTTGTACAACCTTCTATCTAGTCTGTAAGATTCTGGTAATCATAGACTTAAATAAATAAATAAATAACAGTTATTGATGGACTTTAAAAATAAAACTCACCAAAAGAGTTTTATTCAGGAGTGATATGATAAAACTCAATTATAACAGTTATTTATAGACTTTCATTATAAAAGCCCTCAATAACTGTTATTTATAGAGTTTTATAATAAAAACTCAAGAATAAAATACCTATCGAATGGTATATTCGATATCGGTTCGGTAGCTTTTAAGTAATTGCAATTTAAAAAATGCATAATATAAACTTTGACCTTTAAGAACTTTTGTTGTTGTTTCCAAAAATCACATTAATACTCAGCTTAAAGCCCGTCTCCACATAACTTGTTTCACCAACAAAACATCTAGCAAAACATCTCGCTAAATAACCCGTCTCCCCGTGGCTAATCGTGATTCAGTTTAACATTTCTCTTTCTTGCTCTTCTTAAATGTTTGTATGTTTGCTTATATTTTGCGTTTTTGTTTTGGTCTGTGTGAGATTTCGATAGATTTTCGATACAGAAGAGAAGAGAAGACATCGATATCATCGAGGTTGGCAAGATGTTTCAGAATGAAACAGTAGGGGTATTCGCTATCCCTAGCAAGATAGCAAAAGATAGCACGGATTGCAAATATGCTAGACCAAAATATGCTACACATCGAGAGCACCCCATTGCACAGTCGTAGGAAATTTTAAGAAGCAGCTTTTCTTTTTAGCCAAAGGGACGCGTTCATCACTCACTTTTTAATAAATAAATCATTTTATTTTAGTAAATTTAATAAATACACATAAAAAATAACATTTTAAGCAAAATTCGAATGATCAAATTGAAATTGAAATTAGCAATTGGCAAATGTCAGCTGACGCAGGGTCGCAATTAATTTCCTACACTTCATAGCAAATAAATATACATAGGTTTTGGTATAGCATATTTTTGAGGTCTAGCATATTTTTGTGCGCCTGTATTTTGTTGTTGTGCGTTGTAAAACTTTGCAATCCGTGCTACGTGCTAGGGTTATGCTATGGAAAGCGAATACCCCTAGTGTTTCAATCTTCACTCGCTCTCAGAAATTTGTATGGAAATTGTCGAGTTTCGGCACTGGTTTCCGTGTCAAAACAAGATTGAGAGAGAAAATGCAGAAAAAAAGAGCGAAACACGTTATGTGGAGACATTGTATTAGACATGTTTATCAATCCTCATACTTCGTTTTTTAATTTTATAATTTTAGAAATTTCACATTTGTACCAGATCGTGCTATTTTTTCAACTTTGTGGGGCTAGGGGCACCTCTAAACATGCGAGTAGGTCAATAAAATTTTACAGGCTAATTTCTGGGCTAGAAAGGTGCCGTTCTGGCTTTGGAACAAATTGAATTTCCAAAAAAAAATTAACTCCACCTTAGTGCACATACTATGGCTCCACGTTGTCCTTGTTACCGCTAAGCACCATACCTCAGGGTACGGAAAAACTCACTCATGAACGCTCAAAAATACATTCTACTCATATCACAAACAAATATTCAAAGAAAAATGTATAAACACTCAAATATCGAGCGAAGGCGCATCGTAAAGGCGCAGTTTTTGGATGATGGCGTGCGTTTATTAGATGATAAATATGATATATGTATGTATGTACCAGACCTGGGCACCCTCAATTACATTTTGTAATTGATTACACCTTCAATTACAATTACATATAATTGGTAATTGAAATTCTACAATTACAAATACATGTAATTGTAATTGAAGGTGTAATCAATTACAAAATGTAATTGAGGGTGCCCAGGTCTGGTACATACATACATATATCATATTTATCATCTAATAAACGCACGCCATCATCCAAAAACTGCGCCTTCACGATGCCATTAGCTGCTTAAACCTCACAAAAAACCCTTGTGAACGCATAAAATGATAACTCAAAGAGCGATCAAAAATGATAAACTCAAAAAATTATCGCTAGCGCAAAAAATTATAAAATAAACTCATAGAATGAATTTACCAGAGAAATTGTACGATAATTCATTTTTGAGTGAATTTATGCATTGAGTTTATTGCCACCGCTATGAGCGATCGATTGCTGTTGTGCGTTAGTTCGCTCGTTATTTGAGTGTTTATACATTTTTCTTTGAATATTTGTTTGTGATATGAGCAGAATGTATTTTTGAGCGTTCATGAGTGAGTTTTTCCGTACCCTGAGGTATGGTGCTTAGCGGTAACAAGGACAACGTGGAGCCATAGTATGTGCACTAAGGTGGAGTTAATTTTTTTTTGGAAATTCAATTTGTTCCAAAGCCAGAACGGCACCTTTCTAGCCCAGAAATTAGCCTGTAAAATTTTATTGACCTACTCGCATGTTTAGAGGTGCCCCTAGCCCCACAAAGTTGAAAAAATAGCACGATCTGGTACAAATGTGAAATTTCTAAAATTATAAAATTAAAAAACGAAGTATGAGGTTTGATAAACATGTCTAATACAATGACTCCACATAACGTGTTTCGCTCTTTTTTTCTGCATTTTCTCTCTCAATCTTGTTTCGACACGGAAACCAGTGCCGAAACTCGACAATTTCCATACAAATTTCTGAGAGCGAGTGAAGATTGAAACACTAGGGGTATTCGCTATCCATAGCATAACCCTAGCACGTAGCACGGATTGCACGGATTGCAAAGTTTTACAACGCACAACAACAAAATACAGGCGCACAAAAATATGCTAGACCTCAAAAATATGCTATACCAAAACCTATGTATATTTATTTGCTATGAAGTGTAGGAAATTAATTGCGACCCTGCGTCAGCTGACATTTGCCAATTGCTAATTTCAATTTCAATTTGATCATTCGAATTTTGCGTAAAATGTTATTTTTTATGTGTATTTATTAAATTTACTAAAATAAAATGATTTATTTATTAAAAAGTGAGTGATGAACGCGTCACTTTGGCTAAAAAGAAAAGCTGCTTCTTAAAATTTCCTACGACTGTGCAATGGGGTGCTCTCGATGTGTAGCATATTTTGGTCTAGCATATTTGCAATCCGTGCTATCTTTTGCTATCTTGCTAGGGATAGCGAATACCCCTACTGTTTCATTCTGAATCATCTTGCCAACCTCGATGATATCGATGTCTTCTCTTCTCTTCTGTATCGAAAATCTATCGAAATCTCACACAGACCAAAACAAAAACGCAAAATATAAGCAAACATACAAACATTTAAGAAGAGCAAGAAAGAGAAATGTTAAACTGAATCACGATTAGCCACGGGGAGACGGGTTATTTAGCGAGATGTTTTGCTAGATGTTTTGTTGGTGAAACAAGTTATGTGGAGACGGGCTCTAAGCTGAGTATTAATGTGATTTTTGGAAACAACAACAAAAGTTCTTAAAGGTCAAAGTTTATATTATGCATTTTTTAAATTGCAATTACTTAAAAGCTACCGAACCGATATCGAATATACCATTCGATAGGTATTTTATTCTTGAGTTTTTATTATAAAACTCTATAAATAACAGTTATTGAGGGCTTTTATAATGAAAGTCTATAAATAACTGTTATAATTGAGTTTTATCATATCACTCCTGAATAAAACTCTTTTGGTGAGTTTTATTTTTAAAGTCCATCAATAACTGTTATTTATTTATTTATTTAAGTCTATGATTACCAGAATCTTACAGACTAGATAGAAGGTTGTACAAAGGTATAATGACATTATTTACATATTTTAATTCAATAAACAAATATACAAATAATAAAAAATACCATGTAGTTGGCGAGCGTGTCATAAAGGGCACATTGGGCCAGAAAGGACCCAAACTAAGATAGAATTCTGCGAAGTTTAATGAAATTGAGTGAATATAAAATGTAGTTAAAAATACCCAGTAAGGGGTAAGCGTACCAAAAAGGGCACTTGGGCCTGAAAGGACCCAGTCAAAGATTAAACTTTATTATTGACTTAAAACTAGAAATCCAAAATTATTTACGACTATACTATTTAAAAAGAAAGTATGTATAATCAAATAACCTAAGTAAATAATTCATTTAGCAAAAGTTTAAATTTAGATTTAGGCATAGAGAAATCGAGAGTAGTGGAATTCATGATGGAATTATAATCCCTAAGCGTTCTGTATATAGGAGAGCTAGAAGCGTAGAGAGTTCGGACTCGAGCTAGATAAAAAATATCATGGTAACGAAGACTTCTTGTAGGGATATTGAAATTAATGCATCCAAGAAGGTAAGTACAATCAATAACTCCTCGTAAGATGTCGTAGACAAAAATGAGAGAGTACAGACCTTCTGGAGCTTAACGATTTTAAGTGAATAAGCTGACATCTAGCACTATAGGAAGGTATCGGATCAGTAAAGTGTAAGGAGCGCAGGGCGAAACGAAGAAAAGTTTTTTGAACTCGCTCAAGCCTCCGGATGTGACAGTCGAAATATGACCGCCAGATGAAGATAGCATATTCTAACTTAGAACGTACAAATGCAGTATAGAGAAGTTTCAAGGTATAGGGGTCAGAGAATTCAGAACTAAATCGACGGAGGAAAGAGAGCATAGAATATGATTTTGCAAGAGTACAGTTCATGTGGCTATGAAATAAGAATTTGGAGTCAAATACAACACCAAGATCAGAAATTTCATCCACGGTGCTCAGTAAAGAGCCATCGATGAAGTATGATGTAGGAACCAAAGAACGAGATTTACTGAAAGAAACATGAAAACACTTCTTTAAATTTAAATGCAGTCGATTTTTGCTACACCAGTTAGCAACATTATTAAGGTCAGATTGAAGTTTGGTAGAATATAACACACTTGAAATATTCATGAAGACTTTTAAGTCATCTGCGTATAAAAGGAATTTCGAGTAATTGAAGCAACCCGAAATATCATTTATAAATAAAATGAATAACATGGGACCTAAGATACTTCCCTGCGGAACACCAGACGTGGCCATAAAAGCTCGGGAAGCTGCATTATCCACAACGACGTTGCACAAGCGTGAAGCGAGATAAGATTTGAGCCAAGCAAGGAAAATGGAATGAAATCCTAACCGTTCTAGCTTAGAAATTAATATTGGATGGCTGATTTTGTCGAACGCATTTGAGAAGTCTGTATAAACAGCGTCGACTTGCTCACGATTATTGAAAGCCGACAGACAAAACTCAGAGAAAATTGTGAGATTTGTCACAGTAGATCTGCCTGACATAAAACCATGTTGGTTATCTGATATTAAGCGTTTAACTGCGAAATATACTTTTTGCTTAACTATAAATTCAAACAGTTTAGAGACTGTCGACAGTTTGGCAATTGGACGATAATTGGCAACGTTGTTCTTGTTACCTTTCTTGAAAATAGGAGTGATAGAGGTAACTTTCCAAGCATCAATAAATATGCCTGCCTCCAGTGATTTGTTGAAAACTAATAAAAGCGGGTAAGCAAAAGATAGACAATTCTTGAGGAGTATAGATGACAGGCCATCTACATCGGTTTGTGAGGACGGTTTGATGTGCAAAATGCCATCAATCACATCTTCGAGTGTTAAAGTAAGTGATCCAAAATTAAGAGGGGAATCTTGGCAGTCCTCTGGCATGAAATTTGAAACTGAGTTCGTATTAGGCTAAAAGTTAGAGCTAAAGAAATCAGCAAAGAGATTTGCAGCTTCCGCGGGGGATTGCGCATAGTTATCATTATAGAAAACTTCCGAAGGAATGCTAGAACACGATTTCTTTGAATTAACATAACGCCAAAAGGCTTTCGGGCTTAATTTGATATCAGCCTCAAAGTTAGAAACATATCTCCGGTGAAGAGATTTACTAAGAGCCTTAAACCGTTTCGAATATTGCAAATATGCATCTCTATGATATACAGAATTTGATTTTTTGAATTTTTTAAAGAACCTGTTCCTTAGGTTCTTAATTTTCTTCAATTCTTTGGTGTACCACGGTATTTTGTAACACCTTCTTTTCACCAGCGGAATATTATTTAAACATATGCTTTTCGTTTTATTCTTGAAAGAAGAAAAGCAGTCGTCTATACTAGAGTCAGAGAAGACCAAGTCCCAATTAATTAGAGATAATTCGAAATTAACCGCTTCGAAATTGCATTTTTTGTAGTTGAAATTATTTGACTGTTTATTGATTTGAACCGCATTAAAATCATAAAATTCCAACTGCAGAACCAGAGGGACGTGATGAAGGCCATTACCGGAAAGTGGATCTAGACATTCACATAAGTTGTAATTCATATTATCACTTATGTAAATAAGGTCTAAGATACGTGAAAGTTTATTTTGAAAATTATTAATCTGGGCGAGGTTAATACTTGCGAAACAATCGACTAGATATGATTCATAAAAAGTTTTGATATTATTGGGAATCAATGAAACACTGCCTTGCATATTTGACCAAGTTATGTTACCTAAGTTAAAATCGCCAAGAATACAAAAATTGTCATTAGGCCTCTTAGATACTAAATCTACGATATTATCTACATGTAGCTTATATAATGTGTCTTCACTATTTGGAGGGATGTAAGATGCGCAGATAAAAATTTTTGAAGTACCAAGCACAGATACACAAAGCTGGTCAATAAGTGGGTTGGGATCTTTGAGCGACTGAACTGCTGAGCGATATTTCCTCTGAACTGCGATGAGTACACCCCCGCCTCTGGATAAGCCCGTCGTAGATATATCACGGTCCTTTCGGTACACATTGTAAATATTAGAATCAAAAAATTCATTATCATTGAAGTCGCCATTGAGCCAGGTCTCGATGATTACGAATACGTCGTATTCTAACTGAGCGCTAAGATCATAGATAAGCTTGGACTTGGTCCTTATGCCAGATGAATTTTCAAAATAAATATTAATGTGCTTTGAGCGGGTCCCACGAAGTTAGGGCGTGTTCAAGATTCTTGCTGGAGTGCACCGTCTTTGGGAAAAAAACTCGAATGGTCTTACCTTAACATCAGCTGGCCAGATATTAGCGACTAGCAATTTGTCATAGAATTTATCAGACACACCCAGCTTGAAATTGATTTTAATACGCTCAGATACGTTAGATTTCTTTTTGATAAGCAAAAAACATACCAGACACTTTTTATCAATGCCTGCACGTTTAGATACATATTCCAATATATCATTGGTAGTGACGGTATTCAAGAAGGAAGATAAATGTAACCATTTCAACTTCGATACAACGCCTAATTCCATATTATCGCTCGAACCCACAACGATAGGTGGTTTTAGCTGACGGCGTCTGCCTTTGATATTGGTATTCCAATTGGGGCTTTTAATAACACTTTGTCCAGCAGAACTAGCAGAGAGTGTGTCGCTAATGGAATCAGAGAGCGTAAATGACAGTCGCTGCATTTGTGCAGCAGTATCAGCATACGATAATACCTGAGTATTTACTACAGTAACGCTGCGATCAGAGCTCGATGTCGTAGTTAAACTCGGCGCTTTGGTTATTGTGTTTATGAGAGCAGCACCAGTCGATGCAGTAGATGACAGCAGCTTACTCACTGCATTGGCGGTAGCAGCAGAACGTTGCATTTTAGCAGCAGCAGCATTTGAGTTAGAGAGAGCAGATGCACCCTTATTGTGGGAGGCTGCAGTAGATGCAGTATTTTTACTGGGCACCGTTAATGCAGCGGCAGAATATGATGACGTGAAATTACTCACTGTATTAGTTGAGACAGCTACACGCTGCTGTTTAGAAACAGGTGCTGGAGAGTTAGAGAGAGTAGAAGCGGGAGAATGAGAAACTGACGAGGATGCAATAGCGCAACGTAAAGTTTTTATTTCAGATGTTAGTGACAATAGGGTGGCCTCTTTATTTTTAATAATTTTCTGCAATGCGAGAGTTTCTGCTTGCAGGGCATCAACCTTTTGGATAAGCAACTTCTTGTCGTTATGTAGAGCATTAACTACAGATAGAACACATGCATGATCGCTCCTAAGAGCGGGGATTTCACTTAACACGATCTTAAAATTGGCCTGAATTCGCTGTTGATTTCCTTAGATGAATCGATGGAGTTGATAGATTTGTAGTTAGCACTGTTCGCAGCTTTTACTGGTGGTGAACGGAGAGAGTTTCGGCGCTCAACAGTGCATGCTGAACAATAGAATGGGTTGTCGGACGTTTCATAATACTCAAGATCAGCCGACCGCACACCCACACATTCGATATGAAAAAACTGTTTGCAGTTGGCACACGACACCTTTTCTTGGGGTCGTTCCACCCTATTACCGCACAAGCACGGCATGATGAGAGAATCAATTAGTTTGTAGATATGTATGTAATTTTATTTAAATCGGGTTATCAAGTTTGTATATATGTATGTAAACTAAGTTATAAACTCAAGATAAATTCTAAAGCACATTGGTAAGAGTCACTATCTCAATTTCTAATATTTCCAATAAGTGCACCATAATAAAATTAAGGCGATAACAATAAACTAGCGCACAATACGGAGCGACAGAAAACACGTCCGAACAGGTTGACGGCTATAACAATATTCCCTTTAATTTGATATAGAATTTATATAGGTTCCATAACCCCCTCTGCGCGTGTCCACACTCTTTTACCCATCTCACACTGAAAAACTCCCAGTTCAGTGTATTAATACACACACTTTCGCGTTAACTTATGCAATGCAAAAAGGAGTCGGTTACGTACATGCGTACAAGCAGGCGCGGATCCAGGATTTCGGCAAGGGGGGGCGGTTTTGAAAATTTCTTGTTTTGGAAGATGTTTTTTAAGAGCAGACGCTGCACATAGGTAGATTTTACGAATTTATGCGGCCAAAAGTGAAAATTTTAAAATTGGTGCAAATACAAAATCCAAAATCGCTCTACGTTTATAATAGACGGGGCGATAATAAACCGGTCTTCTCGGCTTTTATAGACAACGGGGGTGTCCCTGCCGCTAGTCGAAACTTATTATTCTCCCACTTTTTCGAGTTTTTATTTTTTACGTATTTTAAGTAACCCATTTTTAAACGTCAATATTTTCAGTTTTAAGACAGTTATCAAAGTAAACATCATGGATTCGAGTGCTTCAGGTAAATATCATTATTTATTGAAGAAATCGTCAACCTAGCATAATAAAAGACCCACCATTTTGAAGCCTTTAAGCATATTGGCCTTTCTTGAAAAAATATTGTTAATTTTTTAATTCAAAGGCATTTTAGTTATATTATCGCCTCCGATCGATTACCCGTCAATTTCTCTACGGAAAAATGCAAAGCCAGAAATTGTCACTAATGGTTTCAAAATTGGCCTATTTGTAAAATTACCTGATCTCGTATTTTTAGTATTTCCAATTTTTCAAAGTCAAGGAAATACTTATCATAAAAAGGGGCTAAGAATCCTAAAGCTACATTTTTTAGAAGAGTTTTGAGTATGCAATTTTGCAGCTCATTCAATTTTAATATAACAATATGCAACATTCAACTTTTTGAAAATTATCATTGGCTTTTCGGAAATTTTAATTGGAACGGTCTCCCCTACAGAAAAAAACTTCTAAAATGACGGAATTTTTCACAGCATTGAGAATTTCACTTTTTACACTAAAATTTTTTGGCTACATAACAGTACACTTAGAAATCTCCTCAAAATCTTTTATAAATTATGGCCTTGCTTTGAAATTTTTAATCCACTTTCAGAAATTTCTACGATTTTTCAGATTTTTCCCATAAGCTCAGAAATCCTGCTTAAAACGATTTTTATTGAAAAATTTTCTATATTTTTAAACTAAAATAAGAAAGTAAAATTTTCGACAGAACTCTTTGAAATAAATTTGAAAACTTTGGCGTAAGATTTTTTTTTTTGAGTCACTGTATATATTTTTCAATAAAATCGACTTTTAACACAAATTATTAAAATTTTCCATTAAACAAGCAATTTGGAGTAGATGTAGACAATAAAATATTTTTGGCCGCATAAAACTTGAAAATCTACCTATGTGCGCTGGTGAAAATATGGACTAATACCACCTACTATTATACTAGTTGCGCCATTTCCCGCACCTTAAAAACACCAAACTCAAAATCCTCCAAATTAACAATAGGTTTTTTCTTATTAAACTAGAAACTAGCTGTGATGTGAGCAAAACGGAAAGAATTGCGCTCATAAAGAGCATAATGAACAGAAAATCAAGAAACGGAATAATATTAAAAATTAGCGATTAGTAATTTGAATGCCTTTTTTGACTATTAATGGTTATTTTCTCTAAAAAAACATTTAATTTTCTTTATTTCTATTTCAAAAATTCAGAAAATTTCTAAAGTAATAAAAATCAAAAGTATTCGTTTGTTTATTCTTTCAACAGCTGTTTCTTACTTTGGCAGCAAATAATTTCAGCTAGGGGAAATTTTACTAGCTGAAATTTGGAGCTGTCTATGGCTCTCTTCTGCTATTTTTTTGACTCAAGAAACGATTTTCCAGCCGAAACTTGGCTAACTATTCATAACTAGCTAATAATAAACGGACCTAATATGTATGTCATCACATAAAGTGCAGGAGATTTCAATTGAAGTTCTAAATAACATGTATAACGTTTGTATGTATATTTTTGCATTGGTACGTGCGAATGAGTATCGTATGGTATTGGTGGCAAATTGATCATCAATTTCACTTACCCTTGCATTTAAAGCCAAAATAAATAAGAATATATGTACGTAGTATTTATTTATTTATTTATTTATTTATTTATTTATAAACCGTGACTTACAATTAAAATTATAAGCTAGGTTAATTGGAGCTATGGCAACAAAGGCCTTAAGCGTGTTTACTTAACTATGTACTATGGTCTAATATTAAATATTAACATATAATTTGGTAGTTTTTAGGAACTTAATAACTAGATTTATGTTTTCGGTGGTGGGATTTGAAAGCGATTGTGTTATAGGAGTATTTGAAAATATGTGATTTCTTTCGGTGTTAAAGGATGGACATTCGATTAATATATGCTTTATGTTTATTGGACTATTGTTGCAAAATTGGCAGGTATTAGGAATGCTACTATCAAAGAGGTGTTGGTGGGTTAATCTGCTGTGGCCGAGACGAAGTCTTTCAAATTTGATTAGGTCAACTCTATTGTTTGAAGTACTTAAGCAGTGTATTATATTTCTTTTTTGAGGATTGCATGACTTGTACCAGTCAGAAGCGTTATGCCAGGTGTCTTCCAAAGAGCTGAGTCTTGTATTAGAATTAAGATGTTTTTTAATATCATTTACGTTTATGTTTGGATGCGTAGTTAGTGGAGCCTTTGCGGCATATTTAGCGGTATTGTCTGCGAAGTCGTTGCCAGTGATATTCGTGTGACCCGGTATCCAAATTAGGATAATTTTGGGGTATAGTTTGAATAGGATATTTCGAATAGAGGTCGAGTATTGGTCTTGGTTATTTTGATTTACTATTGCATGTAGGGAAGATAGAGAGTCAGTACATATTGCGAATTTTCCGTGGAGTTTTTTTATAGCATTAACTGCGGAATAAATCGCCACTAGCTCTGCTGTAAATGTTGAACTATAATGAGGTAGGTTCTGTGTTATTATAACTTTATTTTCTGTGGTAACGCTGAATCCTATGTTGTTGCAATATTTCGAACCATCGGTATAAAAGAGTTGGTATTGCCCCAGCATTGCCTTAAGTCTAAGAAATTCTTGTCTAAAACTAATTGGAGGGGTAGATTCTTTGTTATGTTTATGTAATTCGGTATTGATTAAGCGTGAGAGGTCGAAGAATGGAGGCATTTCGTTCACAATAGTTTTAGTAGGTAAAAAGGGAATGTTGTTCTGTTTGCAGTATATTATTGATTTTGTTAACGTTGATGGTATTCTATTAATAGTTTTTCTTTTGTTGATATTTTTAATTATATTACCTAAAGGGGTATCGTTGCAGGCTAGCATGTTTTTAAAAAGTCTCTGCATTAAGAGATCTCTTTGACATATAATAGGTAATATTCCTGTCTCTGTAAGCATGTTTTTGATAGGGGTAGTTCTGAAAGCCCCGAGGGACATGCGAATTGCCGCATTTAAAATTGTCGATAATTTATTAAGTAAATTATTGGGACAGTACCCGTATATATGTAATCCGTAATTTATTTTGGATATTAGTATAGATCTTGTTAAGTGAATTAGAGATATTGTGTTACAATTAAGTTTTTGGCTAGAAAGGCATTTTATTATATTTAATCGTTTAGATAGGGACAAGGTTAGGTATTCTATATGACTATTCCAGGTATATCGGTTATTTATGGTGATTCCTAGTATTCGTATTTTTTCAGTGTTGTTAATAGAAAAGTTGTGGCAGGTAATATTGCTTTTGCAATTTATTTTTCTGCATATATGTATTTGTTTGCATTTTTCCGTTGGTAGTGAAGCTCCTGAGTAGTGACACCATGATTTGATATTATCGAAGAGAGTACTTAGATTGACGCTGGAGTTTTTCTCTTTTTTGTGTTGAACAATTAAGTGGAAATCATCAGCGTATGCTGTGAAGGTAATTTCTTTGTACGTTTCTAATAATTTACTAAGCCTATTATATGCAATTAGGAACAGAATTACTGAGAGAGGAGACCCCTGTGGGATGCCGTTGTAGAGAGGTTTACTACTTGAGTAGCATTGATTGACACGTGTAATAATTTTTCTTTTGGTCATAAAGTTAATGACATAATTTATAATTTTTGGGCCTAAGTTCCATGATGCTAGTTGGTGAACAACAGAGTGGATTCCTACTCTATCAAATGCTTTAGAGAAGTCTAAGGCAAGTATAGAAAGGTGTTTCCTGTGCGATAGGGAATCGGTGATCAGATGGTCTACTAATAGTAGAGCGTCTGTCACCGATTTTCCTTTCTTAAATCCGAATTGGTGTTTGGTTAATAGTTCATGCTTTGTGACGAACCACCAAAGTCTGCTTGCGACTATTTTTTCAAGTACCTTGGAACAGCATGGGTTGAGTGAAATAGGACGGTAAGATTTCAGAAGAGTCTTGTCAGAGTTCGGTTTGAGGATCGGGGTGATAAGGCTGGTTTTGTAGGCTTGTGGAATAAAATTATCGAATATATTATTATAGTGGTTTAAAAGTCGTGTTGACACATGTTGAGGTAAATTTTTAATCATAGTATAATTTATGCGATCCAACCCTGGTGTTGATCCCTTGAGTTTGGAGAGAGCTATACTTAGTTCAAGCTGGCTAATTTCATGATCAAGTATGTGCAGCTCTGCGCTGTGAGACACTGGAAGGGTATTTACTGTTCGTTTGTTTGCCTGGAAAGTTGGTGAGAAATTTATATCAGCTGTCTGGAGCGACCAGTACTTGCAAAATTGTTCTGCAATATCCACAGGCTCTGTAATGGGTGTTTGTGATGGCGTAGAAAGAATGCAACATATTTTGTTGCTACTGATGTTATGGCCCGATAGCCTTTTGATATTAGACCAGATATTTGCAGTAGGCGTATTGGGGTTGATCTGATTTGTAAGTGATAATAGTGATTCTCTCTTTGCAATTTTAAGTTCACGTTTGAATTTGGCGCATGCCTTCCGAAATGATAAAATGGTGTCTGAACTTATTTGGCGTTTAAGTCTGTTCCATGCTGAGTTTTTTTCGTTTTTTAGTTTTTGTAGTTGGGAGTTCCACCAGGGGACATTGTATTTGGAAGGAACTGGTGAATATTTCGGGATGGAAGAATGGGCGCTTTGCAAAATAATTCTGTTGATGTTGGCAGATTCTTGGTTGATGTTTGTCGATACCGGGATGAGGTTATTAAAATACTGGGATTTGGCCTCGAACTCAACCCAATTGGCTTTCTTAATATTGAATGTGGGTTTTAAGTTTTTGGGGATTGGTGAAGTTGGGGGAAAAAGTGTAACTATGATTGGAAAGTGGTCGCTCCCGTATAATTGGGTTTCAAGCTTCCATTCAGAGTCAATTGCAATCGATGGTGAACTAAATGTCAGGTCTGGGTGTGTAAGTGTATTATGTGTACTAAAGTGTGTCGGTAATCCATTGTTTAACAGGATATAGTTCGATTGGGTGATGAAATCTGCTAATATTTTGCCCTTATTATCTTCTGTAGGTGAACCCCAATTTCTGTGATGAGAATTAAAGTCACCTGTAATGATGCAAGGTATTTGCACCTGACTTAGCTTTTGATTTAGTTTGTTTGAGTCAAAGGTTTTGTTAGGAGGAATGTAGGTACATATTATGGAAAATTTAATTTTGTGCTGTATAATCGTACTGATGGAATCAAAGTCATTGGAAGTTGTTATCGATGAATGCTGTATAGAATTATGAATGAGAAGTCCTACTCCCCCGAATGAGTGTGTTGAGTTATGGGAGTGTAGAGTGTAGTTAATGGGAATGGGGATGTGGTTAGTGGAAAGTAAGTGGGTTTCTTGTAGTGAAATGATTAGTGGATTATATTTTTTAATTAACATAAGAAGCTCATTATAATTATTTCTATATCCTCTAATGTTCCATTGAATGATTAAAAATTTCATCTGTTGTTGTATAAAGGTTAAATTTCCATTAGTTCAGTGCTTGTGTTGTTATGTTTGAGTGTGTTCGTGTTGTAGCTCTTATCCAGTTTCGATCTCTTTGCGGTGGTCTCTTCTGCTTTGTTTGTTTCGTGTTTTTGCTGGCGGTTGTTTTTGTTACCAACTTGTTGGTTATCTGGTTCGCTCATAAGATCGTTGTATGATGTTGTTTGGCGTTGCGATAAAGCTGAATTACCTGTCGTGTTTGACGCACATTGTGCTGAATTGGTTTGATTATGGTCGGTTTTACTAATTGTTGTTGTTGTCGGATTGGTGCAATAAATTGTTGCCTTTGTAGATATATATTAAGTGCTGATCTGTAGCTTTTTTGTTCCAGTGTTCTAATTGATTGTATTTCTTTTTGCTTGATGAATGTTGGGCATAATTTATCTTTAGCATTATGTAGAGTAGTGGTAAGGTGCTGTTCTTTGCAATTAATACAGTTTGGTAAATAGTTACATTTCTCATCCGTTTCGGGTGAGGTATGGAAGTCTCTAGCACAATTAAAACATTTTTGATCGCTTTTGCAGAATTTGGCAGTGTGGCCATATCTGAAGCACTTATTACACCTCATTGGAGGGGGAATATAGGGGCGGACATTTACTTTTTCATATCCAATTTTAATATCATTTGGAATGGTAGCACTATCAAATGTTAATATGATTAGGCCTGTTTCTTTAAGGGTGTTATTGTCTTTTTTTAGGATTTTTTAACATCGGTTACTTTTTGTTGTTTGAGTTCTACGAGAATTTCTTGTTCACTAATATTTCTCAGGTCATTGCAGTAGATGACTCCCTTTGCGTAGTTCAGGGAGTTGTGTTTAGAAATTTTTACTTGGATTTCATTTGTTAAGGCAATTAATTGCGTAAGTTTACTTGCTTGCATATGGTCTTTAGTTTTGATTAGTACTACACCACTGCGCATTTTTTTACAAATTTCTACTTCTCCGTCGCAGGTCGAGTCTACTGCTTTTTTAATCAAAAATGGTGTGACGTTTTGAAGAGTTTGTTCACTATTAATTCGGGTCATGATAAGGTATTTTGGGCCAAGGCTTGTAAATATTTGTTTTGCACTTTTGTCAAATTTTAGGCAAGGAGCGGTTGTGCTCCCGCCGATGTTGGGGGGGTCACTCATTTTGAGCGTCCCTCCCCACAGTTAATATTGGTCGAATAATTTCACTCAACTAACTGTTTTTATTGTTTTTTATGGATACTTGTTGGTGTTTATTGTTAGTGTTTATTAACTTTGAGCACAAAAGAGAGTATTGATGTTTACCACGAGACGACACGGTGTTTATACGTTGACATCCAATGTAAGACTGGGATATGTACGTAGTACTTTTTGGTTATATTTATATTTTTAATAGAATTTTTACTTTATTGAAGTTCTTGTGTTTATATACTCAAATTTTTAAAAGATTAATTTAAACAAGAATTGCGAAATGCCTCTGAAAAGACCGCCACTGCGTACAAGTAACATACAGTGACCCTTCAAAAATTTGAGGACCAGGTAGTCCAATGGGACGGGGCTTTAAAGTAGGTCTGAAGGGACGTGGTTACGGACTTGGTTACATGTTATGCTGCATAGTACCACGCGTGAAGCGGCCTAGTTACAGACTTGGTTACATGTTATGCTGCATCGGACCACATCGCGTGTAAATTGTCGTTCGCCGCCAACTAACTCGTGGTTGGTCGGCAATTTGGCTCGGTCTAGGGCATAGATGGCCATCCCATAGGCACGCGTGCCAATTTTTTCTCTTCTGCTTTCACACGTACACAAGATAAGCTTAATTTTTTTTTTTTTTTTTGTCAATTTTCCTTAATTAAAAACTGGCCAATAGCTCATATAAAATTCACATAAAATAATTATTAGAAAAAACGGTCATGTAAAAACATACGTAAACACATTAGATTCTAGACGTGCTCTGCTGTCTTTAAGTTTTGTTTTTGGCCTTATCAGTGGTGAAGTGGATTCTTCTCTGCTTCTCAGTCATATAAATTGTAATGTCCCGCGACGGTGCCTACGTTTTGCTCCACCATTTCATGAGCAAATACTAGAAAACTGAGTATGCACGGAATGCTCCTTTAGCTCGTGCTATCTCGAAATTAAACAGATTTTCGAATTCTACCTCTTTTGATCTTTCCCTTTCAAAAACTGAATTTGCATATATTCTGAAATATTAGTTGTAATCTTTTGCAAGCGACATGCAAAAGAACACCACAAAAATTGAGGAATTGCATACAAAAAATAAGCTGCCAGTTAAAAAATAAGCAGCAAGCGTATAACTCGGTAAGTCATAACTAGGGCAACCAAAAATTGACAAGCAAGTTTTTTTCTATGGTAGCTATCACATAATGCTTAATTTAGGGTAGTTTTTAAGAAAAATTATACATTCTGACCTACTTTTGATAGAGCTAAAAATTGCCAAATTCATAATAAATGCTAATTTATGCTAATTTCACTATTAAATGAAAATTACAAAAAAAAAAATCGGAAAATATATGTTACGGGTTTTCTGCTCTCTGATTGGCTAATCGCTTCAATTTGTCAATTGAATTGCTCCAGATATGGTATGTATAGACGTCGGGTAATTTCAACAAAATTTTATTGCACATCTAACCCCCCATATATATTTCGTTTAATCTTCACAACCAGGGCATCGGAGCAAAAGTTTTGTTTTTCTTTAGCTACGTTCCTGCTCCATTCTCAAACATTTTTTTTCCTGGCTCTGCTCCTAACTCCCAATTGTTTTTTGCTGCGAGCTCCGCTCTCGCTCCCATTTTTTTGTTGTGTTGATCGGGGATGCCGTATGTGGCAATATGAATTAGATTTTTTATACCGGAATCCAAATTTGGCGTTCGGTCGGCCGCGCTTTTGACAGGTGAGTAGAAATGTATGGAAATATATGAAGCAAATCGCATTGTGACCTCAAGCGTTTGATCGTAAATATTTTGTAATATCGTATGTTCATTGCAACCCTGTATAACGACTGAGTTGAACATTTCTCTCCTAAGTCGGGCGTTTGACATTAAGTAAATTAAAATTGTTTTTTTTGATGAAAAATTATGAAATTTATGAAAAAATTCAACAAAATATATTGGTGGCAGTGAACACGTTTACAATCCAACATCTAATATCGAATGTCAGTGTGAAGCGGCTTTGAGGTACGATCAACGCGCGACCGACCTAACGCCAAATTACGATTCCGGCATATCGTCTTTCTCTTTTGAAACATGTACCTAAGAGTTTACATTTTGTTACTTTATTTTATTTTAGTTTACTTTACTTTGTTTTATGTTTTAAGAAAATGAACTGAAATAAAATAATTTTTAAGGCTAATTCATTCATTCATTTAACGACAATTTGAATTAATTTGTTTTAAAACATGTACCTAAGGTTTACATACATTTCAATATTATATTTTTTACGTTTAAAGAAAATGAATTGAAATAAAAAATTTTTAAAGCTAAAAAGTGCCAATTCTTTAAGTTTAACGGCAATTTTTTGGCGCCAAAAAAGCATTTTTTAGAGCAATTTTTTGGTTGCCCTAGTCATAACCAACTTGAAAACAGTGTTGAAAAGTTTAAAAACGTGCGTCATTGTGAATGGTCAACGGAAAGTAATTGGAAAATTTCAAAATAAACGTCAAAAAATCAGAAATGAAAAAATTTCCCAGCCAGCATTTTTTGAAAATTTTGATAAAAAAATATTCAAATATCATACGCCCATATGATTAAAAACGATCAAATTTAAAAACATTTTCTACTGGAATATGAGTGCATCGTCGGGAGAAAAGTGTACCCTAAATATGATTATTCTTAAGTAATCATTTATAATACATATTTTTAAACATTTTTCAATAATTTTTTGATGAAATTTGATATCATTGAAATCTCCTACTTCATTTTTTTGGAATACCATTTGATTGTTTTTCACAAATATGATTATTCTTAAGTAATCATTTATAATACATATTTTTAAACATTTTTCAATCATTTTTTGATGAAATTTGATATCATTGAAATCTCCCACTTCATTTTTTTTGGAATACCATTTGATTGTTTTTCACAATCATTTTTCAATTATTTTTTGAATCATATGTGATATAATTTTATGATCACATTAGTGGTCTTCATCTAAAGTGATAAAATAATAAATTGTTAATGTTTATCAGTTGATCCGCATTTTTACATGAACGTACCTTGGTAAATAATTGTTTAAACTCTTGTCAGCTGTCAGTGTCAACTTGATTAATAAATAAAAAACCCAATAAAATAAACAAAAAATGCATATAACATTTTTGTAGGAACTATTTAAATAAATCGTACAAAAATGCCGAAGGAAAACACATTTTCCTCTTTTAAATTGAAAAGGTAAAACTGAAAATGTGTCAGACTTGAATTTTACCAAAATTTATAAATTTACGCAACAAAATCGTTCGGTAAAGTGATAAACTTTGCTTAAATATATTTTCATACAAATTTTGACAGATAATTTATCACAATTATTATTTTATCACTTTACCCCATTTAACAGTAGTTTATGACTTTAGATCAGTGTCGGCCAAAATGCATTTTTCCTATGCCCGGGGCATAGGCTAGCTGCTGCGACGTCAAACACGTATACTCACACGTATACTCTTCTGTCAGCTTCAGAAAAAACGAAAGAGCCAGTAAACTGCTCGTATATCTATTAATAGCTTGGTTCGGCAGCAGCGTATTGCGAAGCTAATTACAACAACACAACACAGTTTGCAGCAACGCTTTACGCACACAAGTGAAAATTACATACTATTGCATTGGACAACACTGCTCTAGATCATAGATGCCCACGAAGCTGCTCGCGAGCACAGCGCTGTAGCAGAGCCATATATGTATACTGACGTGACGTAGCAAAGCACTGCTTCAGTCGACTTTGCCGTTGGTTGTTTTTCTTCTGAAATTCAGCTCGTGGTTGCCAGCTGCGTAACCGTTATGCGCAATTATGAATGCAAGTAAATAATTTTTATTTGCGAAAATGTCCACAATGTGTGATGACGTGCATGAATTAGAGTTCTTTATTTTGTCAAAAACTCTAATTCCGAATACGATTGTAGCATAATGGTGAGATATGCTGCCTACGGACTAAAGAGCGTAGGTTCGAGTACCGAGAAGCGCATTTTTTTTTGTTTGGGAGAAATTTTTCTCCTCACGTTTACAAAACATTGTATAAAAATGTTTATTAAGAATTTCTTTCCAAACGTGAAATGCAATTATAGAATTAGGGTTCCTTTTCGTTGATTCAGCAGTTACTATTAAATGAATTACAAGTTTTATATTAAAGATTTTCGAAACGTTTTTCTTACTGAAGTAAGTTTATGTAAAGTTATAACAAATGTATTTTGCATTTTGGGGTATTTATTATATTTCCATATACATACGTATGAATATGATTTTTACAGAAACATTGGTGTCTAATACTTTTGGGCAAGGCTGTATATTTATATTTATCATTTGAGTGTGAGATGTATTTACGTACAAGTATTTTAAATAACAAGGGTGGAAAATTATCATTAGCCTAAAATCATCATTAGCAAACAAAAAACACCTCAGTTCGGTGCCATTACAGAGAAGTGGCAACTCACGTTTCTAGCGACCAAACGCCATGCATCAACACTACGACAAAATGAGACTGTATTTGTGTGGGCATCTATGCTTTAGATGAAGACCCTTATTATATTCCTTTCTTATTACCTTTTTTTTTTTTCTCGGATATAGTTTTTATTGTATCATTCTTAAAGAATATGACAATTTTTATAAAATCTTAACCTAGTATACAATGATGTTATTCGTTGCCACTGCTTCAAATAACATTTGGATGAAAAGCAATTTTATTTGACATAAAATAAATAATTATGAATACATTTAATATGTGTATCGGAATATATTTTTTTTTTTTTTTTTTTTTAGAATATGTTCATATGTATGTATGTATGTAATTTTATTTCATATTCGTTCATTATGTTATTCATTTTCATTATTTACATATGTATTTTTGCCGTTGGAATGGAATGGAATTCCAAGCAGCTGATTGTATAGTATTAAAAGTTCGTACGGCCTGACAGGACAGGCTTATCGATGACACAATCGTGTGTTGCATTAGGAAGTGCTGTTGCAGTTTCGTATTGGAAGGAATTCCAATAAGCTGCGTATATGAACTTAGGAATTTTTACGGCCTAATGGGATAGGCTCGTCCGGAACACAATCATATATGTACACCCCAGAGCAAAAATGAATTATGCCGTTTTCTTTTCTCGAAAAAATGTTGCCCTGGTTGATTTTCTTAGCCATTTTGTAAGCTTGTGTGGTGATTTCAACGAATGTTGTCCTCTGACTAAGTAAGAGGGCACCATTAACTACAAATTCAGCCATTTTATAGAAAGTCATGTTACGTAATTCGATAATTGAGATATCAAAGGGCAACATTTTTTGTCAGAAAAGAAAACGCCATTATATTAAATGCTAGTGCATAAACGAACTATAAATTTTACTAGAACAAAAACGACGAAGCAGTAGCGTCTGTGTGAGTTGTGCATGTATGCGTTACTTCGTTCGTCAACGCTAAGTTGTCGGCTTGTTATTCCGCTTTGATCGTCAGTTTTGCCAGTATACACATGCGTACATACATATATATGTACATGTTTACACTTTTTCGTATGTATGTACGAAAGCATAGAAGAACCACAGAATACACAAACAATTCACATGGAGTGTGTAGGTATGTATGTATGTATCTCCGTATTTGATGAAACCAAGTCACAAATAAGCAAAATCGACAATACTTCTTATGAGTTGAATTTTTTGAACTGAGGCGCCTAAAATTTTTTCGACGGCCATGTATTTTAATGAAAGTGGGTAGTATGGCCCACAGCGCTTAAACAAAAATACGTATTTAACAATTTTTCGAAATTCCAACTATTTTCAAGTTATAGCTATCAAAATTTTTTCGAAATTCTTAGTTTTTGCCGATTTCTTCACGATTGGTCAAACCGATTTTGCTAAATTTTGATATATATATAAAAGATGATATCTTCTAGCAAACTGCATTTCTTATTTTTGCAAATAATTTTTTTTTTTCCAAACATTATTCGCAATTTTTATGTTTTGGACCGCGGTCAGATGGCGCTTTTATATGATGTTGCTGGGCATTCCATTAGTAACTATTAGCAAAAAAAAATTTTTGGGCACTTTAAGGGAGCGGAAGTTACTTACATTTTTTACAGACTTGTTATTTTTTTATGAAATGTTTATTTTTGTTACTTACTGAGTACTACTAATAATGAATTTGAATTAAAGCATGCATAACTCGAAAGTAGTTCCGGCCAAAATAAGAAACCAGTCTGCGTGATTTCGTACTTTATTTAAAAAATTAACACAGAATTTCTTCTTGTGTAAATTTTTTTTGTAAATTAGAGAACTTCACATTGATACAGGTAGGTACTACTAAAAAATATAAACCAAATTAAAATAAAAGAAAAGAAAACGCAAAATTTCTTATATTTTTAATTAAAAATTACAATAAAAAAAATTACTCAGATTATGGAAAAAATGGGAATGATTCGGCGCTAAAGAAATATTTTCATTGTTTTGAATACAATTTTCTTTAAAACATGGTTTTTATTCCTTGATTTGAAGAAAATTGTACATCAAAGCAATGAAAATATTTCTTTAGCGCCGAATCATTCCCACTTTTCCATAATCTGAGTAAGGTGTTTTTTTTTGTATATATATTTTGATATTTGCGTCAATCACCCGACACTCACACATATGTAATTCCTCTCAATCCAGATTGTAAGTTGCCGATGGCCTTTATACCGCTGTCACGCCATGATCAAAATTACCAGAGAAAAAAATCGAAAAATGAGAGAAAGTTTTTTTTTTGACCATGGTCATTTTCTTCATGGCGTAGCAGCGGCTTTACATACATAAATTCATTAAAAAATCAAAGATCGTTTAAAAATTTGCTCCTTGAATTTATTTTATGCGTTCGCGATCGATCGCGATCGTTCTTTTAATAGATATCACTGGAAAAAAAATTACTTGGCTTAGTGCAAGGACTATCATCCAAGATAGAAAAGATTTCATGCAGCTGATTTGCAAAAATAAGAAATGCAGTTTGGTAGAAGATATCATCTTTTATATATATGTATATCAAAATTTAGCAAAATCGGTTTGACCAATCGTGAAGAAATCGGCAAAAACTAAGAATTTCGAAAAAATTTTGAAAGCTATAACTTTGAAAATAGTTGGAATTTCGAAAAATTGTTAAATACGTATTTTTGTTTAAGCGTTGTGAGCCATACTACCCACTTTCATTAAAATACATGGCCTTCGAAAAAATTTTAGGTGCCTCAGTTCAAAAAATTCAACTCATAAGAAGTATTGTCGATTTTGCTTATTTGTGACTTGGTTTCATCAAATACGGAGATACATACATACATACCTACACACTCCATGTGAATTGTTTGTGTATTCTGTGGTTCTTCCCCTGCAGTAAAAAAAATCAATTGCGAAAAATAGCTAGCTTATAAGTAACTACTTTGTGGCAATTGCAGAAAATAGTTAATTTTTAATGTACTTAGAATAACTAACGTCTAATTGGACCATAAGTCATGCAGAGGAATCCAAAATTCGACTTTTACTCGTTAGTAAATTAAAATGGCAATGTGCCTGCACAGATGCCAATGAAAACAATCAGCTGTTTGATGAAGTCAAACAAAATTTAATTTTCAACCGGCCGCGTGAAAAGTTTAATTTGTGTGTTGTAAATTTTGTGTAAAAGTAAGTATTTATAATATTAAAATTGTTAAAAAGAGGTTGTAGTGGAAGGAATAAGCGTAGATTGGTAAAGAAGCAAAAGGAAATTTATTTAAATAGATTAAATAGTATTAGCGAGGCAGAAGCAGTGACAGCACCAGCGGCGTTTGGTGCTTCGGTTGCTTTAGGTGATGATCTTCATTAATTAATGTGAATAATAAGTGGAGTATTAATTTAAATAAACAGAAATTATTTATTTTAACAGCGGGTTTAAATCTGGTTTTTATTAGTTGTTATTAAACTACAACCTTTTTTACTAATTTCTAAGTAATGTCAAACCAACTAGCTACTAGCTGGTTTAGATGTAGTCAGAAAATAGCTATTGACTTTTTTGTGTTCGAAAAGTAGCTACATAATAGTTGGTTGACATCTCATGCAGAAGTAACCATAGTTGACCGGATTGTGGCCATCACCGAACAAAAATAGTTAGTCCGAGTATATGAAAATTTACAGTAAATAGTCAATACCACTTGATTTGTAAGCAACTTAAAGTTACTTTTACGTTAGATTCATTTCCTGCAGGGTCTATGCTTTCGTACATACATACGAAAAAGTGTAAACATGTACATATACATATATGTATGTACGCATGTGTATACTGGCAAAACTGACGATCAAAGCGGAATAACAAGCCGACAACTTAGCGTTGACGAACGAAGTAACGCATACATGCACAACTCACACCGACGCTACTGCTTCGTCGTTTTTGTTCTGCTTTTTATAATTTATTATTATTATTATTATCATTATTATTATCATTATTATTATCATTATTATTATCATTATCATTATCATTATCATTATCATTATCATTATCATTATCATTATCATTATCATTATCATTATCATTATCATTATCATTATCATTATCATTATCATTATCATTATCATTATCATTATCATTATCATTATCATTATCATTATCATTATCATTATCATTATCATTATCATTATCATTATCATTATCATTATCATTATCATTATCATTATCATTATCATTATCATTATCATTATCATTATCATTATCATTATCATTATCATTATCATTATCATTATCATTATCATTATCATTATCATTATCATTATCATTATCATTATCATTATCATTATCATTATCATTATCATTATCATTATCATTATCATTATCATTATCATTATCATTATCATTATCATTATCATTATCATTATCATTATCATTATCATTATCATTATCATTATCATTATCATTATCATTATCATTATCATTATCATTATCATTATCATTATCATTATCATTATCATTATCATTATCATTATCATCATTATCAATATCATTATCATTATCATTATCATTATCATTATCATTATCATTATCATTATCATTATCATTATCATTATCATTATCATTATCATTATCATTATCATTATCATTATCATTATCATTATCATTATCATTATCATTATCATTATCATTATCATTATCATTATCATTATCATTATCATTATCATTATCATTATCATTATCATTATCATTATCATTATCATTATCATTATCATTATCATTATCATTATCATTATCATTATCATTATCATTATCATTATCATTATCATTATCATTATCATTATCATTATCATTATCATTATCATTATCATTATCATTATCATTATCATTATCATTATCATTATCATTATCATTATCATTATCATTATCATTATCATTATCATTATCATTATCATTATCATTATCATTATCATTATCATTATCATTATCATTATCATTATCATTATCATTATCATTATTAGTTGTTATTAAACTACAACCTTTTTTACTAATTTCTAAGTAATGTCAAACCAACTAGCTACTAGCTGGTTTAGATGTAGTCAGAAAATAGCTATTGACTTTTTTGTGTTCGAAAAGTAGCTACATAATAGTTGGTTGACATCTCATGCAGAAGTAACCATAGTTGACCGGATTGTGGCCATCACCGAACAAAAATAGTTAGTCCGAGTATATGAAAATTTACAGTAAATAGTCAATACCACTTGATTTGTAAGCAACTTAAAGTTACTTTTACGTTAGATTCATTTCCTGCAGGGTCTATGCTTTCGTACATACATACGAAAAAGTGTAAACATGTACATATATATGTATGTACGCATGTGTATACTGGCAAAACTGACGATCAAAGCGGAATAACAAGCCGAAAACTTAGCGTTGACGAACGAAGTAACACATACATGCACAAC